>OX345638.1:3519200-4119200 GCA_947044365.1 Petrosia ficiformis
ATAGGTAGATACGTAGATAGGTAGATAGTTGGATAGGTAGATATGTAGATAGATAGATAGGTAGAGCGGTTAACGGGTAGATGGGTACGTGGGTAGATGAATAGTTGGATGAATGGATGGACGGATGGATGGATGGATGTATGAATTGAATCATGGATCTATGGACGGATGTGTTGGTGGGTGGATAGATAGATAGATAGATAGAGAGATAGATAGATAGGGATATTGATAGTGATATAGCTACAAATTTAGGTTGATAAATATGTAAGATATCAATAAATTTAGATAGATGCATATATAGCTATATAGACAGACAGATACATACTTCGTTAGAAAAATATATAGATTAGATAAATAGATAGATAGGTAGATAGGTAGATAGAGAGATATAGAGATAGAGAGATAGATGAATACCTTGACAGGATAGACAAGATAGACAGGATATACAGGATAGACAGGAATGACAGGATAGACAGGATAGACATGACAGACATCATAGACACAATTGACAGGATAGACAAAATAAATATAGTACAAATGCAGGATAGACAGGATAGACAGGATTGGCTTTGTAGAAAAGATAGACAGGATAAACATGGTACACATGGAGGGTAGACTGGATAGACAGGATAGAAAGGATAGATATGGTAGACAGGATAGTCAAGATAGACAGGACAGACAGGATAGAGAGGATTTACAGGACAGACAAGATAAACAATATAGACAGGATGGTCATGATAGACAGGATAGACAGGATAGAAGGGATAAAATGTATGGACAGGATAGACAGGATAGTAATGATAGACAGGTTAAACAGGATAGGCAGCATAGACAAGATCGAGAGTATAGACACGATAGACAGAGTAAAATTGGAGGATAGACAGTATAGAGAGGATAGACAGGATAGACAAGATAAACAGTATAGACAGGATAGACAGGATAGTCATGATAGACAGGATAGACAAGATTGACAGGATAGACAAGATATACAGGATAGACAGGATAGTCAAGATAGAAAGTATAGACAGGATAGACAGGACATATACATATACAGATAAATGGATACGTCAAGAAATTCATAAGTACATAGGTAGAAACAGACAAACGAACAGACAGAGAAACACTCTGACTGACAGACAAACGGTCAGACAGACTGATATATAGAGAAAAATAGAGTTAGAAATTAGACAGATAGATATATAGATAGATACAAAAATACAAAAATTGATAGAACTTGATTAATATAGATAGATAGACTATTGGATGGATGGATGGATGGATGGATGAATGGGCATTTCATTTAATGAATGGATGAAAGTTTGAATGAATGCATGGAAGGATGGAGAGATGGATGGATGGATCGATGGATAGATACATAGACAATAAATGTTTAGATACGTAAATAGGTAGATAGATAGAATGATAGTTAGAGAATTAGACCGATAAATAGATAGCACACAATATAAATCGATAGATAGATATATAAGAAGAATAATTGTGTAGATAAATGTGTACATAAGAATTAGATCCTTGGATAAATACATGCTTAGATAAAGAGATATAAATAAATACAGGTTTATAAGGGAAGATAGGTATATACAGTATATCCTCACCAATTTGAACAGCTTTACATCAAATCAATGTCTTCTCGTTGAGTCATCTGCTGGATTCCACTTGTGTCTGGAGGATTCTGGAGTGGTCAATAGGAGTACATAATTAACAATTAACCTAACTTTGGGAATAACTAAACATACTGTAGAGGGATTTACATTAATATTGAATGAATATGCGTATGAATGAGGGAGGAGCAATCAAATGGAATACATAATATTATTCACTTACTGAATAGAACTCGTAATATTAGCTACAGTTAACTTGTGGAAACATTCACATGACTGAGAAATTTAACTTTGGTAATGAACTAAACATGTTATACAGTTCATATGTGCTTAGGTGAAACCTGCATTACAAAATTCCCAATACTAACTGAGCAAATGTTTGGACGTTAATCTTTAGAAGAAAGGGGGGAAAGACTAAAATACGTATGTTAGTTCAAACCTAAACATGTTAATAGTGATTTGTGATAATAATAGATGAACGACTGAAGAGCGGGGGATGGAAATTCATAGGTTTTGAAACTTACTGAGAAATTGTTATGAAAACACTATACTTGAGGTGCTATATTTGAGTACTAAATAATATTCTATCAAATCCCTTCCTTGTACTCATATTTTAAACAATATTAGAAAGCATACGAAGGAATGTCTTGGAAGTGACAGCAATCAGAATTAACCTGACCTCTACGGAGGACCTGGAGTGTGGAACAAATACATAACATTCAACAGCTCACTCTATAAAATACAATTTCCACTCTGAATGTGTAATGTCACCCTTAGTAGCTATCTACAGAATGGGAATAGAATGTTGGACATAATCATTGTAAAATTACTAGCATCAGTTGAAAGTCCTCAGAAACATTGTAGAAAGGATTTCATTTTCAACACAGCCAGTACATTCTAGTAAGAGAAAATGGAGTTATATTTTAATGAAAACTCACAGGTTTAATTCTCAATCAGCAATCACTATCACATATTTCTCTCTCATTTTAGAATGTCCATCTGAACAATGAACATACCCACCATTTTCAGTTAATTAATAATAGTTATTGGTAACATTAATTAACTAGTAACAGTAATAAACTAATTAATTTTATTACTTCACTGTTTAATTAACAGTTTAAATAATGATATAATTAATTAAACTATCAATAAATTAATATTTAATTACTTATTAACTATAGATAATTACTGTTGATAAAATTAAAACATTTCATATTATGAACACCTACAGTATCACGCATTATTAAAAGTATTTCGAGAATGAGAACTACTCTGCTGCGTCGTTCCACAGCTAGAATACAGCAACCTCTTGTAAATATAAACTGTTTGAGAACAGCAAGACCTACCAAGAACTACCAACAAGTACCAAGAACTACCAAGAACTAAAAGAAATAAAAGAACTACAAGATCACAAGAACTACTACGACATAAATAATATTGTCAACTACAAAAGCTGCAGCAAGAACTACCGGAACTACGAAGAACTTCAAGAACTACCAAGAACTACCAAAAACCTTCAAGAAATACAAACAATTACCAACAACTACAAGAACTACCAAGAACTAAGAATTACATATCACATGAGAAGAACTACAAGTACATATTAAATGTGTATGAAAAACATAAAATGATTAACTTACCAATAGAGATTCCTCTCTGAAACTGTGCACGCACGGGGTAACTCAAGATACTATACTTGGGAGTAACAAAATACATTATATATGGGATTTATAATTGTGATGAATGAAGGAATATACAAACAATGGAAGAGTGTTTGACAGTATACAAAACTTACGACACAAACCATCATGTATTTACAAGAAACGATGTTATCAAATTTTGAACACAAAGCGATTACTCATCTTTGAGTAAATGGACCGCACCTATGAAAGGTAACTTGGGGAAAAGTAAACATATATAATGCTACATCTCTAGATATAATGAGTACATGAATGGTGGAACGGACTACATTAACTTATACAACTACTTAGTAAAATAAATATATATAAATCAACTTAACTTGAATGAAGTCTAAGCATAAGAATCGGTCCACTACACCTGGCATCGACCTACAACCTAACTTGGGAAGCAAACTCAACATATTAACTAGTGCAATTATAGTTATAATTATTGAATGAATATACAAATGATGGAAGAGTGCTTGATAGTATACAAAACTTACCACAGTAACCAAATAACTACCTTGTATTTATAACAAACGTCTTAAGAGAGATCCTAAACTTGTGATTTGAAAAGAAATCATTGCTAAACTCAGTTTGTGAACACAAACTGATCACTGTTTCTTGAGGAAATAGATCACTCCGATGAAATGAAACTTGAAGGAAAAATAAACATATATAATACTGCATTTACATTTATATTGGGTATATGAATGGTGGAATGGGCTACTGAAAATTATACGACTACTGAGTAAAACTAATGATAACAACGTATAAATCAACTTAACTGGAGTGACATCAAACTCAAAGAACAAAGAACCATCGCACCACTACAACTTGCATCGACCTAAGAACCTAACTTTGGAAACAAACTAAACACATGAATTAGTGCACCTGTGTTATAATGAATGAATGAATATGCAAATGATGGAAGTGGTTTGGATTGGTATATGCACGTAACTTACGGCACCAAACAAATAACTCTATTGCAGAGTAAAATTACATGGAACGAAAATGAGAAATACCTCAAACTGTGTACACAATGAAATCAGTCCTCATCGAACAAATGGACTCCTCCTATGAAACAGAACTTGGGGATATAGTAAACATTAAATACTGCATTTACAATTGTAATCAGTACATGAATAATGGAAAGTTACATAATCTAGTTAATCTCATACGCTTACCAAGTAAGGTTCTTGATGAGAACAGGTAAATTAACTTAGAAACTGAATACTGGAGTCTGCATAACTGACATAAAGAATGCAGGATAGATTGTTTGGGAGACTCGCAATTGTAATGTACAGAACTTAAATGTCTGTAGGTTGGAAAATTCACAAGGTTGACTGGAGACTGGAGATAAGACAAGACAGACGACTGGTGATTTCACATGTTTAGGGAATGGAGATTTCACAAACAATTAGAGTGATAATTCAAATAGAAAACTCCAGATTTGACGATAATGGAGCATGGAACCTGCATTCTTTCCGTGAATGTAGACAACCGAATTAGTTAGACATAATTCATGACACTTGACACTTGAAATGAATGGGTGAGAATAATTCTGAACATTGATGTGACTTGTAGATGGAGTCATTACGAGCATTCGTCAGCGGAATTCTTAAGAATGAATATCAGCATGTCTTAACTTCGTCTTCACAATAGTAGTGCCTATGAGATGTAAGAAATAAGTGAAATTGCAATCTAACGGTCTTACAAATTATTTTATGGTGTAATTCTACAAGACAAGAATATTTTCCTATCTAGCAAGATCAAGAACTATGAGGAACTAATACTATAACCGAGAAAGAAGACGTTGGTATACTACAAGTTTATCAAGAAGTTTTACTACAATCAAGAAAGAAGACGTTGATATACTACAAGATCACTGTACAAACTCTCCTTTAAGACTCAATTGATGAATGAAATACACATATTGGTGATATGAATTGAATACAGAATGAATTATATGTGAAAGGTGGAATAACTCACGTATTACAACATCACTCCATTTTATGTCGATTGGATTCATGAAACCTAAACAAGTAACCTGGTGAAAAGGAACAAACAAAATGAATTGTGCATTTATAATTGTAATCATTGAATCATTAAACGAGCGTTGGAGTACCAAGCAATTATCATACATAAATTTATCCGCATACTCATCATATCAGACAAAACATTAATGTCACTAGAAATGGGTTGCAAGTACTCATGAAGGGACTTCATTTTGAGTCGCCTAAATGATTAGTCCGGAGTACATCATGAAGAGGGATGAGAATTCGAAGATATAATTAAAGTTTTAGCTGTAGAAAAAAGGAGATTGGAGTAATCATCAACAGTCACTAGAATTCATAAACATCCATGAATACTCACATTGATTTGTCAAAAGCAGTAGTCACTATAACATAGGAGTCAGGGGGAGGAGTCATCTACAAGAGTCTTCATGTGGAGTCATCTGTTGGATTAAGCTAATGTGTGGAGGAATTTGGAGGAGTGAATGGGAGTACATCATTAACCTAACTTGGGAAAGAACTAAACATATTGTAGAGTGAGTTTATATTGATTGAATATACATATGAATGTGGGGAGGAGTGAGATTTTGGAATTTGCAATTTAGACTTCCTATCATGATCTACAGCTAATTTGCAAAACAATTCACAGCACTCTGAAATCTACTCATTTATAAGTATAGTGATTATATGAAATGTGTACAATACATGATTAGCAATACTAACCTAGTGAATGCTTCATGTAAAATTTTACTTGAAACTAACTTGGGGAGAGAGACCTAATAAAACTTAAGTTAGCGGAAAACTAATCCTGTTTGACAGTGACTTTACGATAGTGACTACATATATGAAACTTAGTAGAGTGTGGAATTTTAATTTCCTAACTTACTGAGTATTTGTCTTTAAATCACCAAGTTTTGAGAGATTTAAACCAGCCGGAGGAACAATAAATCCTTTCGTAGAAAAGGGACCATAATTAAATAACTGAAGTTTAAGGAAAACTAAACATGTTAACGAGTGCATTTATTATTATAATGAATTAATCTATGATCGAGGGGAATAAAATCACACCAACGAAATATGAACAACAAATAAAATTTGCTGAAGTTCATCTGCTAAATGTAAAGTACCAGAAATATGAAGCAATTCAAATAATAAAATAACAGTCTCAAATCAATGTGCAATGCATTCATTCTATCTCACAAGACAAGAATATATTTATAACTAGTGAGCACCTAAGAACAACTAACAAGGAAATGATATGTTATTAACCAGAAAGTGGTATGTTGAAAGACGGGTAGGTAGGTATGTATGTAGGATGGTAGTTAGGTAAAGCTTCAAATTTGGGATTCAGTGTTTAGTGTTTTTGCTTTTGGGCTTAGTGTTTAGTGCTTACGATTTACTGTTTTCTATTTAGGGTGTACGTTTTATGGAATAGTGTGCAGGGTTTGGGGATGACTGTATCATAAACACGGATCAATAAACACAAAAATACATACATAAATACATACATAGATAAATAACTAGATACATATATATATATATATATATATATATATATATATATATATATATATATATATATATATATATATATAACTACACAGAAAGAGAGACAAGTTGAGAGATAAAGAAATATATTTGTAGTAGACAAATAAAGCGCAATAGATAGGGAATTAAATGAATAAATAGATAGATATATAAATGCTATGATAAATATATACATATACAGATAAATAGATACGTAATGAAATTCATAAATAGATAGGTAGAAGAAGACAAACAGAAAGACAGACAAACAGACAGAATGACAGACAAACAATCAGACAGACAGAGATATAGAGCAAAAAAGATAACAATTAAACACAGAGATAAATAGATAGATACCACAATAGAAAGATTTAGAGAACTTACATATATAGAGAGATAGACTAACCGATGTATGGATGGATGGGTGGAAATATGAATGGATAGACGGAAGGAGGTTTGGAATGATAGAGAGATGGATGTTTTCATGGTTGCTTGGATGGATGAAAGGATGCATGGATGCATGAATGGATAGAGAGATGGCTAGATGGATTAATTTTTGGGTGTTTGGATGTTTTGATGGATGGAGCGGTTAATGGATAAATGATGGATGGATGAATGGATGGACAAAGGAATGGGAGCATGAACGGACGGATTGATGGATGGGCGGATGAACGGACGAATGGATGAATGGAAGAATGGATGGATAGAATGCAGGATGGACAAAGAGACGGATTGACGGCTGGATAGTTGCAAACTTGGTGGTATAGATAAAGAGTTCGAAAGATAGATAAATTGAATGATGAATGACTGGATGGAGGAAGAATGCTGGGATGGATGGATGGATGGATGGATGGATGGATGGATGGACGGATGGATGAATGGTTGGATGGATGGATGGATAGATAGATAGATAGATAGATAGATAGATAGATAGATAGATAGAGAGATGGATAGATAGATAGATACATAGACAGATGGATAGATAGATGAATAGATAGATCGATAGAGAGATAGATAGATAGATACGAACCTACAAATTTAGATTGATCCATATGTAAGGTAAATATAGATATAGCTTATTAGTTAGATAGACAGAGAGATAAATACTTCGTTAGATAAATACATAGACTTGATATATATATAGATAGATAGATATGTAGATAGGTAGATAGGTAGATAGGTATATATGTAGACATGTAGACATGCAGATATGTAGATAGGTAGATAGGTATATAGATCTGTACATAGATACGCAGATAGACAGATAGTTAGATAGGTAGATATGTAGACAGGTAGACAGGTAGACAGGTAGACAGGTAGACAGGTAAACAGTTAGACAGATAGACAGGTAGACAGGTAGATAGGTAGATACGTAGATAGGTACATTGGTACATAGGTGCATAAGTAGATAGGTAGATACGTAGACAGGTAGATAGGTAGATAGGTAGATAGGTAGATAGACAGATAGACATATAGACAGAGAGACAGGTAGAAAGGTAGATAGGTAGATAGGTATATAAATAGATAGGTAGATAGTTAGATAGGTAGATAATTAGATAGATATATTGGTCGATAAGGACGTAGGTAGCTAGTTAGATATGTAGATAGGTAAATAGGTAGATAGGTAGATAGGTAGATACGCAAATAGGCATATAGTTAGTTAGGTAGATATGCAGACATGTAGATATGTAGACAAGTAGATACGTAGACAGGTAAACAGTTAGACAGGTAGACTTGTAGACAGATAGACAGATACACAGACAGACAGGTAGACAGGTAGACAGGTAGATAGGTAGATATGGAGATATGTAGATAGGTAGATAGGTGATAAGTATCGATCGATAAAGACATATGTAGCGAGGTAGATATGTAGAGAGGTAGAGAGATAGAGATGTAGATAGTTAGATCGGTAGATAGGTAAATAGGTAGATAGATGGATGGATAGATGGATGGATGAATGGTTGTATGGATGAATGGATGGATGGATGGATGGATGGATGGATGGATGGATGGGTGTATGGATGGATGGATGGTTGGATGGATGGATGACTGGATGGATATATGGATGGATGGATAGATGGATGGTTGGATTGATGGATGGATGGATGGATGGATGGATGGATAGATAGATAAATAGATAGTTAGATAGATAGATGGATAGATAGATGGATAGATAGATAAATAGGTAGATCGATAGAAAGATATAGAGATAATGATAGATACAAACCTACAAATTTAGATTGATCCATATGTATGATATCAATAGATACGTATATATCTTAGTAGTTAGATAGGCAGAGTGATACATACTTCGTCAGATACATACAGAGATTTGATATATAAAATTATATGTAGATAGGTAGATATGTAGATAGGATCACAGATATATAGGTAAATACGTTGATAGATAGGTATGCTGATAGTTAGATAGGTAGATATGTAGACAGGTAAACAGGTAGATCGGCAGATATGTAGATATGTAGATATGTAGATACGTAGAGAAGTAGATAGGTAGATAGGTAGATACGCAGATAGGCAGATAGGCAGATAGGCAGATAGGTAGATATGTAGACAGGTAGACATGTAAACACGTAGACAGGTAGACAGGTAAACAGTTAGACAGGTAGACAGATAGATAGATAAATAGATAGATAGATAGATAGTTAGATATATAGAAAGATAGATAGATAGATATATAAATAGATAGATAGATAGATAGATAGATAGATAGGTAGATAGAAACATGTTAACGAGTGCATTTATTATTATAATGAATTAATCTATGATCGAGGGGAATAAAATCACATAAACAAAATATGAACAACAAATAAAATTTGCTGAAGTTCATCTGCTAAAAGTAACGTACCAGAAATAAGAAGCAATTAAAATAGTGAAATAACGGTCTCAAATCAGTGTGCAATGAATTCATTCTATCTCACAAGACAAGAATATGTTTCTAACTAGTGAGCACCTAAGAACCACTAACAAGGAAATAATATGTTATTAACCAGAAAGTGGTAGGTTAAAAGACGGGTAGGTACGTAGGTAGGTAGGATGATAGTTAGGTAAAGCTTTCAATTTGGGATTCAGTGTTTAGGGTTTTAGGTTTAGGGCTTAGTATTTAGTGCTTACGTTTTACTGTTTTGTAATTAGATATATAAATGATATGATAAATATATACATATACAGATAAATAGATACGTAATGAAATTCATAAATAGATAGGTAGAAGCCGACAAACAGAAAGACAGACAAACAGACAGAATCACAGACAAACAATCAGACAGACAGAGATATAGAGAAAAAATAGATAACAATTAGACACAGAGATATATACATAGATACAAAAATAGAAAGATAGATAGAACTTACATAAATAGATAGATAGACTAACCGAAGTATGGATGGATGGGTGGAAATATGAATGGATTGACGGAAGGTGGATTGGAATGATAGATAGAAGGATGTTTGCATGGGTGCTTGGATGGATGAAAGGATGCATCGATGCATGGATGGATAGAGAGATGACTAGATGGATGAATTTTTGGAGGTTCGGATTGATGGCTCATTGTATGTTTTGATGGATGGAGCGGTTAATGGATAAATGATGGATGGATGAATGAATGGGAGGAGGAACGGATGGATTGATGGATGGATGGATGAATGGACGAATGGACGAATGGATGAATGGAAGAATGGATGGATAGAATGCAGGATGGACAAACAGACGGACTGACGGAGGGATAGATGGATTCTTGGAGGTATAGATAGAGAGTTCGATAGATAGATTAATTGAATGATGAATGAATGGATGGAGGGGATGAATGGAAGAGTGGGAGTAATGACTGGATGGATGGATGGAGGGATGGCGGAATGAATGAATGGAGGGTGCTATGTTTTGATGGATGGATAGATGGATGGAGGGATGGAGGGATAGAATTAAGGAAGGACAAACAGACTGACATACGGATGGACAGATGGCTGGATGGTAATAATGATGGACTGTTCGAGAAATAGATAGATATATAACTGATGTATGAATGAACGGACATTTGATTTGATGGAGGAATGAACGAATTGATTGAATGGATGGATGGATGAATGGATGGATGGATGGATGGACGTTACGATGGATGGAAAAATGAATCCTTCCTTGTACTCACATTTTAAACGTTATTTGGAAGCATACATAGGAATGTTTTGGAAGTGACAGCAATCAGAATTAACCTGACTTCTACCGAAGACATGGAGTGTGGAACAAATAAAATTAACATAACCTTCAACAGCTCACTCGATATAGGATGTACTCTGAGTGTGTAATCCTACACTTAGAGTCTATCTACAAAATGGGAAAAGAATGTTGGACATATTCATTGTAATATTTAATTTACTCGCCTCAGTTATGAGTTATCATAAACATTGTTGAAAGGATTTCATTCTCAACACTGCCAGTACACTTACTTCACTTACTTCACTGTTTAATTAACATATTAATTAATGATTATATTTAATTAAAATCTCAATAAATTAATAATTAATTACTTATTAAGTATGGTTAATTACTGTTGATAAAATTAGAAACAGATTTGACATTATGAACACATACAGTATCACCAATAATGAAAGGTACTTCGAGAACCAGAACTACTCTGCAGTGTCTATCTACAGCTAGAATACAGCAACCGCTTGTAATTCTAAATCGAGCAAGAACAGCAAATACCTCAAGAATTTCCTGATCTAAATAAGCTACAAGATCACAAGAACTACTATGACATACAGAATATTGTCAAATACAAAAGCTGCATCAAGAACTAAGAAGAACTAAAAGAACTACCAAGAACTACCAAGAATTACCAACAACAACCAACAAATGCCAACAATTACCAACAACTACCAAAAACTACCAACAACGACCAACAACTACCAAAAACTACAACGACTACAACGACTACAACAACTACCAATAACTACATATTACACGAGAAGTACTACAAATTCATATTAAATGTGTATGAAAAACATAAAATGATTAACTTACCATTAGAGAATCCTCTCTGAAACTCTGCACGCATGAGGTAACTCATTGCACCTAAGATACTATACTTGGGAGAAACTAAATACATTATATATGGGATTTATAATTGTGATGAATGAAGGAATATACAAACAATTGAAGAATGCTTGACAGTATACAAAACTTACGACACAAACCATCATGTATTTATAAGAAACGATATTATCAAATTTTGAACAAAAAACGATCCCTCATCTTTGAGTAAATGGACTGCAACTATGAAATGAAACTTGGGGAAAAGTAAACATATATAATACTATATCTACAGATATAATGAGTACATGAATGGTGGAACGGACTACATTAACTCATACAACTACCTAGTAAAATAATTATATATAAATCAACTTAATTTGAATGAAGTCTAAGCATAAGAATCGGTCCACTACACCTGGCATCGACCTACAACCTAACTTGGGAAGCAAACTCAACATATTAACTAGTGCGTTTATAGTTATAATTATTGAAGGAATATACAAATGATGGAAGAGTGCTTGATGGTATACAAAACTTACCACACTAACCAAATAACTACATTGTATTTATAACAAACGTCTTAAGAGAGATCCTATACTTGTGATTTGAATAGAAATCATTGCTAAACTCAGTTTGTGGACACAAACAGATCACTGTTTCTTGCGGAAATAGATCACTCCTTTGAAATCAACTTTGAAGTAAAAATAAACATATATAATACTGCATTTACAATAGTAATGAGTATATGAATGGTGGAATGGGCTACTGAAAATTATACGACTATTGAGTAAAACCAGGAGCCCATAAAAAAAGAGAGGGTAGGAGCGTGAAACTCCCACGCAAACAATGAAAATCTGTGTGCACTGCATATTATAATTACGTTACTATAAATAGCGCATCAAACCACACCCCTAATTTGCAATTAAATGGCATTGTGTAGTCGAGAGATTGTTAGAAGCGCTTTAAGAAGAAAGATATTGGATAACGACTCCGTGTCATCGTCATCGGGTATCTACAAAGTAGAACAATTAATTAGAAAGAAATACCCATTGTTGGAAGTGTCGATGAACTGTATCGAGTTTGCTCCAAATCAATTAAGCCAATTGTTGAGTGTTTCCAGGAGTATCAAGAGTTTCCAGAATTTTCTTACCAACACAGAACTTAGTGAGGAGCTTTTTGTACGCATACTGCATTTCTTCAATACATTTCACTAGGCCTACCGAACTCACATTGCTGTTCTTTAAGAATAGCTCTCGAAACTTGTCTCGAATTGGATATTCATCGAAGTGTCCAGTGCTTCGGACGAGATATCTTGCTTTTCGTTGTGGATTTCGGCCACCAGAAGCTTCCTTTTTTTTGCTGGAAGGCGCTTGGCCTTCGTAGCTGTTATAGCTGGTCTTTTAGCCATGCTGTGCCATGTGTTAGGGGTGTGGTTTGACACGCACTATTTATAGTAACGTAATTATAATATGCAGTGCACACGGATTTTCATTGTTTGCGTGGGAGTTTCACGCTCCTACCCTCTCTTTTTTTATGGGCTCCTGGTAAAACTAATGATAACAATGTATAAATCAACTTAACTGGAGTGACATCTATGTGAAAGAACAAAGAACCATCGCACCACTACAACTTGCATCGACATAAGAACCTAACATTGGAAACAAACTAAACACATGAAGTAGTGCCCTTTTGTTAAAATGAATGAATGAATATACAAATGTTGGAAGTGGTTTGGATTGGTGTATACACGTAACTTACGGCACCAAACAAATAACTCTATTGCAGAGTAAAATTACATGGAACGACAATGAGAAATACCTCAAACTGTGTACACAATGAAATCAGTCCTCATCGAACAAATGGACTCCTCCTATGAGACCGAACTTGGGGGTATAGTAAACATATTAAATACTGCATTTACAATTGTAATCAGTACATGAATGATGGTAAGGATTACATAATCTAATTAATCTCATACGCTTACCAAGTAAGGTTCTTGATGAGAACAGATAAATTAACTTAGAAACTGAATACTGGAGTCTGCATAAGTGACATAAAGAATGCAGGATAGAGTGTTTGTGAGACTCGCAACTGTGGTCTACAGAACTTAAATGTCTGTAGGTTGGAAAATTGACAAGGTTGACTGGAGATTGGAGACTGGAGACTGGAGAAAAGACAAGACAGACGACTGGTGATTTCACATGTTTAGGGACTGGAGATGTCACAAACAATGAGAGTGATAATTCAAAAGAATACTCCAGATTTGACGATAATGGAGCATGGAACCTGCACTCTTCCCATGAATGTAGACAACCGAATTAGTTAGACATAATTGATGACACTTGAGACTTGAAATGAATTGGTGAGAATCGTTCTGAACATTCATTAGACATGTAGTTGGAGTAATTACGAGCATTCGTTAGCGGAGTACTTAAAAAGGAATCTCAGCATGTCTAGACTTAGTCTTCACAATAGTAGTACCTATGAGATGTATGAAATAAGTAAAATTGCAATCTAACGGTCTTACAAACTATCTTATGGTGTAATACTACAAGACAAGAATATTTCCCTATCTAGCAAGAACAAGAACAATGAACAACTAATACTATAGCCGAGAAAGAAGACGTTGGTATACTACAAGTCTATTAAGAAATTTTACTACAATCAAGAAAGAAGACGTTGATATACTACAAGATCACTGTACTAACTCTCCTTTAAGTCTAAATTGATGAATGAAATACACATATTGATGATATGATTTGAACAAAGAATGAATTATATGTGAAATATGGAATAACTCACATACTACAACATCACTTCATTTTATATCGATTGGATTCATGAAAGCTAAACAAGTAACCTTGTGAATTGGTACAAACCAAATGAATTGTTCATTTATAATTGTTATCAATGAATGATTAAACGAGAGTTGGAGTACCAAGCAAATATCATACCTAAATTTATCCGCATACTCATGATATCAGACAAAAAATTAATGTGAATAGAAATGTGTTGCAAGTACTCATGAAGGGACTTCCTTATGATTTACCTAAATGATTAGTCCGGAGGATATCATGAAGAGGGTTGAGAATTCGAAGATATTATTGAGGTTAAATGTGTAGAAAAAAGGAGATTGGAGTAATCTTCAACAGTCACAAGAAGTCATAAAGAGTCATGAATACTCACAATGATTTGTCAAGAGGAGCAGTCACTATAACATAGGAGTTAGGCGGAGGAGTCACCTAAAGGAGTCTTAATGGAGTCCTCTCGTGGATTAAGCTCATGTGCGGAGGAATTTGGAGTAGTGAATGGGAGTACATAATTAACCTAACTTGGGGAAGAACTAGGTAGAGTGAGTTTATATTGATTGAATATATACATATGAATGTGGGGAGGAGTGAGATTTTGGAAAGTGCAATTTTATTCACTTACAGAGTAGAACTCCTATCATGATCTACAGATAATTTGCAAAACAATTCACAGGACTCTGAAATCTACATCATTTATAAGTATAGTGATTATATGAAATGTGTATAATACATGATTAGCAATACTAACCTAGTGAGAGACCTAATAAAACGTAAGTTAGCGGAAAACTAATCCTGTTGGATAGTGACTTTACGATAGACTACATATATGAAAGTTAGTAGAGTGTGGAATTTTAATTTCCAAACTTACTGAGTATTTGTCTTTAAATCACCAATTTTTGAGAGATTTAAACCAGCCGGAGGAACAATAAACCCTTTCGTAGAAAAGAGACCATAAGTAACGTACCAGAAATAAGTAGCAATTCAAATAGTAAAATAACGCTCTCAAATCAGTGTGCAATGCATTCATTCTATCTCACAAGACAAGAATATATTTCTAACCAGTGAGCACCTAAGAACTAACAAGGAAGTGATATGTTATTAACCTGAAAGTGGTAGGTTAAGTGACAGGTAGGCAGCTAGATAGGATGGTAGTTATGAAAAGCTTCCAATTTGGGATTCAGTGTTTAGGGTTATTGGGTTTGGGCTTAGTGTTTAGTGATTACGTTTTACTGTTTTCTATTTAGGGTGTACGTTTTATGTAATTGTGTGCAGGGTTTGGGGATGAATGTATCTGAAACACAGATCAATAAACACAAAAATACATACATAAATTAACTCTTTTAACGCGTTGGGCATATTTATATGCCCCTACACGGCACGGGTGTTTTTATTGGACATTTAACGTTTAATTAAAATTACAACTATGGTTTCCGGTATTACTTTATAATTAAATTCTTTTTTCAAGTGAATTTCACCATAATTGTATTCATTGGATACCACAAAAACAAATTTACCAAATATACTCCTCTACAATCATTCAAATGGTATAGTAAAATTCAACAGTAATTTGTTTGTTCCATATCGTGCACAAAAAAAATGTAAGCAACATTCTACTTACCTAAACTGAAAGAGGAACATTTTTCCTTGCAAACAGTTCGCCCACAAAGTTTCATAAAACTTTAATGTCAGAAAAGGAGTTCCTTTTCATTTCCATTTTCTGTGATGATAACGTGACTCTGGATTTCGAATAAAACAAGGTCAGAGGACGGGACAGAACTTCTCGTGTAGCTCTTTTATCGCTCTATCTTTTGCACAACGTGTTCGGGTGGTCAGGGACTTTCCCTGATGGTCACATGCTAAAAACAACAGCTAGCATAGTTGCTAAGCGCGTTGCTAAGTGAAATTTCAATTTTCTTCTGACGTCATGCGTGTACTAAATGTCCAAAATTAATAATATTATTCAAAACACCCGTGACGGCTTCCCGTATACGCTGCGGGCATATATATATGCCTATAACATTTAGCAACTGCAAACAACACTTCAACTATGTTAGAACTGCTTCAAACCTTCCATACATCTTTATCTGGATTATAACTAAGTACCTACCAAGTTTAAACTACCATATTACTTCCATGAAAGACTGTGGAGCAGACAGACTCGACGAAGGAGACGGTCGACGCCCAACTTTCTAGAAATTAAACGCTTGTCCCGACTTACCTGCTTGGAATAGCTAGCTATAACTTACACTGTAGCTGGAGGGGACTTCTAGCTTCTGTGGAATCACTTCATTTGGGGATGCATACAACTGTGTAGATACAAAAGCAAAATCTCGAGCAACAACAAAAACGATAAAAATCACGAAGGAATTGAGAGGAAGCCATCTGATAGTATTGTGGTTTTTTAATCATAACTTCCTGTTCTATAAATAGATTTCATCTATATATAGAATTTATAGCCAATACAGAGCAATTAAAGCTTATGAATAGGTCATTATTACAACATCCGCGTTTTTTGCATAGTAACATTAATAAACTAACTTGTTCAAAGGGTTAATACATACATAAATATGTAGAGATATAAATATATATGTATATATATTATATATATAACTACATAGAATGAGAGACAAGTTGAGAGATAAAGAAATATATATGAAGTAGACAAATAAATCAATAGATAGGGAATTAAATGAAAAAATACATAGATATATAAATGATATGATAAATATATACATAATACAGATAAAATAAATACGTAATGAAATTCATAAATAGATAGGTAGAAGCAGACAAACAGAAAGAATGACAAACAGACAGAATCACAGACAAACAGTAAGACAGACAGAGATATAGAAAAAACAAAGATAACAATTAGACACAGAGATATATAGATAGATACCAACATAGAAAGATAGAGAGAACTTACATATATAGAGAGATAGACTAACCGATGTATGGATAGATGGGTGGAAATATGAATGGATAGACGGAAGGAGGTTTGGAATGATAGATAGATAAATGTTTGCATGGTTGCTTGGATGGATGAAAGGATGCATGGATGCATGGATTGATAGAGAGATGGCTAGATGGATGAATTTTTGGGTGTTTGGATTGATGGATCATTGTATGTTATGATGCATAGAGCGGTTAATGGATAAATGATGGATGGATGAATGGATGGATAATTGAATGGGAGGAGGAACGAATGGATTGATCGATGCATGGATGGATGGATGAACAGACGAGTGGATGAATGGAAGAATGGAAGGATAGAATGCAGGATGGACAAACAGACGGACTGACAGATGGATAGATGCATCCCTGGAGGTATAAATAAAGAGTTCGAAAGATAGATTAATTGAATGATGAATGAATGGATGGATGGTATATCCTGTCTATCCTGTCTATCTTGTCTCTCCTGTCTCTCCTGTCTATCATGTCTATCCTGTCTATCCTGTTTATCCTGTCTATCCTGTCTGTCCTGTCTATCCTGTCAATCCTGTCTATCCTGTCTATCCTGTCTATCTTGTATATCCTGACTCACCGGTCTATCTTTCCTATTCTGTATATCCTGTCTATCCTGTCTATGCTGTCTATTCTCTCTTTCCTGTGTATACTTTCCATCCTGTCTATCTTGTATATCCCATCTCTCCTGTATGTCCTGTCTGTCTTGTCTATCCTGTCTATCCTGTCTATCCAATCTATCCTGTCTACCTTATCTATCCTCTCTTTTCCTCTCCTGCCTGTCTATTCTGTCTATCCTGTCTATCCTGTTCATCATGTCTATCCTGTCTACCTTGCCTGTACTGTCTATCCTCTCTGTCCTGTCTATCCTGTATTTCCTGTCTATTTTGTCTATCCTGTCTATGTTTTCTATCTTCCCTATCATCTCTATCCTGTCGATCTTGTCTATACTGTCTATCGTGTCTATCGTGACTATTCGTTCTATCTTGTCTCTTCTGTCTATCTGTCTATCCTGTCTATCCAGTCTATCTTGTCTCTCCTGTCTGGCCTGTCTACATTGTCTATGCTGTCTATCCTATCTATCCTGTCTATTCTGTCTATCATATTTATCTTATCTATCCTGTCTATCCTGTTTTGCTTGTCTATCCTGTCTATCCTGTCTTTAGACAGTTTACTGTTTATATTGTCTATCCTGTCTACCCTGTCAATTCAGTCTATCCTGTCTATCTTGTTTATCCTGTTGGCCAGTCTACTTTGTCTATCCAGTCTACGCTGTCTATCCTGTCTATCTTGTCTCTCCTGTCTATCTTGTCTATCCTGTCTCTCCTGTTTATCATGTGTATCCTGTCTATCATGTATATCGTGACTCTCCGGTCTATCTTGTCTATCCCGTATATCCTCTCAATTCTGTCTATCCTATCTATCCACTTTATCCTGTCTATCCTGTCCATATATCTCTCCTGTCTATCCTGTCAATCCTGTCTATCCTGTCTACCTTGTATATCAGTTCTATCTTGTCTATCCTGACTATCCTTTCTATCCTGTCTATTCTGTCTCTCCTGTCTGTCCTTTCTATCTTGTCTATATTGCCTATCCTGTGTATCCTGTCTATCCAGTGTATCCTGTCTATCTTCTCTATCTTGTCTATTCTGTCTATCCTATCCATCATGTCTATCCTGTCTATTGTGCATGAGTACAATGTCTATCTTGTCTATCCTGTCTGTCCTGTGTACATTGTCTATTCTCTCTATCCTGTACATCGTGTCTATCCTGTCTATCCTGCCTATGCTGCATATGTACAATGACTATCTTGTCTATCCTATCTGTCCTGTCTACCTTGTCTATTCTGGCTATCCTGTACATCGTGTCTATCCTGTCTATCCTGCCTATACTGCATGTGTACAATGTCTATCTTGTCTATCCTGTCTGTCCTGTCTATCCTGTCAATACTGTCTATCCTGTTTATCTTATCTATCTTCTCCATCCAGTTTATCCGGGCTATCTTGTCTATACTGTCTATCCTGTCTGTCTTGTCTATCCTGTCTACACGGTCTATCCTGCCTACACGGTCTATCCTGCCTATCTTGTTTATCCACTCTATACTGTATATATTGTCTATCCTGTCTATCCCATCTAACCTGTATATCCTGTCTATCCTGTCTATCTTGTCTATCCTCTCTGTCCTGTCTACTTTGTCTATCCTGTCCATCCTGTCTATCCAGTCTATTCTGCATGTGTACAATCTATCTTGTCTATCCTGTCTATTGTGTCTATCCTGTCTATCCTGTCTATCTTGACTATAATGTCTACCTTGTCCTTCTGTCTATCCTGTCTGTCCTATCTATACTGTATATCCTGTCTATATTTTCTATCCTGTCTATCCCGTCTATTTGCAAACCACGATGTACAGGGGCATTAATTATAATTAATTAATTATTATTAATTTCAGTTAAAATGTTTGGTTACAAAACAACAGGGGGTGGGGTGTGGCCCCCACCAGGCCCCCCCTTAATCATGCAAGTACCAAGTCAGTGGATGCTATGGCTCTACACAACGATTCTATGATTGCGATATCAAGGTTTTCTTTACCTTCACTTGGTTAACCCAATATTTTGGCCTCTGCTAAAAGTTGCTGGCTTCATTGGATATCTAGGATTTCAATTACATGGACATACTTTAAATGGCTTGAAAGTTTTTTAATTGGTCTGGTGGACTGACATGCTCGTATGGGGTAATAATAAAATTTTCAGTAGCTTTCAAAGTTTGCTGGGAAAACAAGTAATCATGTAAATTAAGCCTGGATAATTATAATATCATGTAGATAAATTAGGTCAATTTATCTACATAAATTGCTACCTTCATTGAGCCATGGGAATTCAGAATTCCGGTCAGAATAGTCCCATGTCAATTCTTCATTTACTGCAATGCTTTGGTAAGTAAAAAATGCAATTCTGTATTTTTCTCTCCCAAATAATGGTGGATCCAGGTTTAGGTTTGGTGAAGTGGAATGGTTGATAAATCGACCAAACTGGTTAAATCTCCTGGTGCCATCCAAATAGAATGTTTTACCACTAATTTTGACTCAACACAAGCCTTAGTCTCATATACTCCATGAGAAATAGCTGTTTTTTTGTGTACGCAAGGGTGGTTTTGTATTCACACACAAACGTCTTTATTGGGAAGTCTTCAAGCATAATGACACCTCTACCTGCAGATGAGCAGTACCTATATAGGAAATCATTATGGAAACTAACCCAACTCATAAGCTAGTTCAGCAATTTTGAGTGGAGCCTCCATGTCTCTTGTTAGATCCTTTTCTTTTAGTGTCAAAATATTTCTATGGGCAAATATAGAAAATTGTCATAATCACACATATTGCCACAGGCTGGTTGATTCACTTCACTCTTTCTGACCTACTTAGAGTGGATTTACTCTCATCATCACTGGAAACTGCAAGAACTTAATATCAACCACCAAGTGTTTACATGATGATAAAAGACTCACATTGATCAGATTCATATGAAACATTTTGAATTTGATTATTCTTAATGAACACTGCAAAACGAAATATAGAGTTTGCTGAACGAGTACACAACTCCTATCAAGTCACCTTTCAGTTCTTTCCCAGATGTTTGTAATGTTACATCTAGTTGGAAACTGCAAGAAGGAAATACTAAAATTTAAAGATAATTAGTGACTCACATTCATCAATTTCTTCAGCAGCATTCTTCTTAGATGGGCATAATCCCTTATCATCAATGAAGAATCTAAAATCAACCACCAAGTTATTATATGATCCTTACATTAATATGATTCATAGGGCTCATCACTTTCGTCTTCTTCACTGAACACAGAACAGAGTTTGTTTAGCATGTACATGTACATACGTTAATGATTCCTATCAAGTCACATTCATCAATTTCTTCCGTAGCATTGACTACCTTTTGATCTCCCAATGGCAAAAAAAAATTGATCTCTGCAGATAAAACACAAAAATATTTAACATGATCAGAACTTTAAAGAAAGTAAGACCTAAAGGCGTAGCTTCATCACTTTCATCGACTGTCTTCAACTCCTGTTTTTCTTTGCATCCTAACCTGGTGACAATATCGAATGCAAGGATCTTTCCTGGGATGGGATTCCAATGTGATCACTGGAGATTGTTGCCCTGCTGCCTACAAATGGAGATAACCCTTCCTAATAAAGCATAAAACATGTGCATTTTCAAAACTGTCTTATAATTTTCTTTCGCAAAATGCAAAATTTCAGGTATTACTCCAAAGGTAGAATAAATTATTATTAGTATCTTGTATCAATACAGTCACTAAAAGCATTCTTTTCTAGCAGTATACAATAAAGGTTTAAATTGCGATGTAAAATCAGGATGAAATGAGATTGAAGCTTGAATCAATTTATGAGTTAATGTCCACAACCTGTAATAAAGAAAAGTACTGAAAATTCAATCATGAAAAATCAATTGCTACATTATAATAGATCAATAATATATTTATTTTACATGTAGTCCATGATTCCCTTAAATTAGAACCACACAAAAATTTATTGCAAAGATGTAAGAAACAGAACGATTGATGTAATGTAGTCTATATAGGTGTCTACCTCTACTGTACCAGTGTTCAGTTGTCTGTAGTTTCTGTAGTTTATTATTGCATTATTTAGAGACAGATGTCTCAACTCCATTATCCTACAGTATATAAGACCAAATGTTAGATCATTGATCACTGTTGTATTTACTGGATAACGGATGAGGAGGGGAAACAAGCTATTATGCTGACAACAGTTGGTCCAGAATCCTACAAGACACTGAGGTGCTTAATTGCCCCAACTTAGCCAGGAGAAAAACCATACAGAGAACTGGCTGATAAAATGATAAAGTCACATTACAACTTGGCGACGAAGATGGCTGCACTTTTTGGAAATATTGGAACATTTCATGGAGCAAAGGAAGAGTGGACACAGTACATTGAGAGTAAGGCTTTGCGATACATTGATAATAGTAATTATCACGATATATTTGAAAATATTGTTATTTACTATTTCCATTTAAAAAATATTGGTAGTATTGAAATTTCAATAAAATTGAAATTAATATTTAGGGTATACTAAAATACATACGGTATACAATTAAGAACGTTAGACAAACATCAGGAAGTGACAAAAACGTTTGAAGAACGCAAATAAAACGTTTGGGAAACATGAAATTTGTGATGGCTGTCTCTGGGGAGGAAGAATTAGAGCTATCTTTTCAGACAAGTACCAGTGATCGTGAGTTAACAGGAACAGAATCATAAACATCTAATCACTTACAGTCTTATTTTACTTACATGTATAACAATTATTGCCAGTTCAATCATGAAATTTTAATAAACACTTCAATAATTAATTTAATCAATATTTAGTAATATTGAATATCAAATATCGTGATATCTGTTATGTCAATATCGCAAAGCCTTAATTGAGAGATTGGATTGTCTTCACAGACAATGATATAACAGACGAGGAGAGAAAACGAGCTATTATGTTGACAACAATTGGCCAGAATCTTACAAGACACTGAGGAGCTTAATTGCCCATGCAAAGCCAGGAGAGAAATGGCTGATAAAATGAAGTTGCTCAATGCATTACCCTATCTGTTTCCGTAACACAGGGGAATTGGTATCTACCTTCATGTAAGAAATACATAGTTAGGCAGAATTTCGCAACTTTGGTGGAACTCTGGTTGTAATGCTCTCATTTGTGGAATTAGAGATAAACATATCCAACGTCGTTTACTATCGGAATAGGGTTTAACATTCAAAGAAGCTTTAGAGCTAGCCCAAAGATTGGAGACTGCTGAAAGAAAGTGTAATAACATTACAACTATCACAATTCAGTTATAACGGAGGTACACCAACTGGTAGAAATTCACAAACTCAAAGTCAGCTACATTGTAGTGTTACAGATGTGGAAGAAACCACCACAAAACAGATACATGTCTAGTTCCATGGACAAATAAAACACTTGTCCATGGCACTAGGCACGGAAGCATCCCTTTTAGTGATCACACATGAAACTTACAGACATAACCTGTCACAAACCTTTACAAGATAGCCCAGTCCAGTTAAGGAAGTATTCGGGCAACCTCTGGAGATTAAAGGAAAGCAAGATGTAAATGTCACTCATGCCATTACTTGTGGTTTGTGGAAATAGTCCGAGCCTCATTGGTCGCAATTGGCTAAGTGTGTTTCAGCTGGAGTGGAAGGAGATTTATTAAGACAGGAGACCAGAAGAGACCCCCTGCTTAAAGAGTGCTACAATCTAGTTTGAGGGGCTGGCCTCAAATTTGTACTGATCCAGACATTTCTTTGAAAATAGAGTTGTCAACACAAGAAGGTGTCATTTTGTTGGGCAATAATGGATATGTGATCACATACCCACCTCAGATACATATTTTAGATGTGTTTAAATTTGCCTATAATCACATACAATTGGTGACGAGATCAACCTTTCTGACTTGGTGACAAACGAGAAGATAGCTATTTTCAACTCAACCATAGAGTCGTGGATGTCGTACTGTGAACGTCTTCAATGCCAACGACATCGTTGATCTAGGCAAGAAAAATTCAATTTTACTTATCGTCTGTGGTCCATCAACATACCAATTGTTGAAGAGCTTAGTGCAACCACGCACACCAATGGAGAAGACTTACAATGAGATAGTTGAAATGCTCAAAACCCACTTTAACCCTAAACCATCATCTACAATGTTTTATCCAGAGATTCAAGTTCAACAGGATAGACTGTGGTGTCGGAGAATCATCAGCAAACTATGTTGCTAAACTTAGAGCCCTCGGAGAATACTGTGATTTTGGGACAACCATTGAGGATATGATCAAAGATAGACTAGTTTGTGGTATCAATGACCATGGAATCAAACGTCGTCTCCTGTAACTTGACTTACCAGAGTGCATATGACATAGCACAAGCTACGGAAACTGCTTCGAAAAATATTTAAGACTTATGCAAGACCGTTCCAGCTGTGCAACATGTACAGGCGCTGGAAAGTTCGCCCTGTACATGTCACAGGTGTGGAGGAAACCACCATTCGAATGTCTATCATTTTGTAAATTACCGAGCATGTGACAAGAAAGGCCATATTGCAGTAGCAGCAAACCTAAATTGCACTCCAGGAAACCCCTGAAGCATTCCCAATCACAAAGGAAAGGTCAAGATCAAACACTCTCTACAATGCACTCTGTTGTGACAGACAGCCCGCCTCCAGACTCTTACAACCTTTTCATTGTTATTAATAGAGCAAAACCTTTGATGGTCAAAGTTAAAGTAAATAATTACCAAGGAGATTGACACTGGGGCTTCCCTATCAATTGTTAGCGAGGAAAACTTAATATTTTTTGGAGTGGACTGGACTTGAAGCCCACTAATGTATCATTATGTATGTATACTGGTGAACCTCTCCCCGTTATTGGAATGTTAGATGTAGAAGTTACCTATGTTGCTCAGCAAGCAACCTTACCCTTGATAGTTGTACAGGGTAAAGGACCCAGTCTTTTTGGAAGGAACTGAATGGAAGTGATCAGACTGAATTGGTCAAATATTAATCATGTGACAACTAACCTCTCCCGTGACAGGATATTAAGCAGATACCCCATGGTATTCAAGAATGAACTTGGTTTGCTTAAAGGAATTAAAGCAAAGATGTTTGTGGATGTAGACACCACACCCAGATTTTTAAAGCCAAAATCGATTCCATACTACCTTGAGGAAAATGTGGAACAAGAACTAGCATTACTGGACGTTGAAATGATCTCTTCTGTTCGTATCTCAGATTGGGCCACCCCAATCATTCCTGTTGTTGTTCCTATTTGCATCTGTGGAGTTTATAAAGTTACAGCAAATCTAGTGTCAAAACAAGACTTCTACCCATTGCCACATGGCGAAGATTTATTTGCTAAAGTATCAGGTGGTAGGATTTTCTCCAAATTGGATTTACGTCATGCCGACTTATAGATCGAATTCAACGAGGAATCAAAAAAATTTACTACCGTTAATACTCATAAAGGTCTTTCTCAATACAATAGACTTCCGTTTGGTATTACATCAGCTCCATCAATTTTCCAACGAGCTATGGATAGCCCTGTACAAGGGCTACCGCGTGTTTTAGCTTATTTAGATGACATCCCAGTTTCTAGTGTTGATGAAGAAGATCATCTTAACAATCTCGACAAAGAGTTACAGAGACCTGAGTCAGCTGGTCTGACACTCAAGAAGTCAAAGTGTGGATTTGGACTTGACTCAATCAAATACCTTGGTCACATAATAGACAAAAAGGGACTCCACCCCTCTCCTGAGAAAGTCAAAGCCATTGCAGAAGCACCAACACCCACAAATGTCACCAAACTGAAATTATTTCTTGGACTAATAAACTATTACAACAAATTTTTGTCTGATCTATCTATGTTTCTCTCTCTCCTTTACAGGTTACTGAAAAAAGGTACCCAGTGATATTGGTTGGATGATCAAGAGAAGGCATTCAAACAAGCTAAACAAATGCTACAGTCATCATCACTGTTGGACCATTTTGATTCTTCTCAAGACCTAATTCTGTCATGTCACGCTTCACCATATGGTGTAGGAGGTGTCCTCAGTCATAAGATGAAGGATGGTAGTGAAAAGCCCATTGCTTTCACATCCAGAACACTTTCAGATGCCAAGATGAAGTACTCGCAGTTAGAAAAAGAAGCTCTCACTATAGTGTTCTCAGTGAAACGATTTCATCAATATCTACATGGTAGACAATTTGGTATCTGTTCATATCAGCAACCGTTAAAATACCTATTAAATGAATCTAGACAAACTCCAGTGACGGCATCCTATAGGAGTAAACATTGGGCATTCACATTAGCTGCATACAAGTATACCATTCGAAACAAACCAGGAAGTAAAATGGCTCATGTTGATGGCCTAAGTCATTTACCACTCCCACACAAGCCTTCATCTGCACTTGTGCCAGGAGATCTGATTTTACAAACTAATCATTTTTCTGAATGCATCATTACTGCTAATCACATCAAAACATGGACAAATAAAGACCCTATTTTATTTCGTGTTAGGAGATTAGTTCAAGTTGGCTGGACATCGTCAGATCCAGGCCCAGACTTCATTCCATATTTTAATTGCCGTCGTGAACTCAGTGTTTTAGATAGATGTGTTTTGTGGGGTTTACACATAATGATTCCACCCACTTGTCATGATATCATTCTAAGCCCACTGTTTTGTAAGGTGGCTGGCATGGTTTAGACTCTGCTAATGAAAACAGAGTTCGTTCATGTGAAAAGTGTCCAAACAATTGTCCATTATCACCTAGAGCACCATTACACTTTTGGGAATACCCTATTAGACCCTGGACACATCTACCCATTGATCATGCTGGTCCAATCCTAGGACACACTTTTCTCGTTGTAGTGGATGCTCACTCTAAGTGGATTGAGTCACACATAGCAAACTCTACTTCCTCTGAAGCAACGATCAAAGTTCCTCAGAATCTGTTTGCTACCCATGGCATTCCAGAACATGTAGTTTAAGGCTATGGTGCAGGATTTACCAGTCAAGAAGTTTAACAATTCATGGAACAGAATGGTATCAAACATAAAACAACATCACCATATCACCCCTCTTCAAACAGACTAGCAGAACATGCAGTACAAACTGGTAAACATGGAATCAGCAAGCTAGAAGGTACTATTGAGTTCAGACTTGCTCATTTTCCATTCAATTACTGTGTAACTCCCCAATCAACTACAGAGTTATCACCTGCAGATCTCTTGAAGGGAAGGAGATTACGTACTCGTTTGGATTTAATTCATCCAGACACAACACAAAAAATCATCAGGAAACAAGGAAACATTGAGAACTTTTCTACTCCCCGACATTTTAAAGTTGGAGACAAACTGTATGCTAAAGATTTCATTGGTAAAGGAAAATGGATCCCTGCCTCAGTTATTAAAGTAACTAGTCCCACATCTTACAAAGCTCAAAACACAGTCTGAACGTTTTATACTTTATATTTATATCATTTAGATTACTTGCGTGTTCGATACCTTCCAAATGATAATGTCACTGATCTTAGAACTGATTATGATAACTGGTCAGTATCAGGTAATTATACTACCCCAAGGTCCTCTTAATGTTTCACCACCTTCTACCTCATCTGCTCCTCAAGAACTCACACAACTGTCTGTTCGTTGGTCAACCCGAATTCGTAACCCTGTGGATTGTTATACTCCAGTATCCACTTAAAAAGTGGGGTAACTATGACATCTTAGGAAACCTTATAATATATGTGTATATAAAGCGATGCTTTATAGTTTTCATCAGTTATTAATAAGTCTCTGTCTTCCTATTGTTTTGTCATTAGTTGATGATACAGTACATCTCAATAAAAAGTAATGTTCCATGGTACAAAACAGATCGTTTTACGATACACAGTAAATCGTTGTGGTACCGTAAGGCACCATTGTTGATATTCTGTTGCTACGTCGTTACTACATTGTTACTACGTGCGTCCGTAGCTGCAATTATTTGGGTCACGTGAGACAGCTTCATTCAGGTTCGAAGGGTTATAACTTGTCGATTCCATGTAGAAGTTCTCTTGGTTGGACTTTCAGAGGTAGCGCTTACTGTCAGCTTATTCGTGATGTGAACTAGCTGAAGAGATACGAATGGGCTGTGCAGTAGTACAAGGATGACGAATTTGACAACATTGTATTTACCGACGAGTGTACAGTTCAACTAGAGGCCCATCGACGATTTTGTTGCAGGAAAAAAGGAGAGACTCCTCGTCCTAAACCAAGGTACATCGTTTAAAATTATATATATATATATATATATATATATATAATATATATATATATATACATGTATATATATATATACATTAGTATGATGGTGACATCATCCCTTTGATGTGGGGAGGTCTATATATATATATATATATATATAGCCCAAATGATGTTGACTAGAAAGCGTAAGAGTACTCCTAATTGTTTACAGACCTAAAAGGAGGTATATATATTTTTTAAATGTAGACCTGTCTGACCACTCTGTCTACACTGTGCATGAGATGATAACACTACTGTCTCGACACGCGGGCCGGGCCATAATAAAACAATAAAAATGTAATAATTATTATAACATAATGTTGGTCCTTCCTTACTTCACAAAGAACTTTTTTCAAAGCAAAGTCACTCTGTTTCTGTTTCTCTGTTCAAACAGCTTTTTTCAAAGCTAAGTCACTCTGTTTCTGTTTCTTTGTTCAGCTTTTTTCAAAGCTACCAAATACACAAAAGATTTCACTAGTTATGCTATAACAATTATTTCCTTAACATTATCTTACACATTTTTTATGCAGGATTTACTCAAGAGATCTGTAGTTCAAATGATGATAACAATACTATACTTTCAGTTGTATGTAGTTTCTTGCTATTGTTAGTGATTGCATATCCATGGTTACCAAACATTTATAATGCTATTCCAATTAGTTATTATTGAAATTTTATTTCCATGGTTATCAAACATTTAGCTATTTAGCTATTAGCTACTCATCACTCACTGTTTATAACAACTGGATTTAGAAATTGGAAGAAAGCTCTTGGTAGAAAGAAGTTACATTGACCAGCATAAGCTAAGTGAGGGTCACAAGGTTGCAGAGCAGAAAGCTAGTCTATTTCTACAGCAACTACATCAGCACACCTCAAATATTGGAGCAATGTTATCGAAGCAATTGGCTGAGCAGCAAATTCGTACCAAAAATGGGATATTGATGTTATTTTGACACTCAGACAGAGAGGAGTACCTTTCTGAGGGAATTGGGACTAAAAAGAGAATAGTGAGGATGGTAATTTTGTGTATTTTGTAAACTGGAAGGCTAAATTTGACAAAGATCTACAATACCATTTAGAAAAGTCTGCTGATAACGCTAAGTACACATCCCCGAAAATCCAGAATATGGTTCTCAACATTTGTGAAGAGATCATACATGAACAAATCATATCACGCATTTCTAAATACTGGAGCCTCATGGCTGATGAGACACAAGATTGTTCCACATCTGACCAAGTGAGTATTTGTGTAAGATACGTAGATGTAAATGGTTACTTTTGTGAGGATTTTATGGGTTTTGTTACCCATGTAAAAACAATTTCATGAATTTCGCGAATCTCTTCGTGATCATCATTTTTCGCGAATTTGCAGAACTTCGCGTTTCCTCGCGTAATTTCATTTTAATTGCGCTTCACGTGACTTCGTGGTTAACAGTATACTTACAGAAGGCGTGACATTCTTTTAATCAACAGCCAATTCCATGTTTTCTGTGTTACATTCCATTTACGTAAGCATGTGGTATAGAAAGAAGATGTTGGAGAGCATTTAAAAGTTTATTTTAGGATTTAGATAGTTTGTAATTGTTCTTTAAACTATTATATAAATAATAGTATAAGTAGTATTAATAATGGTTCAATAAAGTACATGTATATATATATATATATATAATTATATGAACAAATTAATCTTTTCTTTAGAGTATAAAATCACTAGTGTTACAACACTACTGAGACCTTTCTCATCATCACCAATATCTTCTTCATCATCACTGTGACAATGTAAAATCAGTTTAAATGTTGTTTATTTATTGTTTAATGATAGTAAAATTAATAGAGAAAGTATGTTGCTATGCATTGCTATGGACACGTCCATTATATTAGCGTCCATGTTGTATTTCGTTGTTTCTACTCCGTCTATTCAGCAATGGCTGATGCAAGGTCACATAAAACGTCTCCTACGAATGCAGTAAACCTTGCTAGAAAATCTTAGACTGTCTCTGAGGAAGGGTAGGTTACCTATAATAATAAAGAATTGTAGTGCTAGTGTGAAGTTATCACGTCGAAGTGTTGATCGTTGGTTAATTAAATAATTTTCACGATACGGTATCGCCAACATTCGTCGCACTTCGCGAAAAAGAAATGCATGGAAATTGTTGGTGTAACATTCTCGTAGGTTTTCCTTCGCGTAATCTCGTTATATTTCACGTAATTTCCTGAAATCTCGTTATCTTTTTTACATGGGTAAAGCTGAAAAAATGGAGAGCAAAAGTATTACTGATGTTTTATTATCTACTCTTGAAGCATGGGGTATGGATTTCAGTGGTCTTGTAGGCCAAGGATATGATGTAGCTGCTCTCATGAGCTAGTAAAAACGGTGTTCAAGGTCGAATACATGAGAAGCATCCTAATGCTACTTATGTACATTGTCGCTCTCATTCTGTTCAATCAAATACTTTGGTGTCATACTACGGTCTGACTTATCCTGATTTCCTCATGTTCAGATCTACAACCAAAGCTATTAAATGTAAACTTGCTCTACTCCACAGAATATTCTACATAGCTACTCCACAAACAAGACTCACAATCTACTAGAATGCCTTTATTCTGAAACTGGCGTATTGTTCTCTGCTTGGGACCTTCATCACTCAACCCTTCAAACTGAACTTAAAAACACTCAGAAATTTGCTGGTACAAGAGAATGAAATGTGACTATATGACACTGTATGGCAGACTAAACTGGTCCTCCTTAAAACTCGTAGAATTATTCAGAAATTAAAGTTATATATTATTTGATTGTTGACCTTTTTCTGTTGTTGATGACGTTATTGTAATTAAAGACAGACAAATTGATATTTCTGCTCTGCCTATGTATGCAAGGGTTAATTAATGTTTAACCTTTTTGATGAAGAGAATAAGGTAATATTTGTATTGATAGATGGACAAGTACCATCACTCATTCACAATTTCCAAATCACCCCCAAATACACACACAAGCATTATTACAAAGTTATAATTATACGTACATACCACTGGCTCAGATGTGATGGTAATCTACATGTAGATGGACTTCCAGATGAGTCAGTAAAGCACGCTGTTTTTATTTCATTAAACTTGGTTTCTATACTTTTTTTATACTCAAACAGAGGTTCACCGAAAGTGCCAACACATTGCTGAAATGGATGAGAATTAATATTAAAATTAACTGCATACATGTTTATGGTCTAAGGAACCCATCAATGTGATCACTGGGTGTGGGGCACATGAATAAGCTACTGATAAAACAGAAAGAAAACAACTTGTATGCAACTACCATAAAATTTTCACTTGAATAATAACGTTTTTAGTACTCCTAATAATTATCTATTTATCTTTTAGAAATTGATGCTAGCTCAGATGACAGTTAATGGCTAATTAAGCAAGAGATTTGAGAGAATTCATGTCTTTTGATACCCTATCAAGAGTGGGTGGTAACTAACTACTAAACAAAGTAAATACATTGGTTAGGCACATTGGTAAACGAAGCAACAGGTACATGTACTTCCCATGTACCAATCTCAGTAGCAAAACAACTGTTTAATTAAAATCACTCATAATTACATGTTTATGTGAAGGTATCATATCTTCATAAACTGTTGTAGTATTGTGAGTTGTTTTAGTACCTCATGTACCACATGCACATGTATAACTAAAAATCCCTTTTAGTGATACTAGGCATTGTTATGTAGTTAGTTATGCAACAGTACTAAACGAAGTCAAAAATGGGAACTTTCAGTTATATAACTAAAACCATTTAGTAAACCTGATATTAATTAACTATAGTACATATCAGATGCAACTTAAGAGGCACACTTGTGTAGAATGCGTGCGCATTTTTGGCGAATGCAACAATTTTTTGTTGAACGCGTTTGACAGGAGATACAAACGCGTGCATTATAAAAACGCATACGCACACGCATACAAAACGCAAGCCTTTCGCAGGCGTGGTTGCTCAATCATTAATTATTTCTAATTGCAGCAAGTAAATGATTTTTGTCTGGTTTCACAACAGGTTCAATCTAAATGGAAGGTCAATACATGTTCAAATGAAATCTCATGTGGAAATTTTGTCTTTTCTCCTGCTCACTTGACGTTTTTTTAGTTATTATAGAGACTTGTATACAATTTTTGGTATTAACTATAGCTTACATAAATTTGTTAGCCATATCAGACAACTGGATATTATTTGATCAAGTTTGGCAAGTACATTTTTAGAATTATATATATAATTTATATGTATATATATATATATTTTTTAATTTATATTTGCTGGAATTATTATGTATATAACTGTTTCTACATGTGTGTAATGGATATGGTAAACCACTGATCATGGCAAATTGCAATGATTTTTGTCTGGTTTCACAACAGGTTCAATCTAAATGGAAGGTCAATACATGGAGAAGTGGCTGCTGTGAATCCTATTCATTGAAGATAGTTTCTTTTATACATTTAATGTGGTTATCTATATTCTTACATTTTACTTTGACTGTAATTATACAATAATAATAAACAAAACAATTTCAATAAAAATGAAAGAAGATGTAGGGATCTCAAAACCCAAAAAGCATGCAAACAAGGTTGGGAAGCTAACATAGGACCCAAAATCACTTCCATATAACCCTACATAAGTACTTACACTGCTATAAAACAAAATACAATGAGCTGTACTTATGTAGGGTTATATGGAAGTGATTTTGGGTTCTATGTTAGCTTCCCAACCTTGCTTGCATGCTTTTTGGGTTTTGACATCCCTACATCTTCTTTCATTTTTATTGAAAATGTTTTTTTTTTATTATTCTTGTTTCCATTGTTTTTTTTTCTGAATGTTTTCTTGTGGACTGCAGAAATACTATATGTCATTATGAAATCATACAATCATAAATGCATTAACATTTGTTCATCAATAAAAGACAGTCTTTTGTATTTATGTATTGATTATCATTCTCTTTCACTTACAGATAATGTATATTCTTTATTTCACTTACAGCACTGTCTGCCATTCTACAAAAAGTAGTGTCAGTCACTGTGTCAATCATTCAGTATTCCAATGGTTATCATAGTATACAATATTATTATACAATGGCTTTAATATTAATAATTATTATATTCATTATTAAAAGAATATATTTGCTCACAAATAATTACATGTATTATTACGCAACAAGCGCACTTCCACCTTTTCAGCTTCCATGTTCTGACTACACGAATGCGCATGCGTAATTAAATTCCTTTTAGGTAAATGGCGTTCAATTCGAGAGCAAATCTTTGTAGTCGTTGAGACTTGTAGACCCGAATTTTACTATAAATGCAATTGGAATGGTGCTAGAATCCTTGTGATATTTCAACAAACAAAAAATGATTTGTCTTAAAAAAAAAACAAGTGTATATAGAGAAAAAAAACATCGCTATATTTGCTTTGTCATGACTATGTATTAAGCATTGCTGATGGCACTAGTGTCTCTACCTTTCTGTGTACTCCTGGGGCCTGAAGACGTAAGTGTAAGCCTAATTGCAGTCTAAATACACAGATGTCTGATGAACTGACTGAGGTACTCCTTCAAGGTTCTAAATGATGACTTCCTCGTGTCTGAAACTCAACAACTTATCATACTTACCTGTTAAAGATTCTTGCATAATATCTATACTGTTTCTCTGCTATATACAACAGTTATTAGCAGTTTTACATCCTTTCTAAATCTTCCTGGCTGGTCTGTAGCTCAAACGCGCGTTCTTTTATGCACCACGCCCATTAATTGACCGAGCCCCCGGGAATGACGCAACTTCCTTAACTACGTATACAACGCATAGTCGCGCAAGTGACACAAGAAAACACTAGATAACATCAGGTATGTGTGTATTAAAACCTATCTGTATATATTACCAGAGATTTCAGGTCATCACTTGCAATTGAAATGTATGGGCGGCCATGTTTTTTCCGTGCCATCCCTAAATAGAGAGTACTACCGTACTCTCTGATACAGTCACTTTTGATAATAAATTGCAGATATAACAACGTCGTCTTTCTTGAATCTGTTGTGCATATTCTTGTATATTAACTCTTCTCCGTCAGAAATTTGCAGCATACTGTCTTGAAATAGAATATTAGACGAAGTTGATGATGAAACAGGAGTTTTAGTGAATGATTATAATTTATATACATGCATACATATACATGTATATAATCTCAAAAATCAATTTAATCTCAAAGTTTCAAAATCAACTTGTTCAATCATTAGCTCTTATAATTGAAAACTTAAAGCAGCTGCGGAATAAAAACTACAAGAGTAATTAAACAACAGCAACACGCCTGCACCTAGCCCCTCCCTTCTCAATGTGCCACGTCACGTGGACATGTTTACATGTGTGCTAAACGCATGTGCATTTCACTACGAACGTGTGTGGGTTTAACTACGAACGCGTTCCAATTTATGACGAACACGTTCCAATTTATGACCCACGCATTTATGCTACATGTGAAACAGGTCTGTCTCTTAAGTTGCATCTGATATGTAACATTATTCATGTTATTCATGTACATGTACTTACATATAGTATTGCCAACTGATGAGCAATGTACTTGTGAGATGCACAAGTTAGAACATCAGATTGAATTTGTTGAGCTATCACAAGAAGATTGTTCAGCAAATTTACTTGAATGTGGTAAGCTGGAAAAATTGAAAATAGCTAGTATATAAGTACAATCCAAATTCACATTCATGAAGACCTCAAAATTAGGATATACAGTAGCAACTTAACATCTAATATAGTGTATAGTGTAATGTCATAAAGATTATATTGTAACTCAATATGTAGCAATGGAAAAATATGAAGAATAATTACATGAAAATGATGTAGGTAAAAAAGATTATTGGTTATTCCCAACTAAAGTACGTTACATGTATGTGATGAAAGTGTGATGAACTAAGATATACATGTACATGATGTTATAGGAGATGTAGAAAGAAAGAAAGACACCTGAGGCAATGGGAAAATGAAAATGAGAGTTGCCTCAGGTGGGATTCAAACCCACGGCACTCTGTACTCCAGACAGATGCTCTACCAAACGAGCTACCAAGGCGGCCTAGCTGGCAGGGTCTGAATCAAACATCTCATAGCCTTGTATGAACAGGCTAATTTAATACTAGGCATTAGGTGAAGGCCAGGGTAATGAAACCACCAAAAGACACCAACACCAAACCTAAGCATATACATGATGTTATAGGAGATGTAGAAAGACAGAAAAAAAGAAAGAAAGAAAGGAAGACAACTGAGGCAATGGAAAAAAGAAAATACGAGTTGCCTCAGGTGGGATTCGAACCCATGACACTCTGTACTCCAAACATGTACATGCACATGTAATACATTCTTGCCATTCCTTTACTTTGTAGTAGTCTCTTATTGACTTTTTATATTAAATCAGTCTAAATCATTGATTCTTATTTAACTACATGTAGTATTGTATACTATGGCAGTCAACATGTCTGTTCACTTAATATAAATATGCTGGTTATAATAAAAAAAAAAGAGTTAAACTTTAACCTGAACTGCCAAGTTAACAAAAGTATCATTTGTCTACACTAGGTATTCAGTGATTAGCAAATTGCTTAAAATCTTACCTTCTAATTCCTTACTGGACTCTGAAGAGCTATAGGATTCAGGTTGTTGGAGATACTTTGAAACACGAGGATAAAGCTTTCCAATCCCTGATGAAATGAGGTACTCCTAGATAGAGAAATAACATAACTACTATCTAATTAATATAAATTATTATTATCAAAATAACAAACACAATAATTAGGGGCATTGTGTTGCCTACATGTACATACTGTTTGTAACATTCATTATGAAATCACAGATAATATAGAATTTATATTAGGGTTTCAGTAATACCACATTTTACAATATTTCCAATACTGATTCTAGAATTAATACATGAGTATGAAGTTGATACCAATACAAGTATTATTCATGTCGTATAATCGTATTACTAGTGCATAAGTTACATACATTTATTTTCAAATTTGCAATTATGAACAATTCCAAATGAGCAACAATCTTAAATTTAAATGTGTATTTCACAATAAAAACTTTATAAAAACTAATAAACAATAATGAATACAGACTATATGTCCTCAATAACTGCTGATATAGCCCTGATACGAATACAGATACAAGTATCAGTGGAACTCTAATTTCTATAACAATGAAAGTAATATTAAGAATCTAATAACCAGGGGTTAAATAAGTGTAGATATTCGCACATTGATCATTCACTAAGTATTAGTGGGCTTCTCAAAACTATTCTCCAATATAATATCATTATGACATAATGAAAATGGGAGTTAGAACATGTGACATTATTCAGCAACAAAGATGTTCCATTCAGTAACTAACTATAAAGTATTAGTGGGCTTCTCAAAACTATTCTCCAATATAATATCATTATGACATAATGAAAATGGGAGTTAGAACATGTGACATTATTCAGCAACAAAGATGTTCCATTCAGTAACTAACTATAAAGTATTAGTGGGCTTCTCAAAACTATTCTCCAATATAATATCATTATGACATAATGAAGATGGGGGTTATAACATGTGACATTATTCAATAACAAAGATGTTCCATTCAGTAACTAACTATATAAACAAGTCATGGAAAGATATTTTGAAAGAAACAAGTTGTAAAGTGATTGACATCTCTAAAAAAATATGTATATATATATATAAAAATACATTACTGACGTTATTAATACATGTACATCTTTGTGTAACTATATAATTATACATGTATATTATACATGTATAATTATATAGTTACACAAAGATGTACATGTATTAATAACGTCAGTAAGGTACTGTACATGAATTGATAGATAAATAAATAAGTACCAACAAACACTAATAACTTCCAAATGGCTGTTTATACACTGTATGCGCTATCCATATATACATAATGGTAAAAAAATTAATACTAATCCAACTATAGGTTTATCAATACAAGTTACAGGAAATGTCATTTCTAAATAATGTATAGATACTTGGATACATGTAAATGTATTTTTTATAAGAAGGTAGAAGATATTACCTGAACAGAGCTGTTAATTCTACATCTTCTTAATTTTTCATTCATCTTGTCTAATATAGTCACAACTTTACCAGTAAATCCATGCTCAAATGTTACTACTTTCCTTTGACTCTGTAAAGTCTCCTAAAGACAAGATTAGATACATTGTACAGGTAAATACTACAATCTTTGATATAAAATAGACACATATGAACATGTACATGTAATTACTGCATAGTTAAAAGCTTGCTTAAGAGAAATGGATTAGAAGTTTGAAGGTAGTAGACAAACTACAAATATATAAAACATTTAATTCATAAAATTATCATGTGAAATGAAATACCAAGAATTTCTACCATTGAGTTACCAAATCATTTGCACTTGTTCAACAGTATATTATTCGGAGTGAAGCAAAATTACTACTTGCCACCTTAGACACTGTTTGAACTGGGCTTAAAGGTCAAAGATGGTGGTAAACATGTACACGTAACTTTTGTAATCGTTTGTGAGTTGGAGACACAAAGTTTAACATTCAAATGTCGGTAACTACACGTGTTAGGTTGATTTAAATTAATTAAAAATACACTGTATAACTCACAGCTTCATCTGCAAAGAAGTGTCCAAGCGAGGTTGTTTTCTAGGCAACGACCTCTGTTCACTCGTTCACACACGTATGACTACTGAGAGACGTCAAAAGAAGTAAAATAAACAGCTAGTAGCACAGCAACACAAGTGAGATGTAGCATAAAAGACAACTAGCCTTTTAAAAAGGCAGCAGAAAATCTGCACAAAGTCTGAATTTACTATTTTCTGCTGAATGTAGAGTAGTAGACACACACACTTATCTGTATGAGATCAAGATCGAGAGAGCGTACTGCCATGTGGTTGGTTATTCATCATGTCTTAATGTTCCTTTTACAATGTTCTGGTGATGTGGAACTCAATCCAGGTCTGGTTAAATATCCTTGTGGTATGAGAGGGAAACCAGTAGCAAAAAACCATAGGGCCCTGTGTTGTGATATTTGCATTAAGTGGTTGCACATGGATGTGTAGGGATCACTGGAAATAGATATACAGAACTGTGTACAGGCACAGCAAAATGGACTTGCATTAATTGTACAACTCAGGAAGAAGGAGAAGAGTGTTGAGAGTATCAAGGAAGTAATTAAAGTCAAAGGAAGAAAGAGAGGAATGTTTAGAGTAATCGAAAAGTAAAAGGCAAAGGGATACTAAAGAAGAAAAAAAAGAATGTTGAAGTATCGATGAAGTAAAAGGAAAAGGGAAACTAAGAATGAAAGAGGGCAAACGATTACGGTGTTTAAGGAGCAGAAGACACTTACAAAAAAAGGTGAAGGTGGAGAATGAATTTGATCTGTGTTTAATGTGAGAAGTGAAGTTGAGAATCAAGTCAACCTGTATCTAATGTTAGTTGATGATGTTATCATGTTGTATGTATATTTATTATGTTGCATTAAACAGGTTTGTGATATAATAGATGAAAGACAAGGGAACCAGCTTGAAGTTCAGTCGATCTGTGTCTAATGTTAGTTGATGATGTCATCATGTCATATGGATATTTATTATGTCGCGTTACACAGGTTTGTGATACATTAGATGTAAGACAAGGGAACCAACCATTGAATGAACAACATGAGATTAAGCAACAAACACAAAAGCATTACCTGTATGGTGAGTGATGGAAGACAGGAGCATTATATGAACAAGTGTGGGCACAGAAGTGTATGAGCAAGTTTCAGCACCAGCTAAATCAATGGCAACCTCATCAATGTGTGAGTATAAGTTATTGACCACTCACAAAAGCTGTATGGCAAATATTGTGTTGTGACGTCACAAGTGCTTCGAGGGCTGCAAGCCCGAGAACGCTGGTGTGACATCCCAGCACAACATTTAGCAAACAGGCACTCACAATTGGTCAATAACGTGTTTGTGGCATGAGAACCGTTGCCATAGTTATGATGTCATTCGGTTGCCATGGAGTATGTTTGCTAACCAATCAACTTAAATAGTTAAGCAGTTGTAGGATCAATGTTGCTATCAAGCCTCTGGGAAGATGGATGGTGAGCAGGACAATTTGTAATGCTTGACTGACACTTCAATCCTGCTGATTTATTTGGACCTATGGACGAGAATGTAGCCTGGTGGCAGCAGTGAGAATATAGAGAAGAGCAATGACCAAACGAAGAGATGTTTTGATATTTTGACTGGGGAGGAAGAACTAAAAGAATATTGTAAGGGATTTATACCCAAAAATACTGAAATGAATACCACTTGAAGTCTACCAGAGGACATCTGGAGCCCAAGAAAAGGCAGTTAATAGGGTTTTGAACTCCAACAAAAAGTATGCTGAAGTACTGCTAAGTCAGGACAAAATACTGGGAGCAAAGAAGGAAGATAAAAGGAATGAACAGCCTTCCACTTCAGTCAGTTGAAAACAATTTCCCAACATTCAGCAAACTATACTACTGCACATTTAACTTTAACTTCAAAATGTGACTGAAAAATGTCTTGCATAATTATACATATCAAAGAATAATAAAAAACATTTTCAATAAAAATGAAAGAAGATGTAGGGATCTCAAAACCCCAAAAGCCGGCAAACAAGGAATGAAAGAAGATGTAGGGATCTCAAAACCCCAAAAGCCGGCAAACAAGGTTGGGAAGCTAACATAGGACCCAAAATCACTTCCATATAACCCTACATAAGTACTTACACTGCTATAAAACAAAATACAATGATCTGTACTTATGTAGGGTTATATGGAAGTGATTTTGCCTCCAACTGATGTTAAAAATTTCGTTCTATCATTTCTGGAAATGATCCACTTAAGTGGCCTCCTATTGAACAAAATGCTATTAATGAGTTTCGTACTAATGGATTAGTATCAATGGAATTTCCTACAATGTTTCCATATGGTAAAGGTGACCCTACATGTATGTGACATCATCATAAAGTTTCACTTGCTAAAACAGTCAAGCATCTGCTTTGTTTCACTGTTTTTTCACCTGATGGCCACTACCGTTGGCGCTTTGCTTCACATTCCAGATTTCCCTATTAAAGCAAAGTAACCCAAGTGATGCTTATCTAACAATTGATGATTTATTATATATGGTTGGTACGATGGACTCATTACAACTTATGAACAAGCTTCAACGTTATGCACCCAAGATCCAAGGACCTAAACGGTATTGGTATACAAGGTATCAGGAACTGAAATCCTTACCACAGCAGAAGGGTCCTGCAACATTTCTTTGGACAGTCAGTAGTGCAGATAATTACTGGCCAGAGCTTCACTCACTAATGCTACATAAGTGTTCACAAGCTTAAGTCAGTTTTAAAGCTTGGATTTCCTGTGGCAACAATTAATGCAATACATTCTTGTCACAAAGCTTCAGTAGCAAAATGCAATGGTTGGTGGGTTAGAACTGGTTATACATTTAGCTAAACACACTAAGTAATGCTTACAACCAATTTTTGGCAACAAGCAGGATTATGTAATGGTAGTGAGGGATATATTGACACTTTTGGTATGTTGAAGGTCAAAAACCACCTAATTTACTTTTTACTGTTTTGGTTGAACTCCATGACTACAATGGATCTGCGTTTTTAACTAATAACCCAATTTGCATTCCAATTCCTCCTATTACCTTTGAATAGCATGATGGCACATCACCATTGTCTCCTCAACAGCTTCCATTGAGATTCTGTTATGCTATGACAATCCATAAATCACAAGGACAGAGATTGCATAAAGCTGTAATTAAATTAGGGAATAAGAAATGGTTGCTGGATGCTGTTTTGTAACTTTATCGTGCTCAAGAAAACTTTCTGATCGTCTCATACATCCAATGCCATTTGAAAGGCTTGTAAAAATTGAATCGCTTTAGAGGATTCAACAGTGCAAGATAGAAGAGGAACGACTACAACAACGTTTTGTCTTTAATAGCTAGGGATCAATTTCAAAATAATTATATGCAATCATCAATAATTCATCATAAAGTTGAACTCCACCAATGGGCGGTGCTGCTAATGATCAGCATGAGGTCACTATCATAGACAATGGCAAAAAGACAGCTAATTTAGAGACAGCTTCTCCTCCTTAATCTATCTTTTGACTCAGTGACGGCATCAATACCTGCCACTGTGGATGGGAATATTGTCTCGCTTTCTCCAATGAGAAAGAAATACTTCGAAGAAGAATTAACTGATATACAACAGTGTATACATATTGTTGGTTTGGATAAAAACCAACAGCGAAAGTTGGACTCCCTCCCTATACAAAAAAAAATAGTCCCTGTGCAGTTTACAAACTGCGAAATAAAGCAAACTGACTAATTGGTGAAAAACTATACTGGTATCGCTCTTTCTCCTTCTAAGTTTGATATCAAGAATTTTGCCAACATACATGTAGGCAGTAAATCTGTATCTCTTTCATGTGTTTCAAAATTGAGCCGGTATGATCGTGTTACTGTCAGAATTTAAGTGGTGAAAATCAATGCCCCTGATGTTGTTGCTAATGGTAAACGAAAACAAGATGTTGCGATTACTGACTCTCCATCTTCTTACCTACGTGTACATTGTACATCCTGGTGGTTTCAATTTTGCAATTGCTGAGTACTGACACCCCCTCAAAATTTGACAGCTAAAATATTTGAAATGCCTAAAAAAGCCATTTCTAAATTTTTACATGCTCTCTGTGTTACATTCTGTTACGTAAGCATGTGGTACAAAAAAAAGATGTTGGAGAGAGTTTAAAGGTTTATTTTAGCATTTAGATAGTTTGTAATCGTTTGAAACGATAAAACACATGTATTTGAACAAATTAATCTTTTTTCAGCCTTTTCTTTAGAGTATAAAAATCACTGGAAGTACATCACTACTGAGACCATCACCAATACCTTCATCATCACTGAGACAATCTTCATTATTTAAATGTTGTTTATTTATTGTTTAATGATAGTACAATTAATAAAGAAAATATGTTGCTATGCACTGCTATGGACTCGTCCGTTGGTGTCCATGTTACATTTCATTGTTTCTACTCCGTGTATTCAGCAATGGCTGATGCACGGTTGCATAAATTGTCTCCTACGATGCAGTAAACTTTGCTAGAAGACTTTAGACTATCTCAGAGGAAAGGTAAGCTACCTATAATCATAAAGAAAAAAAAATCTTGTCTTCGACGAATGGTCGCTAAATTAGCCTATAACTCAAAATCAATAATTGCGACAGAAGTGCCCTTTTCTCATTCGTGGTCACATATATTGCAAGCCATTGCAACTAAAAATGTTTCCATTACTGAATCAAATTTGCTACAGGAAAAACTATTCTCAGTTATTTACAATCCATATTGTGTTATAACTAGTGTTTCGATCAATACTGTCTTGAAACTAGTGTTTCCATCTATTGAATTGTGTTGCTTATTTATCTACATGTACATGTATGTATAAGTCTTTGTTTATTCATCATGTTTCATTAACAAAATGGACACACCCTTTAAAGTTTGCTAAGCTGAGTGAGGAGTTGTGCACCCAGTGTATCCCTAGTCAGTGTTTTTGATAAGATCATATGGCGCACCATTGGCCCATAGAGCTTCTTATTTGGCACTGCAGAGCTCTCCCTTTGGGCCAGTGGTGCAGTTAATTATGATTATATTGTCACTAACAGCATTAACTCTTTGTTAATTGGCTCAAGATGTATTCTCAATGGCGCACACACTAACCATTTTTGAGCCAATTTGGCCCAAGCTTCAAAAGTTATCAAAAACTCTGTCCCTAGTTATACATGTATATATTTCATATTAATAATTTACACTATAAACATAATGGCTTCAGTATAGTCAATACAGTACTACACTATAGTTTGATAAAAACGTGTATAAAAAGTCTACTCACCATGGGTTGAGAGATTATTAGCACATCTAGTTGAGTACAAAATGCTAAAATATCAGCATTAATATATTGTTCACAGGATTCAAGAGGCCAGAGTGGTTGATCCAATTGAACAGGTACTGTGGAGATAAAACTAACAATAATATTGCCAACATGTATATTCCATTTTAGGTGTGTATATTAACAGTATTACAACATGATACAGTATTATACAGTATATAGTGTGTAACTTGTGAAAGTGAAACCATGAAGGATGACAACTGCATTACATGTACTTTCTGAGTCCCCACAGTGTCTGTTGTATACATGTGTGGACAAGTTAATTAGTTTCTTATATTTTGGTTCTCATTTCTATGATGTATTGACCTGGGCTGGAGTGTTTTAGGTGTTAGGTTCACATATTAGTCTATGTAAATACACTGCACCTGTTTGGTTGGGTGACTTTCTGTGTGACATCATACTTGTTATTCTTTTTGTATAAATATCATGCATGTCTCATTTTTAAGAAGAGATCTTACTTATTCCAAATTGGAACCTAGTTACACATGTACACGTAGATGTACATACATTGTAATGCATCACATGCTCAAGTAAATTTCTATATGCTGTAGGTTTAATAAAAATAAATTTAAAAAGCCTATTATTTATATACACATGTACAGTTTCATTCTGTTCACTATGCCATTTGTCTGCAATGTCCATGATTTACAAATATTGTCCTAAAATTGGTAGTGGGAGTGGACTGTACATTTGGGAGCTTTCACAAATCACTTTGATATTAAACACCTAAGAAAGATGATCGCTACTAATATATGGACTACTTTTATGCCTTTAGTCTGCACAACCTCATAAAAGTAAGCACTTAAATCTTAAGTGCCCGGAAATTGGTGACTATATGAACAATATTTTGTTACATACAACAGTACCTAATTATTATGACAGAAATAATAAACTAATTTTTCTCACCTCGGTATGAATCGTCATATTGCCGAGGAGTACATAACGGTTTTGGAGCAAGTGGAAGGACTTTCACTAGTTGCATGTTCCCCACCACGTGGTTAGCGTGAAGCTATAGGAGTGACTAAAATTTAGTCACTCCTACAGGCTTCACGCTGTGACAGGCTTCACGCTAACCATGTACAGCATCACTAAAATTAATTATAATTTATAAACGTAACTGACTGTAGTGGGGTGGAGTCTCAAAAACACTGAATACATGCTGATCAGGAAAATACCTCTGAGAGGAAGCTATATAAAGTAAGCCTCAAGATATATCTACCTGATTTGAGAAAAAAAAAAGGTTGACCCTCAACTGATAAAAATAATGACTAGGTCAAAAAAAAAAAATCTGGTATATATATATGTAATATATATAGTACACTTACAGGTCTTATATACAAAAATATAGACCCGAGGTTTAGTGTCCAAGGATGTGATATAGCCCGAGCCTGCGAGGGCTATATCACATCCGAGGACACTAAACCAAGGTTTTATATTGTTTTATATAAGAACTGTAAGTGTACTATATACAATATATTGTATGCTGATAGATTAAAGATTCACAGGTCTATATACAAAAATATAAGACCTAACCACATCAAACGGTTGCCATGGTAGTATGCTATATATATATATATATATATATATGTATATTGCTAATTACTAAACGGTAATGTGGAGATTCTGCTGAAAGGCGAGTAGACTTGATTCAGAATGGCAACACTGCATGAGGTGGTTAATTAGCTGCATCTTGTGTGCCATGTAAGATTTCGGTAATGCTATGTCTTGGGTAGTGGTGTGGAAACAGCCAGTCATGCAGGACATTGTCCAATAAATCTAGTGAATGTCTGGTAAATTGAGTACACAAAGTATATGGTGAGCAGGACAAGAATGGTGAAAATATGTGAAAATGTCTGATAGTTGGCTCAATATTTCCACACCTCTGGTCATAGGCTTAATGACTGGAAAGTGGTATGTATGTTGAACCATAGAGTCTAGACCCTAGACCCTAAACTCTAGGGGAACACGTACCTCTGAACATAGAGTCTAGGAAGATTAGTTCACTTGTATAGTAATCCACCAAACCTGTTGAGTGCTTGTGACATTGTTGGATTTAAAAACAAATTATCAATCAATCCCTGATAGATAAGTACATTCATTGTTGCCAGGTTTCCCAGTGAAGGAGACATACCTTGAAGTCGCTGTTTTATTTAATCATACATTATATATGTAACATTCAGATTACAAAAATAATATAAACTTTTGTATTAGATGTTTAAGTTCAGCCATACCAAGGCAAGATAAAGTACTACTATTGTATCATAATCCTTCTCGTCCTCGTTTCATTGTCTTCATAACGATCGCTGCTGGGATCCAATTGATCTTCTGGGGATACCTATCATATAGTGCTTTGAATGATTACCATATTGCCATAAAGTCAGAAGCAGTATCGAATGATGAACGAATTAAGAAAAGACTGGAATCAGTTCAAGTGAAGTCTGCTTTAAAATGGCGTATTTGTTTCTCCCTCTTGGCGTTATCTCTGGGAACATTCTTTGCAGTTACAACACTGATGTATCCAAAGAGAATGATCAATTGTTTAGTCTTCAATTCACAGAATAATATGCTTAAAATTTCAACTTATACTCCTTTGGGTTCTATTAGGAACACACAGGTGATACATATGTAAAATTATGTGTTTGTATTATGTGTGTGTATATACACGTACATGTACATATGTATGTGTCTATCTGTAATTCTGTTATATATTTCTAAATTATTGTGTGAATGTATGTTCATAAGAGGTATATATGTACATAGTATTTAAAATTTAGTTTGCTTTTTCTATTTCATATGTACATGTAGTTCTCTACATACATTTACTCTTTGTGGTATAATCTGCAAGCCTGTTAGTTACATGTGACAATGTTAGAGTGTTAATGGTGTGTGACCCTCAATAGGATATTACTATAATTACAATCTGTCACAGACAACTTTCCCAAATACTGTTGAAAGACACACAAACACATCATTCCCTTTCAAAAACATGTCCACAACCTCTCGCTGTTCATTTTTAGGAGGGAAATATCTACAGCTTCTTGATAATGTCCGTTTTTCTAATGCATAATTTCACATTAATTTTATGGATTAATGTGATATCCTTGGGGTATCATATTGCATTATTGATGCCTGATTGCTTATAGTCAAACTACTTGCTGTATTACAGTCCCTGGACTCTTCTTTTCGTAGTGTAGGAGGGACTAATTTGCCAGACTAATTACTATCACCATAAAGTTTTGAGGAAACTTGCTAACTTATTTATGATATCATTAATACAATCATCTGCATTATAATAATAGGTAATGTAAATTAATTAGTATTCATGAAGATGATGATTATTTACATGTATCAATATTTACAATTATAGGTTTCCATAGTGGATGTCCATTCCTCATCACCAAGCAAATCAACTTCTCATTTAGCAATTAAGGTTAAAGGTCATTCTCTGTACTATTTATTGGACAAGAAAGGAACATTCCCTAATTACAAACTATTTGATACCTTAGTTAGTTCACGCATATGTAAACCATAAAATGATTATTTGCTTATGCATTAATTCGTGTAACAATATTGCAATACTGTAATAAGTGCCTGCATGATGTGATAATTACTTTAAAATAACTGATTTCATAAACTAGTCATATCTTTGATCTTTTTGATCAATTCTGAATAGGGTACTGATGGTACTAGTGTAATTCCAGTCTTAGCACACAGATTCTAGTATGCTTAATTGAAATACTCCTTCAAAATTTTATAAATAATTGGCCCTTAGTCAACTTGTAAGAATTCCCTAATATTGAGGATCAAACTATAATTTTGAGACACATGGATCATTATTTTAATTATACACACATACAAAATTACTACATGTATTATGTAAACCATCAGAGAACAGTCACTATATATGTGTGAAACAGAAGTTCATAGGGTTATTTTGGTTTATATGGTCATGAAGAAGCATACAAGTAATGAGAATAATATCCAAGTAGTTTTTCAATAAAAAAAAGATTTCAATATTATGAAGATAATTATAGCTATATGTTAGTTCCAATTCGTGTCAGATCCATTGTACTGAATGAGTGGCTATATCCTAAAGCAGGCCGTTTAGCTGATGGTACTTTCAGTACAGACATTGGAGTAATAGTTACTGGAGCAATGGAGCAGGAAGATGTATTCAGAGGTGTGTCCTAGATAAATTTTAAAAATGCTAAACAATTTAGCAGAACTCTACAACAGTCAACAACCATCAATATCTAAATAATTGTATATAATAATTTAGAAATTTTTTTTGTTCAAGAGAATCTCCAGAGCCATTGTGCATTGTTGTTTATAAGTACCAATCATAATGTCACTTAAAACATGCCAGTAAGTATCCCCCTTGCAATTAAGTTAGCCATTAGGCATACCAAAACAAACCCCAACTCTATAGTTTTTCAAATTCAACCTTTATCCCCACTTGACAAATTTTATAAATAAAGGCCTGACTTTTAAAGATATTATTTTCCTTTTTGGGGGGAACTCCCAGGGGTTCTCTTCTCTGCATTAATCCCTATATAAATGCTTAGAAACTAGCTTCTATAACAAAAGTAAGGAACGGAAACCATTCGTATTAAAAAATAATGGTTGTAACTTACACATTCAGTAAATGACTCCTCCATTGGTTCCAAACCTTCATCGAAATTTGATGGATTACTAAAGAGAAGGCATAAATATACATGTATCATTTAATTTAATTTTACTGCACATGTATGTAGAAAATAACATGTTAGCTTACAAACAACATAACATTATATTATGGAGAAATATTATCATTATTTAGACATGAGAAAGTCAGCCATGTTTAATTTCTGAATGTGATGCCACCACAAAGCACTTTATCCAACAACCTATATACATGTACATGTAGTTATTCATTTATCACTTTTATTATACTTTCAAAGCTTTCTTGGGCCCCAGAAGTCACCAGAAGTCACCAGAAGCAACCTAAGAGGGTCTATAATTTAAAGGAAAGCATACGCTACACTCTCAAGAAGCAGTAGTCATAGAGATACCTTCTCCATATACATGTACATGTACATTGTAAATGTATCTTGTTTTCTTCAGTAAGTTTATAATCATTACCAAACGCAACACAACAAGTCACAAAAATGAAATTTCTGAAGTATTTTGCCTATTCACAGGTTTATGAATGAAAAACAGACTTTGCCAGCATGTGAAAGGAGATTTTTAATTTTAGAATGAACTAAATCAAATTTAGAGAAAATCATTTTGTATGTTACATGTATATGGCAATATCCACGTACAGAAGATACTATGATTAACTGCTAACAGTGCCATTACTTCATTAGAATGCTCAGATTTGATCTGTTTATAATTGCTACAGTCAAAGTGGTCTTCCAGACAACTTTGACTCTAGCAATGACATTTCCTAAAGACTTATACCCATGAAGAAAGACATTTCAGTACCCAGTTTCATAACAGTAATTGATATAACTCAATGAACTACCTACATGTACATTGATTTCTATGACCATACCTGATTGGTGTGAAAGGTCTACGGTTAGAACGAGTTGAGATTGTACGTTTCACTTTCCTTTTCATATCCTTTAATCCTCCTCTGAAAAAAACAAACAAATTATCACTGGGATTACATGTAGGTGGAACATTCCCTTTCTTGATTTGATTATTATTTGCAGGAACTAATTTCATAATTATTAAGCAATGCAACATATATAATAATTAACTTTTAGAGCAAATGATTACTCAAAATCACAAAACTAGATTATACCTTACCTGATTGCTTTCTTAAGAGTACTGTTATCTTCAGCTTGATGTTTTGATAAAGAATCCAGTAATTCAGCAGATGTCTTCCAAATGAAATCATCCTAGAGTACAAATACACACTGAATTATAATTATCAAATAATGATACACATGTATACCCCGGTATGTACAGGTATGACCTACATGTACATGTACATAAGTATTTTCAAAAAGGACACTTTCCAGCAAAATATCTTTCATCACATTCAATTGCTCTCCATTCCACTATTTTTTACAGGAAGTCAATGAATTTTGGTTTACCAGGAAACGCTATAATTAAGCCTCCAATACAGATACAAAATTTCATTGACTTCCTGCAAAAAAATGGCAGAATGGAGAGCAATTGAATGTAATCATTTGAGGAAAATTTTTACAGGAAAGTGAGCCTTTTGAAAATTGGGTCATATACAGTGTATGTACCAAATAAATTATAGACTTGAGAATTAGTCTCCACTCTCCAAGGATGTGATATACATGTAGGCTGAGCTTGCAAGTGATATATATACATCATATCCTTGGGCACTACACCTGAGAGCTCTATTTTGGGATGTGAGCCATAGTAGTATTAAGTGATGCACTGACAATCAGGTTTTTATCACCATTAGTCATTATTCAATCAATTATTTCTGAAAGATGTAATTGATATAAATTATTGTGATTATAACGTACATCATTAATTGCTTTTATGCAGATGCTCATAATTATTGAGAAAATGTTGAAAGAATCAGAAACCAGAAGAACATATCACATAATATACCGGATTGGTATCAGTTATTGGCACTAAAATTTCATATCGGTCCATCACTAGGTAGTTTAATGTTGCAATGTAAATTATTGATTTGGTAAGGTCTATATATATTTTTTAATAATATTAAAGGATGCATCAATTTTTATGGCCCATATGGCAATCCCTATGATTGCTTTCCATCGGGTTTAATGTACATATATATATATAATTATATATATATATTATATATATATATATACCATAGCTAAAAACCACATCAAAGTTACCAACAAGTGTTATATATGCGATATACACCCAACCACAGGTGGATATGAAACCACAGGGCTGATATAAGACCTATAATGATATTCATAATAGATTGCATCAGTCTGAGCATGCGCAGTCAAGTTGTAAATTGAAAAAAGATGGAGACAAATGGATAAAGGAGCGTAGAGCCATAGATATCAGGTAACATTGATGTTCATGTTAGGTATAAAATATATTATATATAGCATGGTTTCTCAGTGTGTATCAGCAATATCAGCCCTTCACCCCTCGATAGCAGCCCTCGGCTTCGCCTCAGGCTGCTATCTCGGGGTTCAGGTCTGATATTGCTGATACACACTGAGAAGCCATGTTATATATACATGTATTACATATATTCTTGTGTCACTTGCACAGGTATACGTTGTATATGTAGTTAAGAAAGTTGCTTCATTCCGGGGGGCTCAGTCAATTAATGGGTGTGGCGTGAAATACAACACACGCTCAAGCTCTACAGACCAGCAGAAAGCTTACACAGAATCTGGAACTAATAGCTAGCTATTCTACTTGAAATATATTCCTTAAGTTCTATGAGGTCCTTTAAATGGTAAGGAGAGTAGATAATCAACTATAATAAGCTGTTGTATTTCAGGCATGATAAAGTCAGCCATGATTACTGAATGCTGGACACCACAAAGTAGTCATAGGGATACTTTTTTCTTCATATATCTTGTTAAATCTACCAGAAAAATTGCTGGTTTTTTTTTTGGGTTACTTACTCCATTTCTAAGCTTCAAAATCAATATATTGATTTAGCTTGATCTTAGTTATCCCTTGCATGTACTTTTAATAAAATTTGAAACTCATCATGGAGTCTATGCATACACATATAATGGAACTCATCATGGAGTCTATGCATACACATATAATGGAACTCATCATGGAGTCTATGCATACACATATAATCTTCACATATCTTTATCATACAAACTATGAATACATGCAATGATGGAATAACAAAACCTTTAATTTTGACTCACTGCCATTGTTGAATAGTTTGTTTGAGCAAGTAACTGTGAGAGGTCCTTAATGATAGCTGACTTCTGACTTTCATCTCCAGATACTTTAAATGCTAACAGCCTCTCTTGAGGATCTTCTGGCCAACGAACTAGCAAACCAAAGCCATTAATTATATCTGAAAATAACAGTTTGCCCATGACACTGCACATATCAGTGATACCATGCATGAAGAAATGGGATTTTTTACAAGTAAAATGTGTCAAATGCAATCTACTTAGAAGCAGTGTCATACAACAGTGCTTGTTTCATTCATGTGAATAGGCTTGAATGGATAATTACAGTGATGAGTATAAGAATGTATAATTAATAGGAATGGTGACTGTAGTATAGTTTGCTAACAATGATCTGCTAGTATTTGGCAGTTGGCACTGATAATGACAGAATGATAGTTTCTTACAAAAATGGATAGAGACAATAAAGGTTAATACTACCAGGTACTTCATGCTCTGCAATGATATCAGTACAAGGCAGCTTAGCTTAGCCAGATTTTCTTTCAGATTAGCTAATGTCTTTGTTTAATAGGTTATGTTTGATTTTAAACAGCTCATTAGTGCAGAAAGAAAATAGTAGCAAAACTTTAAACACACTGGCAGGAGATAGAAAATGGAATACTAACACTAGACATAACAGTGTCAGTGGAGAAGGAAATGGTTAAGCCTGCAAGCAGCTACCTCTAAAGAGTAGTATCGTCAAACACCATATCAAGTCTGAAAAGCATACTGATTCCAGAGAAAAGGAGAGAGACATTAACAAAGCACTAGTTCCTTATGATGACTTAATTAGGAATTACTTTCAAACAGAGCAACATGTGTAATATTAACATCTTAATGTATTTGCTATACATGCTGATATTCCACCAAATATTTCAGAGAACTCTAAGCTTATTTTATTGCTGGCAAGAGAGAAATCTGATTTTGTTCCTTCTGTGCTAGAATGTACATATACAAATGCATTTATAATGTGTTGTAAACTTTTATGTCAATGGTTACGTTGACTTAAGGCTGGTTCACCATGTAACATTAAGCCTGTATTGTGTTGCAATGCAAACAAGCGTCATGCAGTGTTTGCATCTGTTCAGTTTATAATAATTGTTAAGTGAACATGGACTCATTAATAATTTACTAATAAACATCAACTGCACCCTCAAAATCCGTATTGTTTCCCAAGTAGGTTCACGTTGGTGCTAAATTCTGACTGGTCAAACACTATGCTGTTGATGCTGCATTAGAAATCAAATCTATTCAAGCGTTGGTTGCATCACATCATGTGAACGCAGGACGTTCACAAATAATAGCAATGTGACACAACGTTGCGCGACACAGTCCCAGTGTCATATTATGAAACAGCCTTTACATGTGACAATACTCTGCATTATTTAAAAACACAAAATGTATAAACCTTCACTGTCTATGAAGTCAACAATAGATCGTATGTGAGAGTAGGACAGAAATTCTAAATGTCTATATGGTTTACTTGGTCCTCTAAATCCATGAGCACTGCGTTTCTTGGCTATCTGTGAGGAATAACAGAAGCCATAATACAGGTAAATACTAGCTATATATGTATGTGTACATGTGCATATAAATCAAGACATATATGAAAAAGGCAATCTTTGAACATTCGAGCAATGTATTGACCTTCAAATGTCACTTTATGCCATTGAAAGGAGCATGGCATTGCTAAATGTGTATATATACTTTCAATTACTATTGCTTTTCTGCATGATTTTAAGACTATACATGTACAATTGCAAAAAAATTGATACTTGGTGGGGTTTCAAACAAGAATTTTGGAAGGAGATGATATCAGTATCTGAAGTGTAATGTTGTAAGGGGATCTGGGAGGCTTCCAAAAATGTTTGAATCTAGTGATGGCTATAAAGACCCTACTGTTTGAGTTCAGACAATTGAAGACTTGTTTGGCGCAATCACGGTAGTGACTTGGTGTTGCAAGCACCAATATATAATGATTAATACACACCTTGTGTAATAATGTAGTAACAGTTGTCACTGGTATCATTATTGTCACAATAGTCTCTACTGTTACAACAGTCTCTACTGTCACAATAGTCTCTACTGTCACAGTAGTCTCTACTGTCACAATAGTCTCTACTGTCACAGTAGTCTCTACTGTCACAATAGTCTCTCCTGTCACAATAGTCTCTCCTGTCACAGTAGTCTCTACTGTCACAATAGTCTCTACTGTCACAATAGTCTCTACTGTCACAGTAGTCTCTACTGTCACAATAGTCTCTACTGTCACAGTAGTCTCTACTGTCACAACAGTCACTGCTGTCACAATAGTCACTACTGTCACAATAGTCTCTACTGTCACAATAGTCTCTACTGTCACAGTAGTCACTGCTATCACAATAGTCTCTACTGTCACAATAGTCTCTACTGTCACAGTAGTCTCTACTGTCACAGTAGTCTCTACTGTCACAGTAGTCACTGCTATCACAATAGTCTCTACTGTCACAACAGTCACTGCTGTCGCAGTAGACACTGCTATACAGTGATTGCACTCTCTGTAATTGCTTTTGTCCAAATATTACTGGTGTACAATGGGTGCACCTTTTGCTTGCTGTATGTATGAATTTTTGTACATTTTGTTTTATTGTTAGTACACTCTGCATGTATTTATAAAGTACTTCATAATTGATATCAACGACATAATACATGTGTGAAATAGAAATGAATGAATGTTTGTAAGGAACACAACAGCCAGCAATATCTGGGAATTATACATAATTATAATTACATATATATGTTACAAATAATCAATAACAGACACATGGCTATAGATGATAAAAAAACTCAACAGTTACTCCGTGTATATAATTATGATGGGGGATAACTTATTGAACCACAAATATCATGTGTTAATGATGACTCTTTCCACTATCTGATTTTGCTTGAATCTGCTTTATATTCTTATGTGCTAGTGGCAGTGGTAGCTCCTCACTGTTTGCAACATAGCATCCTTGTACAAAGTAAATACTTTTTTCTCAATTGAGGGTATCTCTAGTGTATGTATATCTTGAGTAACAAGGATTTTTAGAAAAATGTAATGTTCTAGTTCAGTTTCTGTTGCACTGATAGAGTGGGTGTCAATGCTGGAGCTTGCAGTTGTACTGGTAGTCTTCTCAAATGATTCCATCTTGATATGTGGGCATTATATCAGGCACTGCAAAACTGAAGTGTCCTGGTCCAACATGCAAAAGAGCAAGGTACGCTGGCTCCACATTATCCAGCATATGTCTTGGATGAATTGTAACATGTGGCCAGCTATCTTCTGAAGTAAATACAATGAATGGCAAGCAAAGTGCATTTGATAGTACAAGCAGTATGGCATCCCCTAGTGCTGTTGAATATACCCCACCATTAAGGTATTTAAATCCTTCTTCCTCATAGTTCTCAGTCTGTACTTCTTTCAAAAAAAATGGGAAGTACTCTGACCTGTTGGACAACCACTCCGCCACCATTATATATTGCAGAGTGCTTACGATAACTTCACTTGGCATACAAGGCTGAATTTCTTTGCTTTGAACATGTTTGATTATTACATCATGATTAGGATCACTGCCACAAAATACCTGAGTCTGAGAATATTTCACAATCACAGTCACCATCAGCTAGTACATCAATAATTCTTTTCATGTGAAAAGAAGCCAGGACATGTTGCAGATGGCCCTGATGAGTATCAATAGATGAATATATTTTCATGTTTGGGAAGCGACAAGGATATAGTTGGTGAGTACTGGCATGAGTGTTTGACAAAGCCTGTACTTTGTTATTCATGTACATTGTGCTGAGCAAATCAGGAAGAAGTGGAAGTATTTGCTGCACACTTGTGTTATTACTCCCTTCCTCTATTGATTTCCTTTCCTTGATCTTCCACAGTACATCTGCAATGTTATCATTTTTAAGTCTCCTCACAAATGATGCTTCAAGTGAAAATCCATCAAAACGTCTTTTTTCCTTTATTCCAATTCCAAATGTTTTATGAAACAGGAGTTGATCTTCTGTATCTGAAGATTCTGCTGTAGGTTCCATTCCGGACAGCATAAATTGAGTTGCTGGCGAGTGTGTTTTGTCTCTTTTTCATCTTGAATTCCACATGTGAAAGAAAGTTCCAAGAAGTGCAACAGCTAATTCAACTCCAAGAGTGTGTCCTGATAATTGTTTATTTAATGATGTGTAGGTTTTCATTTCGGTTAGTTCCAAATCAAATTGGAATACTGCTAAGGCAACAACAATTAATATGAATTCTAAGGTTGCTTATCTCTTTCATTGCTGGGTCATTGAGTATTGGGATTCCATTGAAACTGATACTACTTCACTTACTCAAGAAGTTCTCAAGGTTAGATGTAATTACATCAGATGTTGAGCGCAGACAGCTACATGCCATTTGTTATTGATGACCCAAAGTCTAAAGCTGCTATAAATGATCTGACTATTTCTCTTTTCAATGGGGCAAAAGGGCTACTATGAAACTAGGCGAAAACATTCCACCGTGTATGCCTAAATTCTACCAACTTTATGAAATCAGAGCAGATGAAGTAAGTTAGTTGTGCACATGATGAACTACTGTGTGAATTTTCTACCATATGAATACATTTCTAGATGCCTTTAATTGAGTTCACATCTCCAGCACTGGATATTTCCATGACACAATATACACAGTTACTACAAAAGTCATCCAATGCTATTGCAGCCTTGGTGGTCTTGGGGAAAACAATTTGTTGAGTCTGGCATTAGTAAGATGGATAAAGACCTTCTACCAGAGCTCCGTAGCCTTATTGGAGAGGAAACAATTCCTCGTGTACTACCATTCTCTTGTGGTTCACTATTGAGGTAAATTCATTGCAGGTTTTACAAATGCAGACAATTCAAGACCAAACACCATGAGCAGTTCATAGCATACAAGAAGAGCAATGATGCTGCCAAAGAGACTTCCAAAGGAAAAAGGCCCAGCTAATAAAGTCACCAAACAGCTTAGTTTTAAAGAGGCTACAGAAAAAACTCGTAAGTGGGATATCAGGGATTCTCAAGCACAAGTTAATTGATAGGAGAAATGATAGCATTAGTCGTTGTAGATGATGCTGGGTTTGTTCGTCTATTAAAAGCACTTGAGTCAAGGTATGTTGTACATGTACCTTGCAGAAAGTATATAACAGAGACTGTGATGCCAAAGGTGTATGATGGTGTCAAGACTGCTGTGAATAAACATCTAACTGATATTACGTATCACCTATTCAGTATTCTTCATTATCACTTTAATCACTTATTCAAACTTGATTATAGTATTTCATAAAAACAGTGTTATTTATATATTATTTATTATTTATATGATTAATTAATTATAGTAATTGAAAAGTAAAACAGAAATATCGGATTGGCTATCAGTATTGGCTGTTATCAGCTCTAAAATATCGATTATCGGAATATCGGTTAAAATCCTTATCACAAACTCAATTTTTAGCTGCTAGTATCTATGTACACCTCAGTTACCCCACCATGATATATACCATTTCACTTCATCCAGGTTGCTAAAGCAGCTAGTATGGAGTACATTTGTGAGAAAATAATGTAGCACTTTTGCTCAAAAATGGCTCCAGTGGTTGCAAAATTGCAAGCTGGGACTCAGACCAGCATGGATGCAGATCAAAGCTCCAATTCTGCATCTATGAACTACTCCAGTGAGGTTCCTGTGGGTTCTTTGGATGCATTTGATGAAGAGTTACCGTTATTGCAGGTTTTAAGCTTGAACTCACGACTGTATTTCTAAGGAAAGATGTATCCTATATTAAACAACAAGTGCTTGCGATTAGGCCTGAGGCATTCTCTTCCTTGAGGCCCATCAACCATTCAGTATGTTCCTCAGGCTGTCAAGAAAGTGGAGATTGGACTCAAGGGAAAGAAAGATTTCCTGACTATCATACTAGAAGCGGGACTGATTATCAGTAACGTAAATCAAAATGTTGTCATTCATCCATTATAACATGTGAGCAAAAACAATAACCAGGTCTGTAGGAAACTTCTCTTTTACTTGTCCAAGTTTTCTGAAGATGTTCGCAGCAGACTCATTCAATGTATGCACAAATGAGATAACTTATACTATTATTTTATATGTAATTACTCAGTTTGTTTCTTATATTTTCAACTAGAGTAACCTCAGCACATCTTGGTGAGGCAATAAAGATAATGAAGATGAGGACCAGCAAAATCAACAAAGAAGAGTCAAAACTATGGAGATGGAGACACCAGCAACCACTCCACAAGTAGAGGATGAATTGGATGAACAAAACAGAATGTGGGATGCATTGAGCCTAGAAATGGAAGATATAACAGACCACAATCCAAAATGAAATTGATGAACCAAAAGAAGAAGAGCTACATGTATTTGATCAGGAAGAAAACATGGATGCAAATAATGAAATGAAAGATGACATGGAGGGGCAAGTGATTCAGATGGAGTTGGAGTTAGCACATGTAGATCTAGAGCAGGATAACAATAAAGCAGAAGAGATAATAAAATAAAAGGAAAAGGTGAGTGAAAGGATACACGTCAGCAGTTACAGCTCCCAGACCATAAACGACAGACAAGACAAAACACATTTCTGCCTCCATGGAGGAAAACTATTGATGTAAACAATCTGCTGGGACATTGGTGTTTTTGAGAAACTTTATGGCTCACCTTACCTGCTTCAATGCTATCTGTACAGTTATAGTTTATCATGTTACATAATTATATTACTTGTTGAGTTTGTTTATAATCTAACCTTTAGAGTTTGCACAAATCATTGAAAATTTTTCAACATTTATGTTGTTATAACATTCATGTTGTTATAATAGTACAACTATAATTATACTAGTAATACACAGGAAAATGTAACATTAATGAACAATGTGGATTTAAACATGTGTTAAAATGTATCACATGATTGACTTATTCTTGCCCTTACAAGAAGTGTTAATTTTGGTTGTTAAGCAGTACAATATATAAAATGTTTCTCGTACCACGTTACCGTAAATTGTGCACTATATACATGTACTTGTGTATCCATTACTGATTATTTGTAACATATTATTATAATTATGTATAATTCCCAGATAATGCTGGCTGTTGTGTTCCTTACAAATATTCATTCATTTCTATTTCACACATGTATTATATCAAATTATAGTTGATATCAATTATGAAGTACTTTATAAACACATGCTGAGTATACTAACAATAAAACAAAAATTTACAAAAATGCATACATACAGCAAGCAAAAGGTGCACCCAGTAATATTTGGACAAAAGCCATTACAGAGAGTGTAATCACTGTATAGCAGTGTCTACTACGACAGCAGTGACTGTTGTGACAGTAGAGGCTATTGTGACAGCAGTGACTGTTGTGACAGTAGAGACTACTGTGACAGTAGAGAAAATTGTGACAGCAGAGACTATTGTGACAGTAGAGACTACTGTGACAGTAGAGACTATTGTGACAGCAGTTACCACTGTGACAGGAGAGACTACTGTGACAGTAGAGACTATTGTGACAATAGAGACTATTGTGACAGTAGAGACTACTGTGACAGTAGAGACTATTGTGACAGTAGAGACTACTATGACAGTAGAGACTACTGTGACAGTAGAGACTACTGTGACAGTGGAGACTACTGTGACAGTGGAGACTACTGTGACAGTAGAGACTACTGTGACTATTGAGACTACTGTGACAGTAGAGATTATTGTGACAGTAGAGACTATTGCGACAGTAGTGACTACTGTCACAGTAGAGACTATTGCGACAATGGTGATATCAGTGACAACTGTTACTACATTATTACACAAGATAACAGGAGAGACTATTGTGACAATAGAGACTATTGTGACAGTAGAGACTATTGTGACCATGGTGATATCAGTGACAACTGTTACTACATTCTTACACAAGATAACAGGAGAGACTATTGTGACAATGGTAATAACAGTGACAACATTACTACACAAGATGTGTAATGACAGGAGCTTATGAGCACTGCGAAGGAGCATCAAACTCCAGTATGTTTTGAAAACCATCTGTTGTCGAATCACACCTTTGCATACTTCCTTATATGCTAAACCATCCTAAGTGTCTTAAGTAGGCATGATAAGTGTTTATTATTAATCATGTTGGAATATGGTATCTGAAAAGACGAGTAGAGACTAAGCTTGAGAAATTTACATGTGGATAAGGAAGTTATAGCAGCTTTTAAAGTTGAAATCATTGAACATCATGTTGTGTCTTACAGTTCCAGATAAAATCTTTGGCTATACAAGAAAGGGGAAAGACCATTATAATTTTTATTTATTAACGAACTTCTTACTGATGATGTTCTGTGATATTTTTAGTGGACACTGTATCGGTAAAAAACGATTTGTTGGATTTCTTGCTGATTGGTATCAACGAGTAGCCACTATTAGCTGTGATACTTTGTCCACACCTGAGACCTGTGAAGTGTGGAAGCTGCTAACTATAGATTACCACTGTATGGCATATTATGGATCAGTAATCCAAATTAACCTTCTGTTTCCAAATCTTTCTTTCTTTGGTTATGTGCTCCCGTCTCAATTGAAATATTTTATTGAATAATTGGAAAATGATTGAATTCTTGCAGCCGACTGCTCTAGAGTAAACTTCTTTTGTTTTTTCGATTCCCGAATGATATAATACATCAAGTTCGTACAATTATCACATCTCTGAACATCTGGGTGCATCGCTTTTGGAGATAATTACCATTCATGGATTGTATATAGGAGTTTGTAATTTAGGCTCTATCTCTACTTTGCTCTGTATAATCCCCCACTTCTTTCCAGACAGAAATGATGCTAATATAGTTAGTGAAGAATATGTGCTACAAAGCTCTGTAACAAGTGTGTCAAAGTACTTTTTTGAGTCTACAGGGTGTACAAAAGACTATTATTAAATAGACAACAACAAAAGCAATATCCCTAATAAAATAAGCACATAATGATTAGTTACAAACCTGGTGCAGGATTTGAAACTGCTTCATCCTCGTATGCAAGCTTTCTTCATGGTTTGTAAAACTTGCATTTCGGGATTCCAACTAATTTGAAGTGTCCCTTCTTCCCAGACATCTGTGGCAATGGTTCTTTAGATCGTAATTTTAACTCTACTAAATGATGAATCTTCTTTGGACTGTGGCTTGGCTGTTCTACACGAGTTTGTTTTTGTTGACTATGATTCTAATAATTGCCCACTCACTTTCCAACAAACCAGAACATTTACATGTATCTTAAACCCGGCCTTTTGTCCATATTTGGAGTTTTGCTGAAAGTGTGTTTTGACAACAGATGTTTACTACAGTTTGACAGTCTTCACGCCGCTTCACAGTGCTCACTAAGCTCCAGGTAATAATCATGATACACTGTATATTGGTGTAACTATATTATTACACAAGGTGTGTAATAATCATTGCTTGCAACACCATGTCACTACCGGAATCACAGGTTTCTCTGTCCTACATGTATGTAATACTTCATTACATGTACATGTATGTACATTGTAATTATTTGTTGATTGTCTGTCTACATGTAGCTTACATGTGCACATGCACATGTTTAGATGTTATGAGCTAATGACTTTCCAAATATATAAATTAATGTCAATGTTAATCTCAGATGATAAATATATACATGTAATAGCTAAAGCACCCCTTTGAGTGCACTATGGAAATTACAGCACAAGAGGTGTGGTTGAGACAAGCATACAGCACGGACAAAGCAAGTGCTGTACGCTTGTTGAGACCCCACCTCGAGTGATGTACCGTAATTCGGGAAAATTTCGTACTATAAAAATTTTTGTATAACAGCATGCGTACGTAATTTAAAAATTCGAAAATTAACGGGTATATGGAAATAAACGGTATTCGTAAATAACAACGTACGCACGTACGAAAATTTATACATACATGTATGAAAAATAAAAATTTGAAATATTTTAGAGACGAATTATTTCCAATTTACGGTAATTTCTGTAATGCACGAGAGTAAGCGAGTGCTTTAACCAATTTATAGTGATGTGTGGGTGTATCAACGGTACTCAACAAACTAAAGCAGTTGCTCTAATGGTTCTCTTGTGTTGCTTATATATTCATAAGTTGCTCGAGCTACAGTGTACTTGGTTTTCAATTAATCTATGGATCTATAAGAACCACCTAAAAAAACGCCGACCGTCGTTGTCTCTCCGTTGCTCTGTAAAGTTTCCTCTCTAGGACTCAACTAATCGATTTCTATAGCCTACATTGGAGTAAGAGTTTTTAAAGGCAGCTGAAGGTAGTAATACAAAACAGAACAGTAAGTGGGCCGTGTGTTCAAGTATACAGTGCTGTATGAGTCTTTATACAGCACACATGCCCAAATTGGGATATACATGTACAGCATGTCGGTGCCTTTGATCACACCCACACATCATACTTTAAGTATATGTACTTGTATTATTAATTACTGGTGGACCAAAACTACTAACAAGTATATTATCAAATTACTAAACTATTAAATCTAGTCTTACCATACACTTCATAAAAAGTGGCTGGCATAATTAAAAAATATTTATAACTGTACCTCCATACTGTCAGAGAAGAGGAATAAGGTAACATAGAGCGTTTTAGATCCCTTTCCAGTGACACTATTAACTTCCACAACATCAAAACGAGAAATGAAGGATCGATGTGAGGACAATAAATTAGCCTATAAAATAAACTGAATGTATCAACCAGTTTGACCTGCAAATCTAATTATACAACATACACATGTACAACAAATTCAAGTAGTACATGTATATTTGCTTATTTTCTAATTAAGCCATTGTGGCTGCTTATTTTCTAAGCCATGGTGGCTGATAATTATTTTTCTAAGCCCTAGTGGCTGCTCTAATGTTTAATGAAGCCATTGTGGCTGCTTGTTTGTTTGTTGTGTGTGTCTATCTGCACCTGTTGCTAGCATGCTAGACACATGAAATTTCATGTGTATTTACATATATATTATACATGTACATGTACATGTACATGTATGTGTGTGCACTTGATACAAACAGGAACTACTCCAAGAATACTTATTAGCATTAAACAGCGTGTTGTGAGCAATCATGCATCTGTCCTCTTCTGAACAATGCACAAAAATGTTAATATTGCACTGTATACCACAACCAATATCATCATATCTGACACTACATAATATTAGTACATGTACATGTAAATGTATATGTGTACACATGTACATGTATAAGCTACACTTACTGGACACTCTTCAATATCCTTCATCATTTCAAACATATGCATTTGTTGTTCAGTCTTTCTCTTGTCTTCATTAATATTACTATAAGAAGTACATGTACATGTAACTAGATATTGTTCACATCAGACTTAAAATTTAAGTGCTACTATTGATGGTCTCTTGAATTACAATGTAGTACATACACATGTACCATAACTGCTTTTTGCTAAAAAATCTTTTTTCGACAATTAGAAGTACATGTACATTAACTTGTGTTACTTTTGCTAGCCTATTGTAGAATGCTTACATGTACATTGTGTCTAAACAGAGGGTCTATGTAGAAGGATCATCTTCAATGTTTATACATGACTGAGAATGACATCCAGTGATAAATATTGCAAATTGATTCACCCAAAAGATTTACATGCACGAGTTACAAATGGATATGTTAAAAGCATTGTAATTGATTATTGAATCAATAATAATTATTGTTGCAACAAGTAACAGAAGCATGCAACATGTTGAGGGTGGGAGATTTTGCTATTTAGCTTAGATAGTAATTATTGCATGAGAACACTAGACATGTGATTATTAATTACATGTACCATTATTATGTATATATTCTTAATATTAAGTACATGTACATATAGTAACAGAGGAAACAAGACATTAACTGTTGTTTCACCTCTAACAGACCAGTGTTTTCCCCAAAGCGCATTTAGCGCGTTCTCTGCGCTTAAAAATACTAACCGGAAGTGGGTGTGGTGATAACACACCTTCAATTAATGCATTTTTGCTCCGTGTAAGCGTGCGTTTTCACTGACTACTGTACATGTACTTTCAAACCCTCGCTTGTTTCTTTCCTGCAACTAACGAAGAATGTTTTTGGTATCTATGGCTTTCTTAGTAGGTCTTCTGTCTAACTAAGTGAGTTAAAAAGTCTGTACTGTTTAAATTTAGAAATTTATACAGGTGTGTGAAAATGTGGGCACTGCCCTTCAAACATTCGCCTTGCTGTCTTCCTGCTGATAGCAAAGCATAAAGTTTACGTCAACGGCTTTATTAAGAATTCTTCTTTCCAGCAAGCTAAGTTAAAATGTTGAGTCTTATAAAAAGAGAGTTATAGAACTGAAAAGAGTTAGTTATTTAAGCTACGTTTAATATACATTAGATTTAGTGGGCTGTTAGATAAGGAGGTAATGCAATGTACTGAAGTTAGCGAAATAAAGTGTGGTAAAGGGTGTGGTTATGTAATTAATTAGGGGTGTGTTTTTATGCGCGCTTGGACTTTTTTCTAGGAAAAACACTGTAACAGACAGAGTCAACATCAGATGCTACATGAAAGTTAATGTCAATTACTGTACAGCATAAACATTGCAAGTAGTATTAGCAATAATACATTGCAATATTCTACATGTGTAAAAATAAGGTACTTTTATATTGCACAATTAATTGACAAATCCTAGAAATCCTAGAAAACATTCTATATCTTAACTCACGTCATAACCGTTTTGAGAGCTTCTACAGCATGTTTAAGAGGTGTATGATCATTATGTGATGAATCAGTATGTTTCAATAAATCTGAAGGCAGTATGAAACATGTACATGTGTATATTATACAAAATTACAAATATACATAAGAGTTTTGGCCTTTTATACAGTGGGTAATGGGTCTTTGAGGTTTAAACTAAATTAATTTCAACATCTAGCCTTCTAGTGCTCTAGAAGCCATATCAGAGGGCCTAAAGCATAGAAATCTCACAGTATTGATCATTCCCAAACTTCTTACAAAAAATTTTATATTAGGGTTAAGGTATGTGCTGTATGAAATCCAGCACATCCCTTAACCCTAATAATAATTGCATCCACTAAATTTAGCAATTTTCAAAAGCTCGGATTTAGCATGCATTAATTCTAGTGAATTTCTGAGCCATGCCTAATATGTCTAATGAAACAATCATGAAATATATATTTTAGCAGATACATGTACATGTACAGCAATCATTTATTACTTATTACAGTCTACATGATAACACTTGAGATGGAAAGAAAGAAAGACTCCCGAGGCAAATGAAAAAATGAAAATGAGTTGCCTCAGGTGGAATGACACTCTGCACTCTGGACAGATGCTTTTACCAACTGAAGGCAGCCCATGTACATGTACATGTATTATGTACATGTATATACAATTCTAAATGTAATTAAACTGATATACATGTATGGAGGCTGGTGAACTAGTGATCTTCTCATATCTACTATACTAACCTTGTAATAATAGTAGGATACGTGGTATTCTTTGTACTGGAGTAATGAGAAGTTCAGCTAGTGTCTGTCTCCCACACTCTACACGAAGTTCATTAAACTTGAGAAAAGCATGGAATCTTGGATATTGTCTATCACATTGTATTAATGCTTCCTTTGTCATCTCAAAATAGTTAACAAAAGGAGGATACACTCTCAACAGATCCTCTGCCTGATTGAAAAAAATTTCAATAGATACACAAATTGGATTTTGAGGATTTCATTTAAAAAGGTTGGGAATTGGCTTCCTTGCCAAAAATTCCCTTCTGCTCTCCTCTGGAAGATACATGTACTGTAGGTTGCCAATAGGCATAGCACATCAACCCTGTACATTACTCCCTAATCTTTCCAATTGAACTTATCCACTGTATCCTTTTGACGAATGTCTCAATGAAGGCCTGCTTTGTCATATAGTATGACTATTATGTTAGAGCTACATGTAAATGTGTACCTGTATATATACCTTGTACACTGTATGTACGTGTTCTGTAATATGACCCAATTTGGATAAACCACACTTGTGGTGCATAATGATTTTGAACAACACTTACCTTTAATCGCTCATTATTTGGCCATTTTGCTCAGCAAGCAAATGAAATTTGATATCCAGGAAGAGCAGTTACTGCTCCTTCTAGAGATACCAAATTCCATTGGCTTCATGTATAAAAAGGCCAAATAGCATGTGTTTGAAGGTAAGTGTTTGTTCAAAATCATTATGTGCCACGAGTGTGGTTTTACCAAAATTGGGCCACAAATGTGAAAGTAAAAATTTCTATGTAAATGAACTCATTATCAGTACCTCTTTCAGTAGGACTTCACCTATACAGCTGTTGCAATTCCATTGAGCCATTTGTTGTTCTAGTCCATTCTATAGTTGATGAATAAAAAGATGACCAATTACTTGTGTATAATACACTGAAGTGGGCATGACCTTGTAAGACCATGGAAATGGTACTCTCATACATTACAAGGCTACATGTATATGTATATTGTACTTGTAGCTGTCAGTTACAATCTATAAACTAGATGTTAGTGATATGTGATCTACATGTACAGGCATAAATAATAAAATATAATTATATCAAGAAATGAATTTTATAAATGTATGACCATTAATCAGTGTTACATATGTAGTTACATTATAAAGAATGATATTGCAGAGAATAGATGACATGTACATGTAAACTACCTGTATACATAGCAACATAATTATATGACTGGAAGGCAACACTGCAGTCAGTGCAGTGCACTTTGAAAACTGAAATCTAACATAAAAATCCAGTCTGGATAAGAAATGTCATTGGCTTTCTGTACAAAATATTTCATATACATTGTACATGATTCAGATACACTTACATGTACATGTACATGTAGAATTCTCGTTATTCATAGTCGGACAAAACTGCTATACATATCAACAAAATAATGTATGGGTTTAATGTCCACATACATGTACATGAAATATGAATATACACAAGTCTTTATGGCCTGTAGGCTGTAGGACAATCACTATGATTACATACATGTACATGTATACATGTACATGTTGTGTATGTTAGTGAGACATACATGTACACATTGTGAGGAGGAAGAGGCTCAGTCAATTAATGGGTGTGGTGTGTAATACATGTAGAATGCACACTCAAGCTACATGTAAAAATAATAAAAAACATTTTCAATAAAAGTGAAAGAAGATGTAGGGATGTCAAAACCCAAAAAGCATGCAAACAAGGTTGGGAAGCTAACATAGGACCCAAAATTAAACAAACCACTTCCATATCACCCTACATAAGTACTTACACCGCTATAAAACAAAATACGAAGAGCTGTTTTTTTTCTGAATGGTGTGATTAGTTTGTTTTATAGCGGTGTAAGTACATGTACTTATGTAGGGTGATATGGAAGTGGTTTGTTTAATTTTGGGTCCTATGTTAGCTTCACAACCTCTTCTCAACCTTGTTTGCATGCTTTTTGGGTTTTGACATCATCTTTCACTTTAATTGAAAATGTTTTTTATTATTCTTGTTTTCATTGTTTTCATATTTTAACAAACAAAAAAATGATTTGTCTGGAAAATAACATTATTATGATGAACATTTTGCCAGTTTTGCCACTCGCCGGTTCTCTACCTTAATGACAATCTTTAGCCATCTAAATGGTGTTAGTAGTCATAAAAACAAATGAATAGGTATGTGTCTATTAAAACTTATCTGTATATTTTACCAGAGATTTCAACTCATCACTTGCAATTGAAATGTATAGCCGGCCATGTTTTTTCCGTGCCATCCCTACATAGAGAGTACTACCGTACTCTCTGATATAGACTGGCAGAAAGAAAGCTGCTTGTGGAACTAATACTATTCTAGGTAAAATATATTCCTAAAATTCTAGAACTTTAAAGAGTGGATAATTAAAATAATAATTATACTGTTCTGTTTTACTTCAGGGCAAATTCAGTCAGCCATCAATACAGAATGATGATAACACAAAGCTATCATACTTTTCGTCTCCATACACGGTACATGTAATTATTTGTTATTGCTTTATTTTGTTGTAATGATATACAATCACGTACATGTATATCCAAAGCAACTACTGCAAATACACAGATCAAAGACTAGAACAAAATTTGTACAGCAAACATATTAAAACATACTAACTGATGAGCTACACATGTACCACCTACATGTACATGTAGATATACATTGTATGTATATAACTACACTGTACATATCCTATCATCATTTACTTATATGGGATGAGGGGAACTGTGACTAAACATTTATTTCTATTCAATAACAAGAGTAGGAATTATCTTCTACATGTACATGTACATGTAGCTCAAAATATACACTTGCTTGTACATGTACCTCAAGTCCTCAACACACAGAAATGAATAGGATTAAGGTGGAGTTGCCAGAATCAAAATTTCATGTTTGGCAACATACATACGTACATGTGTATATCTACATGTATATCTCACTGTTTGAGATTTTCTGTGTACATTGAAAATTTAACGAATGAAAAATGCATTACTAATTATCACAATTATAGTCATGTACATGTACACATGTACATGTAACTGTGCCAATATAATTACGCAGTGCTTTTTAATTTAATTTGATCATTTAGTTACTGGAGGTGTAATAATGTCTGCTATAAAACTTAACAATTACCATAATCCTGGTGTGTACATTCAGAATATCAGGAATGTTCCCAAATATTCTTTTAATTTCTTCATGCTGAAGTATAGGACCACCTCTTTGACCAGGCTGTTCTAAAGGAGACATGAATTCCTGTAAAAAGAAAAACAAAAGAACTGAAGATGGATCAAACTAGTACATGAATGTGTACATAATATACATGTACTATTTATATTTTCCAAGTAACAACCAAACCTGCTTTAAAATGTAAACCCACATTAGAATCTTGACTTCGTTAATTGTTAAAGCTCCTTTTCCAATTCTTGTACGTAGACATGTACAACTGTACATATGTGTAATACAAAATGTACATGTACATGTATATAATTGTGAGGATAGTAAATGGCAGTTAGGAGATGGGTTGTACCAATCTCATCTCTGCATTGCCTCTGTAAATAAGCTGGCCTCCATTCCAATCATGCATCCATTAATAATGTAGACATGGGTTAGGATGAATGTTCACTGTTCTGCATGTCCTTCTATGGAGGGGAAGAGTGAGGGGCATACACTCTTCTTTTCCTTCATCAAAGGGAATAAACAGTGAAGAGTACACTGTTTTACCCCTTCATCAAAGGGAATAAACAGTGAAGGGTACACTGTTTTACCCCTTCATCAAAGGGAATAAACAGTGAAGGGTACACTGTTTTACCCCTTCATCAAAGGGAATAAACAGTGAAGGGTACACTGTTTTACCCCTTCATCAAAGGGAATAAACAGTGAAGGGTACACTGTTTTACCCCTTCATCAAAGGGAATAAACAGTGAAGGGTACACTGTTTTAGCCCTTCATTAAAGAGAAAAACAGTGAAAGGTACACTGATATTTCCCTTCATTAATGAAGATAAAAAACGGTCAGGGTAACACTCTTCTGTACATGAATGGGGAATGGTGAGCAATTCCATTTGTTCACACATTGACATTATAAGTTTTACACCTTGAAATCTTAAGTTTTAAAAGTGTACAATATGTAAGTGTAAAAAGAAAGGAAAAGGAGGAGATTATCCAGTTGTATCAAGTAGCAGATTATCCAGTTGTATCAAGTAGCAGATTGTCCAGTTGTATCAAGTAGCAGATTATCCAGTTGTATCAAGTAGCAGATTGTCCAGTTGTATCAAGTAGCAGATTATCCAGTTGTATCAAGTAGCAGATTGTCCAGTTGTATCAAGTAGCAGATTGTCCAGTTGTATCAAGTAGCAGATTGTCCAGTTGTATCAAGTAGCAGATTGTCCAGTTGTATCAAGTAGCAGATTGTCCAGTTGTATCAAGTAGCAGATTGTCCAGTTGTATCAAGTAGCAGATTGTCCAGTTGTATCAAATAGCAGATTGTCCAGTTGTATCAAGTAGCAGATTGTCCAGTTGTATCAAGTAGCAGATTGTCCAGTTGTATTAAGTAACAAATTGTCCAGTTCTATCATTTTAAAGCAGCAGATTTTCCAGTGCTATCAGGTATAAAAAGGAGCAGATTGTCCAGTTTGAGAGTGTTAATCATCGATGGAAATGAAGATTATGTATGTGAAAATTGTGCTTAACCAGCAACCATATGGCGCCCACAATGTTCTAACCACTACTGCTGTTAATGCACATTCCGTAGAATAACGCGGCCTGTAAAGATCTTGCAACAGCCAGATCCCTTCTTTACATCAGCCAATTATTGGTGGAAAGTGACCCAATAGTGTAATAATCACTCGTGAGAGAGGCTAAGTGTTGTTGTGGGATGCTACCTGTTCTGCAGTGTATGCACATTCCCACTCAGTTCCAGAAGCAGAAGCTTTAGCTAAGGAAATGACGACGCATAAGTGGCAAAAATATATATGTTCATTTTGAAATGCCCATCTATTCATATCAATTGTTATTGAGACGTCTAAACTAACTGTAGCTAGGCAGACAAATCCCTGAAATCAGTAACATTACAGATAATGTACTTTCCTAAGAGACAATTTTGGTTGTCATTCAGAGAATAGCAGTAGTACATGTACATGTACGTACATGATCAGCAGAGCATTAGATCCTGCTAGTCCCCAATACATGTACATGTATACACATGTACACATGCATGCATTTTCAACCTGAAGGAGAATTTGGCCAACTGTGCATGTACATATGTAAATACATGTACATTGTACTAGTACAGGTTTGTAATATTACAATGTACACGTACATGTATTATAGTACACATCTACATGTACATATACACTGTACATGTACATGTAGACTGTATGTACACACCTTAAGAATCAAGTTCAGTATCTTCACAAAATTCTTCTCTGTTTGTAGTAATTCAGATGCAATGTGATGTCTGGCAAAATCTGCCTTATTTCCAGTAGTAACTGATGGGACTCCAGTCAATGTGGATGAAACACTAGTGGCTAAATTTGAAGGTTTTTTTGGTCCTTCAGACTTGAGACCTGTTCATAAGAATTAGTGATAAAAGTCATAAAACACTACTTTAACCATGAATTGTAACACTCTACACTTCTACTACAACAAACTGTGGTTACTGCTTGTACACGTACATGTATTGTAAGCTCACAACATTTCAGTAGCATTAACATGTTTGTATCAGACTTGTACATGTATAATTATAATCTATTTATCAGAACGACTAACAACACCATCATGATTGCTATTTGACCAATTTGTAGAGGAAATTAACTAATGTTGGTATTCAGGAACCACAGTTATTACATATACAATGTCATGTACATATACATGTACATGTACTGTACATATACACATGCAGATTTGTAGATACAAGTACTTAAGTTACATGTAGTTGTACATGTACATGTATTTCTGTATAAAATGGCTAAACAGTGAGCACTAATTTTTAAAGTCCATCAAGTGTTTTATATAAATTATTATAATTGACTATAATAATTTATATAACAATATATGTGACTGGATTTGAGAAAACCAGGCTTATGGGATAAAATTTCAAAATTGATTTTTTGGTATTACCTGAATAAAATATTCAAGTAGCTCCAGAATGATATATGATACATCCCAATCCAGCAAGACAAAGCTACATTGAAGGATTAAACCATTGTAGTCACAAATCCTTCATTTTGAGAAAAAACCATTTAAAGGTAATAATGATTTATTTAGCAGTGGCTAGCAAAGCACAGGGATGTCTCCAAACCTCTCTGTACATACAAGTGGATAGCTAAGATATGTTAGTGAAGCAGTAAAATGATGATCGCCCATGTAATCCATAACTGTCTATTTTCACTCATATCTTAAAAGTAATACAATGTAATTATCTCATAAGCCTGGTTTTTGCAAATCTGGTCACATATGCATGTACACGTACATATTAATTTTACATACCTGTACATGTACATATATAATTATGTGTGTGTGTAACTATAGATAATATAACTATAGTACATGTGCACCTGACTTCATTAAGTTTACATAACTGTATTATGATGGAAACTACACCATGATAATGAAGTGTACTTTGCAGTTTGTACCACTATCATAGAAATGTGTGAATTACCTTTACATTGTACATGAATAATAGCCTAGTAGTTTATAGTATATTTGAAGTACAGTATAGTAGTATACAATACATGTACATGTACTTCACTCACCATGTACAGTGTAGTCAATGGATGGTAGTGTGTAAACATAATAATGTCATGTACCAGGAGCCGATGAAAAAAAAGAGGGGGAAGGCGTGCACAACTCCCATGCAATTAATAATTAAATAGCCAGACATTTAACTATTTTCAGATGCCTCTACATGGCCATGCCCACCACACTTGTAGAGCTACAGCTTGTAGAAACAACTCACACTATTAGCAAAGAAAAGAAACAAATGTATGTTCTTGATGCTGTCAAGTATCTCTCTAGTTTATTAACAGTTGATTCTATCACGTTGATGTGAGCGTGTAAGGAATTGAAATTGATCTGGACAATCGCAGCAACTTTACTTAGAATATCTATTACTGTATCTTTATTTGTTACTTCCAACTGAACAGCTGTTTTGAGTAAATCACAAGCTGGAGTACTAATAACTAGTAGCCATTGACACGTACTGCAATACTGGAGCTGTTACATTTGCGATGGGCGTGGGACATAGTGAGAGTCTAAAAATAATAACACACCTAAATGTCTGGCTTCAGTTATTTTAAATGAATGGGAGTTGTGCATTCCTTCCCTCTTTTTTCTTTTCATGGATTCCTATATAATGTTTACATGTGACTATATACTATATAGTGTACATACGTGCAACAGGTGATGACAGAGAGACCAAAGAAGCTTCCAGAAGACTATCCAGACTGATTAGTGAAACAGCAGAGGCATCATGCATCGAATGTCGCTTACGACGACACTCCTTTGAAAAATGTAATTGAACAAACATGTACATGTACATGTAATATAGATGATATGATGCATTTGAATTGAGAACTGCATGTACATGTACATATAAGATAATACAGTACAGCACATACTATATATTTTACATGTACATGTACATGCATATAATTATAACACACAAACCTTGGCATAGTATATGGCTTCATCAGCACAAGCTTCAATTTGAATACTCTCCCAAAACCACTGTAAAAAAAAACATGTATAAAGCAATTATATGTAAAGTACAAGACAAAAATACATGTAGGATTTGAAAGCAAAATTTGGAATGCTGTTGTATTCCAAGTGAACAGTGAGAATGATGTACCCAAGGAGCCTAAAAAGAACAGGAAGAGGAAGGCAACTGAGCAGCAACCACTAGCGCATACAAGAAAGAGCCAGCAGATATTTTGGCTTGTGTAGACTGTGAAGATATTCCTGGTGAAGCCATTGACAAAGTAGTAGGAAGCCTTCACTGCTCAATGACAGAAGGCAATGATGTCAAACACTCTTGAATAAGACTAAAAAGTTATTTCTCGGATTCCCCAAAGCATGCTCTCCCTTTCCTGATAGTAGGTTACTCCATTTCTGCCTCTATACGTGTTCATTTCATAGCTAACCTTGGAGATCATCGAGGTGGAGACGCTATATTTAACAAAGGCCTATACATGAGGGTTCTAAAAATAGTAACAGACGGTTAGTTTGACAAATTTAATTAAATGCGTGATCGTTTCCTGCTCCTACTCTTACACTTTCTGGTCAACGTCATTATGGGCTCCTGCTTGAAGATTTATAGAGATTTGAGAAGTTAAGGGAAGAGAAATGGAGAATGTCGAAAGAGCAACAGCATCCGAACAATCATCAACCAACCATCATTGGACACTTTATACAGTACACAACCATCATTATAACTGCCACTACAACGTACTTTAGGGTATTCTCCATTGTCAAGAACTCAAAGCCCATCTAAGCTGAAAACAACTATTATAATATATTATTATATTTGTGCATGCATGCATATTCACTTATTCAGGTATACATATTTTGTATTTTGATAGAATGTTGTATGACAGTTATGTTATTTAGAAGAGGAAGTTGTAAAGCTAAATACTACAGTCCAGACTATTGTCACAAAGCTGCAAGCTTCACCATCAGCAGTACAACCATCAGTCTCTGCTCCATCATTCCATAATACATGTACAACAGCTGTTAGCAGTGTTGTTACTACAGAACTACTGCAAGAAGCAAACAGGGGTGCTCGCTCAAGACACAACCTAGCTGAACAATTAACTCAATTATTTTAATGATTAACTGACGTGGGTCAGAGATTCGGTATAATTAATGCATGCTAATGTATGAATAATGTGTCTAATTCTCAAAAAATATTTTTCTGTGTGTGTTAATTTTAGCGATTATTATGTCAGTCAATAAAATCGCTAAAACTACATTGTAGCAGACAGAATTAAAAATGCATTACCTGCTGTTTGACAATGTGTATTCTGGAAGGAATAGTCAGAGGTATAGCCATTGAATCAACTCCATTAGCAACAAGTAGATGAGTCATTTCTGGATCATCCAGTTCAGCATTAATACCACCTGATATGAAGAACAAAACAAATGTACACATTTAGACATACATATAGACACACACTATACATTGTTAAAGTAATGCTGCATTGATTAGAAATTTATACCAATATTATGATAAACAGATAATTACTACATGTACATGTCAGGGCATAAACAAAGGTGGTAACATTCGAAGGTTCGTTGTAATTCTTTACCTTCGAAGGTAGAATCCATTCCACAAAGGTTCGCAATTAACACGTGGTTAATTTTTTTCTGCAATAATTATTTATAACTCTTAATTAATTATGACAATTGTCACATGGAGATTGATAATGGCTGAGAGTGAAGAGACCATGGATGAGAGTGTGGACTTTCAAAACCAGAATGTACTGAATCTCATCTGCCATCTTCTGAATTAAGAGGTCTCCAATTAGATAAACACTTGTATAGGTACAAAGTTAACACATTCATAGTGTTACACCTTCGTGAACCTTCTTGTTCTAGTTGAAACAAACCTTCGAAGGTGTAAAAATCACCTTCGTTTATGCCCTGGTACATGTGTATGTACACCTGTACTTTCTGGTTTCTGATACTTCCAGTGAAAATGAGCATTTTGTCGAGTATCATAAAAGTGATTAATGATGACGTTGTTAGTGTACGTATTACCATATCAGCTACATGTACATATTTCAGAAATAACTAATACCAATACTAAAACTAATGACTGATAACACCTGATACAGATTATCAATCCGATTATCAGTTCATTACATGTACATGTAGATAAAAGTTCAAGAATTTGAATCAATTATTAATGATGTACATGTAGATGCAAATGTATCTTTTTTTTTGTTGTTAATAGATGAATAACTACAGCTCAATTCTAATTAAGTGCTGCCATGATATAGAAAATGTTATATATTTTACATGTGTATATCGTGGCTATTTGTATTTATAATGTATATCGTAATATATCGCATATAATTATTTATTCATTGATTTTAAGTTTTAATCATGACCTACGAACTGAAATGGAGTAAGAAAAACTACAATAGCTAGACACCTACATGTACCTTGGTTGTCATCTAGCGCGTGGTTGATGTCCACTTTTCAAAAAGGCAATGGCACTTTTGCTTTCCATGTTCAGCTAATATTGTTTCAGAGAGCTGCAGACACCTTTAAGCTTGTACATGGATACCTTCTTTCCATGTACATATATTGTAAATGCAAGAATTATAGATTTTGACTATTTCAAATATGATGCCAATTTTTTACAACTGCACATGCATATACTATATTGATATAAGAAAATGTTATGGATCATTACTTACTACATGTACATGTACTGTATATTGTGATATATCAATATATCGTGGCAGGACTATACAAATGTACATGTACATGTAACAACATACCATTAAGCTCAGCTATTTCTTTGATGTGAGTAGCTTCACTGTCATTAAATCCATACAAAGCAATATGACAACCAAGAAATGGACGTTGCTTGTAGACCATCTGAAAAAAAAAAAACACATTTTAAGATCTAAGAAGTAAATGATGACCTAAAAAGCTTTTATGGTACAGTTACATGTACATTTGTACATGTAGATGGGGACTATTTGCAGGAAAAAGTTGAAACAGATACATGTAGGTAAATTGTTAGTTGATGATGATGCATAACAAAGAGGTGACATTGACATTAAGAAGAAAACTAAGAAGTACATGAACATGCATGCAATTGTAGCTGCAACCCATTGCATGGTTAAATTTTGTAAGCCATTGCAGCTATTCAGGAGGTTGCACTACTAAATAGTAATACGAAACAAGAATGGATTTGGGACTGGTGCAAATAAAATTATTAGGAAGATGCGTCACCTTAAACAATTGATACTCAGACTACATGTACATGTAGTTTTACTGTATACAGTGTATCTGTAATTCTGTACATGAATTTTTCAAATCCACAATTATTATCTTTTTATACATGTATAGTGTAGTGAACTGTACATAAGACACAAAATAAAATGAAAACAACAAAAATGTGACTTACAACTTCAGCATCGTTTGCAGAGAAATCTCTATTAAAAGTAATATAAATAATGAATGAAATTACGAGACAACAAATTACATGTACATGTACATGTAAATATGAACTGTTAACAAAATATTCGGAATTTTAATCACTAAGTATTTGTTTCAGAAAAATCTTAAATTCGCAATCTACTTTGTTGTTATACATCCATATTTATGTTACAGGTACTTCAAAGTTGCATAATGCATACATGTACATGTATGCCATTATTATACTGTTATGGACATGTATGCCATCTATAATTCGATACTTACATGTTCTTTCTATTCTCCCAACATTTAAGAACCCAATCTTCACTCATTATATTAATACCAAATGTAACTGCATTCTGGAGTTGAATAAATAAATATACAACCAATGTAGATGTACATGTACTGTTACATATAATATTATGTAGATTTAAAGTGTGATTTAAAAATACCCCTTAATTATAATTGATGGGTGATGTTTGCATTTATACATGTCATGAACAATTACATGTACATGTATATACATGATGTTATCAGAGATGTAAAAAGAAAGAAAGACACCTGAGGCAATGGAAAAATGAAAATGAGAGTTGCCTCAGGTGGGATTCGAACCCACGATACTCTGTACTCCAGAGAGATGCTCTACCAACTCAGCTACATGTACATGTAAATTTAATTATGTCTCAGTAGCTAGCAATGCATGTGTAAATGTACAGCATTATCTGACGCTAATCATCAGAGAGGTGATTGCTCCTGATTACTGAGAGTAGAATATTTTTTGCATGTACAATGTACATGTATGATATTAAAACACTTTAATTACATGTACATGTACATGTATGTGTAGTGTGTACACATATCAATGTTTCTTGAAATCTTGTCAACTCAATAATATTTTTGAACAATTGAATTCTAAATGAAGTCCATCATGATAATTATGATAACAATTTTACAATGTACAAGTACATGTAGAATTGTTGGGTAATTTTCATCAACTAGTATTTGTGGTGATGAGCAGCTCATTACCCTTGCCACAAAGCATAGGTGAAAGAGTATGGTAATATTGTGTGTATGTTTGTCTGTTAGCAAAATTTTCAGAAGACTGTGAACATTGATGGCTCAATTGAGCTACTGGCAGATTATACAGGGATCAAAAATAACAAGAAACCTCTGGTAAAACCCTTCGGTTATATTTTTAGAACTAATGGCTACTGTTTAGCATGCCTGTAAAATTTTATTACCTTTTGTACACATAAATTAAACCATCTGAAGTACACCTTTTCCTTATTATTTGACTCAGACCCATACAAAAGAGCAATGATATATAATTATAATCTTTTGGCATATTATATCAAGAAAAAATTATAGTTTGTTTCACACATGTGCAATACTACTTTGCCTCATACATGTAGATGAGGGTCCCATCACAGCAGCACTTGTTAATTTATGCATCAAAACTTTGATTTAGTTTGTTCCCATAAGTGAGATTAAGAAAGAAATAAATACATGTACATGTACATGTATATGTATCTGTATCAATTAACAAAGAGAACATGCCTATGCCAGTACACCAGCAATATACATTTACACCGGTAGTCTGTATCACCTGGACCTCGAATTAACTTACATTGTATATGTACTGTACAATAGATATATTTCAGTCAAAAATTTTTTGAGCAAAATACTGAAGGTGTGTTTATAATTGCCTAGAAACTTTATGCTACATATACATGTACATGTATGTCGGTGTTTTCCCCAAAGTGTGTGCGGTGATAAACACACCCTCGATTATTAAATAATTGTTACTCCATATAGGCATTTTCACTGATTACTATATTTTCAAACACTCACCTTGCTACATTCCTGAAGGATGATTTTGGTACATGCAGCTATGGCTTTCTTAGTAGGTCTAACTGAGCTAAAAGTCTGTGCTGTTTAAAGAGTGGAAGTTATACAGGCAAGTAAAGATGTGGACGTTGCACTTGGGACTCAAACGATCATCTTGCTATCTTCCTGAAGCATAACGTTTTCATCTAATATGGCTTTCTTAACAACTCTTCTTGTTAAGGAGATATTGTTCTGCTTAAAGGAGACAATGCAATGTGCTGAAGTCACCAAAGCAGGGTGTGGTCTTCTACACACTTAGACTTTTTCTAGGGAAAACATTGCTACAATGTACATGTACATTGTTGTTGATTTAGACATCTAATTAGACCAGACAAATATTGTACATGTTTGTACATGTACTCTGAGCCAGAGCCTATTATGTAATGGTATATGTACACAGGGGTATGGAAACAGCCGGACATGCCGGACATTGTCCGATATTTGAAAGAAATGTCCTCCTTTCAACGATTTGAATGGGACGATTGTCCATTAAAATTTATTGTCTTACACGTCACTACGCGCATGCGCACATTTGTTGTAGTCACATGTCTCATCAAGTACATGTATGTGGAAATATTTGCCATGATCTAGGAGTGAAAAGACCTGTTTCTTTTACTTCTAGGAACTGTGGGTCTAAACGCTTATGTTCTTCAAATTGTTCTTCATCTTCTCCTACAGAGGACTCAGAACTTGATCGTGTTCCGCAGTGTAAATACTCGAGCAAACTTCCTACATGTAACTTGTCTAAACTTGCCAGTATAGGTATAGTGCTACCTGTTAGTTCTGTGGCATGTGAGCATGGTTTCTCAATTCAAAATCTCATCAAGACCACAGTTAGATCTTCTTTAAATGTTGATGACATTATCTATTAATGGGCCACCTATTGAAGATTTTAACTTTCAAACCACTTTCAGTACATGGAAAAAAGGCAAATATTTACTAACACTGAATCACAGATATTGTAGGGTATGTATGAATTTAAAAATTAATTTTATTGTTTGAAATTAAATGTCCGGTTTCTCACAGTCTATTCAGGACATTGTTCGAAATTGTATAATATGTTGTAACACCCCCGAGTGCATGTATACATATATATGTCAAGTACCTTATATTTGGCACCAGATACGTTGTGAGCCACAACATGTGTAACAGCAATGGAGACTTTGTTTCTCACACTTCCTCCCATCCAGTGAATCATATCACATAAGTCACGCTGGATGAGAAGTATATACATGTACATGTGATGTGTATGTACTCACGTACATGTAAGTGAGTGTAATAATAGTACATGTATGTATGGACACAATTGTCCATAAATCTACATTTAGGTCAGAACTGTCCTTATTATTGGTGGTAAGAATGAGCAATAACTACCAGGTACATCTATACATTATATTACATGTACAGTATTTGTCAATAAAATGTCACCATACAGTAGAGTAATTACTTCAATTCTACTGTCAGTACAGTATACTAATTACTGACTGAATTATTTACTGGAAGTGTGCAAATGAGTAATTGCTGTACTGTATGGTGACTTTTGAGATACTGTACATGTACAATGGGAAAAACTGTCACGAGTTTTACAACACTAGAGCATTACATGTATATGTACATTGCATATACTGCCTTTTGTTACCCCAGGGGTTTTCAAAACACATGTATTACAGTCAATTCATTTGAAAAAGTGCAATGAGTTACAGTAATAAACCCATATTGGCTTACCACTCTATCTTTATCTCTAAATCCAGTGAGACATACAATAGTACCATCCATAGCACAGGAATATACAGGTCTCTTCCTGTTTAACAGAGCCTTAAAAAGAAATTACAAGTATAATTAAAATGTGTTGTCATCAATCATACTGACCCTCTCCATTGAGTAAGTGGAGAAGATGCCTATTTGCACTATCAACAAACCTCTGGACACTCTAATCAAGGTACCAGTAGAGTGAGTAGACTATAAGTAAAATGTACATTAATGCAGCAGGACAGTGGAAGCGAGACACCATACAATCATCTGTTAATTACATTCATATCCTATTCATTTTGTGGTTGCAGTATAATACTATGCATATATAGAAACACGTTACATACATTGTATCTGCTGTAATAAAGTAATATCAGTGGGTTGTACTGAGGTACATGTACATTTTTCTCAGCTATAATAATCAATACTGCTCTGAAAATTTGAACAAGGCTTTGTTACACATGTACCTACAAAACAATGAAGCCATTTGATTCTGCTACATCTTGTTGAGATATGTATCAAAGAAGAATGACCATTTACAAAATTTCGGGAACAGAAGCACAAATAAGGAAAAGGCCTTCGTTATTTTTCATATTATGGTGGTGTAATTTCTCACAGTAAGTCTCCCTTGTTTGTTTCTGGACAAAAATGTACATTTGTGGATGGTTCTGCTGACGATCGTAACTCATGAATGCATCACGCAAAATACTTGAAAGTTTTACAAATAACGAACTTAGAGACAGTCATAGTATGTTCCAAATATGAAAATCAATTTATAAATAGTATTTATGATAATAACAAAACATTGTGTAGCCATGAACATCATTAACGCCACCGTACCACCACCTTAACAACTTTTTTAAGACTTAAAGCTACAACAGTTTTCCAACTTAACTGTTATCTGACACAAATGAGACTTCTGATGTAAAAACTAAAAAGTACTTGTGTTTGTGCTTCAAGTACTTTACTAACCCATGTCTGCATGTAGCATGATTTATGTATATTTTAAAATATATTTACATGTACATGTACATGTATGTTAATTGTCATTTTGTCACGAATGTTATGCAGCATATACATGTACATCAAAACATACCAGCTGCCTCTTTACACAGGATTGAACACAGGGTGGTCCGACAATTCTACAAAAATAAATGTAAATTACATGTAATATAATTATATCATACATGTAGCTTCTACATGCGTACATGCACACATGGCGTCACATGCATAAGTGTAAACCACACTTTGCATATCATGGTTGGGTTATAAGTAGGTTATGCTTAGGCCAGTGAATGTTAATTATCTTAAAATATGGATAAAATAACATGCACTCGAGATATTGATTAGGCAGGAACTGCCATGAAAAAAAGCAGGTTGCAAAATCTGCATATACACGTATATGTAGCTGATGTAGCAGAGACATTATAACATGATGCAAGAATCTAAGAAAATCAAATCAGATTGCTGAGTTTCAGACATGAAGAAGTGATCAGCAATGATTTTAGTATAGACTGAATGAATACTTCAAGGATCTACAGTGTATATGTATGTACATGTGCATGCACTGTACAAAGAAAGGTAGAGAAATTAGTGCTGTTAGCAAGACTACAAAGCAGTCACAGGGATAATAATTTCTCAATATATTATATCAGGAGAACTGATACACTTCAATACATACTTTGCACATACATGTACTTTGCAATAGGCGGAACATGGAAGTACGTAATTTTTGCTTCATGAATTGCATCACTGCATGTACATGTACGTTTGAAAAAGTTTAAAATTTTATCATATATGCACATGTACGTGTATGTTAAATGGATTGGGAAAGAATGCTCGTGAAGTACAGTACCTGTATCAAACTCAAATGCCCAAATAGTTTAACATACAATATTCATGAACTTGTTAATTACATATAGTCCACAGACCAGTGAACAATTAGCATGGATATTTGTACAACCATGCTGATATTGACACTTTGTCAATAGTCAAAATAATACGATTATGCTAACTTCACTACATGTATATCAACAGGATCTCTTACCGATACTTGTGCTTTAGAAGATACTCAAATACCCGTCCACTAAACTCTTCACATACAAAAACAATGCTACACTCATCAGGAACATAGTCTGGCATATGACGACCATTCTTCGAATAACAAATGTCAAAACCTAGGGACTGAACAATTGATAGTACATACATGAGTAGTTGGGAAACAGACTAATTTAGACACAAACATAGAACCAAATATAATTATATACCTTCAATGCATCTTCTAAATCAGGCTTTTTACAATCTCCAATAATACAAGCATAATTTTCTTGTCCACTGCCATTAGACCCATCTGATTGTGAATCTGTTTTTAATCAAGTAAAAAAAATTCTCTGAATATCACATGTACATATATCATTATACTATACAAAATATGAGATAACATGTATATACATGAAACTGTACTTAGGTATGGAGTCTTAATTTGTTTTCAAGTGAAAAAGAATGCTACTGCACATGCAGGAGAAGTTATACATATTGAAAAGATTAAGCCATTTCTTCTGCAATATTGTTGTTTTGACACTGCAGATTAAGGCCATCTTGCTTGTGTTCAAATCACACAGGCCCTTGGGGATGATGGGTGTGCACAGCAACCCTGTATATCATCACTCCACCCCCAAAAGTGCATGTATTAATACTGCACTTTTGCCCCTTTTCCTTATCAAAAAGAATGCTTGGAAACAAAATTTAATTGTATTTTTATTTTAAAAACTCTGATATTGAAAATAGTACCAGTTTCAGTATATCTAAAAGGCTCATGTATACAATGGCTTTAAAACAACACACTCTAGGCACATTTGTACCATTTGTTGTAACGTAATTATACAGAATATTAATAGAATAATATAAAATATTTAACCTTCTTCTATCTTCTTAGCACTCTTTTCGTCTTTGTCAAACACAACTGGAACGAGATAACTCTTTAACTTTTCTTTGCCTCTTTTACTTCCTCCATAACTTTCATTCATTGAAACTATTTCCATGATACTTGTTCAAACGCCTTGTAATTGTGTGATAGAGCCACTCTGCCAGCTACTATTAGCTAGCTGCCTTCGGCCTGAGTAACTTTCAACTTTGGCGGTTTTGTTTTAAACTTTTAATTAAGTACGTTTTATTGGAATATCGAATTGCGAATGCGGTTTAGTCAGGCGGAGCCTGACCCTTGCTGGATCATGGAGGAGGAGGGTCAGGACCGGAGCAGTTGTTCTTGCTGCAGAATTTCTGCAGGACGTCACATAATGAAATTTCGTTATAACGCCCACTATAATTATCAAAATATGGCTGACGAGTTAATTGAAAGTGCTGCAGAGAGGCTTGGGTATGTTTTCAAGAAAGAGCAGTGTCTAGTTTTGTTAGTGGTGAAGATGTATTTGGTATATTACGGACTGGGTATGGTAAATCATTGTGCTATACATGTTTACCAGAGATTTTTGACGGATTGAGAGAAGATAGTTTGTGTTCATAGCCACGCCCGCAACTCAGCCCCACCTAAAGCCGTACAAGTTATAGAACAACTCGCGTGTATGCTCCGGTCCTGACCCTCCTCCTCCAGCAAGGGTCAGGCTCCACCTGACTAACTTATGTTATGGTCGACCGGTCAGTGGTGCACCGTGCCCTGCCCCTAGCTGATCCGAAGATCATATGATCAAGACAAACATGGCGGTACAAGCACATTATGCTTTTATTACAGCCTATTATGCATGCTCAAATTCACAGTTTTATTTCTATCATGCTTCCACTTCGGGTACCTATTATGCTCTCATTATGCTCAAAATTCTTCAAAAATAATTCCTAAAAATTACAATCATTTGTAACATAGCTAACTGATGCTTGTATAATTATACATATAGTCTTCAAGTGATTTAGTTGAAACAATCGTTGTTTAGTACAGGAAAAATACATGTTCAATTTCAACTATGTGATCCCATGACCTTGGGTATTTTGATCACAAAGTTTACATTCCACATGCTGGCATAATGCTTTTGATAAATGTTGAAAGCAATGCCAGCATAATGTGCCTGTCCCTGCATGGCGTGTAGTGTGTGTGGATTTATCACTGTTCCATAATCTGGAGGCAGGATATTCAGTATTACTGATACCATCAGTGAATGTGGCCTTCTTTTCTCCTATTCCCCCCCCCTGGAAGAATCATAAGTGGATCGCGGATTAGTCTGACTAGCCCTGGCCTTCGCTTATGAAGGGTGTGGCCACGCAAGACTGAAAATGGATACAAAGTCAACCATCAATAAAAAAACTTTTACTTCGAAGGACTTTTCAAAATCAGCAATGCAATGATCATTGAGAACGAGTATGAAATAGGTATAACTGTCCGAAGTTTGGGTGTGTCCGTCCGGGGTTACCCACAATAATTACCTTATAATATCACTAGTCATTTTACAATGGAATATCTATCTTCCAGATACAACGCAGATTTAGTTATGCCTTTTATTCATTTTCAACCATTTAATACTGAATCTTATTATTAATTTCCATGGATACGCTCTAATACGGCATGTCCTCAGAATACCAGGTATAACGCGTACGAGATTTACTTCAGGGATGTCTTCTGCGTGACAATATACTAAACGGGTGATATATCGATGAAGACACATGTACCTTAATTAAGGCCTTACTATCTAATTAATAGATAATTATAATAATTAATTAATTATTATCTAGATCTAGATATCATGCATTGGGCGGAGTCTGTGCAGGAATGGATGAAAAGATACAACATTTCATTTCTCTAACAGGAGCTACTATTCAAGTAGCTCAGAATATGTTAGAAGCTTGTGCAGGTGATTTAGATATGGCTGTCAGTATGCACCTTGACAGTGGAACTGAGGGAATATCCGAAAGAGTGGTTCATGACAAACCTGGTAAATCTGGTTTTGATGATGCTGGACTTGACAGTGAAACTAGGACATATGAAGAAATGTATGTTGAAAAACATCATATTTTGTTGATATTTACATGTGGTATGCCCAACTAAAGATATAAATATTGGCCAGTGGATATTTGTGCCAGAAACAAAAAGTAAATGGATCTGGTAGTCATGTGAATGGCACTGTAACCTAGGAACAGTGCAGGAATGAGCAGTGAATAATTTGTTATTTAGAGGAGAAATTGAGATTTTGGGTGGGAGGGTGAAGGGGAGTGTCTAGGAAAAGGACTGTGTTGTCAACGCTATCATCCCTCGGCCACTAGACAAATAGTGTGTTTATGCAATTATTTGTCATCATTGTTTTTGATAAGCTCATATGGTGCACCATTGGCCCAAAGAACTTCTTATTTGATGCTGCATAGTTCTCTCTTTGTGTCAGATGGCACAGTTAATTATGATTGTATTATCACTAACAGCATTAACTGCTTGTTAATTGGCTTAATATGTATTCTCAATGATGCACATACTGCTCATTTCTTGTCTTAGCTAGAGACTTCTTGATACAAATGTTTTAAGAGTTAGCATTGTTATTATTCGTCAGTAGTTTGCTGGCTCCATGTTTCATTAACATTAAGTTTCACATCTTCTTAATGTATTTTAGTTGTAAATATGCAGGGTGATATAATTATGTACATGCACATGTTGTAAATGCCAGTTACAAACATGGTGACCCTTGATGATCAAGTTGATTCACAAATAAGTAAATCACCATTTAAATGGGATAGATACCACCAGCTCATACTCCTGAATGGTTACATGACAATTCTGCAAGTTTGATATACAGTGTTAGAATCATTTACTACATGTACATAATGTATATTTGCTCTTCTTTCATATATCCAGAAAAAATATTGATAAGTGTGTGTTGCATGTGATTCTTTTCTAAACATTTCTCCATAGGCATGGCATTAGAGCTCCAATACCTCGAACACAAGGAGTACTTATTGAACAAGAAGCTCCAAGTAGGTTAATACATGTAGTATAATGTAGCACAATAATTATGCTGATGGAAACCATACAGTGCTTGAAATAACATCCAGCAATTGGCCGGTGGCAGACATTTAATTTCTTTGTCCAGATAAAATTGCATTTGACTGAACAAATTGTCTGATTAGTAATTAGTTATACACATGTAAAAAAAAAATACCCTAAGTAGAGTAACCTCGCAACATGGTTAGTAATTGTTAGTCATGTCACACATATAGTAGATAGTACTATCACATAAACCACAGTATGGGTTTTAATCATTGGGCCTTGTTTTTTTCCGGAACCAAATGCATAGCTTGCTCGTCAAATATTGTTTTGTTCAGATGTTTCTACTGGACACTTTGAAAAACTATTTCATGTCAGCAATATCACTATACCATGATGTTTCAAGCATCAGCAATTATATTAGCTCATCCGCAATGTACATGTACATGTATATGACTTGGTTGATATACATTTGTAGCAATAACTCAAAATGAAATAATAAGTAAAGCATGAGGAAAAAAATTATAACTGACTCACATTTGCTGTTGTTTGATCCTGATAAAACACATCAACAGATGTCTTACATGTATACTGTTAAACTCCATTCCTTGTAACTAATAGTGAGGCACTACTTGAAGATTGATAAAAGTGGTACACGTACATGTATATAATTATATATACCTACAAATTATGCAGAGCGCAGTAAAGGCCATTCTAAACAAAGTCTAACCACACTCATCAAAAGTCAGCTCAGATATAGCTATTTATGCAAAAATCACAATGCAAAGTATGTATGTGTACCTCGTTTGATGTTCAAATGTTCACAGTTTTGTAGGAAATTTGGTAACAAATACGCTGACACAAAACTATTACAGTAACCCTCTGCTCTGCCTACAAGGGTGTGGTTAATGATTTCCCCAGCAACCTGTTTAGCATACATTACTAGGAACATTTTGACACTCTGATGGTGCTGAAAACGCAATTGAGTTCTAAAGTGGGAGAGACGAGTGCCTCTTCCCCACCTAAATCAATCCCTGCAATGTTTTACATGTACAGATACATGTATGTATATACACATGTATTACTATCTTTTGGACTTATTATCTAAAAATCATCCTAAGCATAATAATTATTAGCATACACCATATTCTATAATTTAACGCATGTCATCATTATACATGTAAATTGTACATGTGTTTATTTCACTATTGTGTTATTAAATTTGCAATATATCTTCTAGGAAGAACGTTTCGTCGTCGTAATATTCCAACATCTATCTTTGATCCATTTCAAGACTATTCTTCAACTTCAAGTAAGTACATACATCATCTGTGAGTCTTCATTCTTGAAAATGTGTTTTACATAATTATAGAAGAACATACATGATACATGTACATGTATTACAGCTTGAATAGTGATTTGTATGATAGTATTAATGTTTACAATGTACATTACATATGGCTGTAATGAAAGTTGGAAAAAAGCCTTTGAAGCTTTTTTATCAATGTTGCTGCTCTTACCTTGATGGGCTATAGAAAACCCCTAAAACTTGATTTTTCCTTTATAACGATTACTGGTGTTGTTCCCGATGCTGTTTTTACTATTGCTGGACTGAGAAATAAGACAAAAGCAGCCAACAACACACCCTTTCCTGTAACACACCCATATTATTAGCTGCTTGTTTAGGTTGTACAAGCACATATGCACGAATATTTAAGTGGGCATATAGCGAAGTTTCAAAGGGAGAATTTAGCTTCGAATGTGTAACAAACAAGTGAAGGTTTGAACCTTCTTTCCCAGCCCTAACCTGTACATGTACACTGTAATTATGTATTTGGTTGCGTAGGTACATGTGCAGTATATCCATTATTAGTTTCATGTAACAGCTGTTTCACAAGAGGAGGAGACTATGCGTGTGAAAACACAGCTGAGAAACGCTATGGCTGGTTATCGAGTATGACAGTCTTTACAAAGAGCATTTAACAGGATGTTATTAAAGCTTCATCATCTTTTCAAAAGCTCTAAAACAGTTCCTGCAAACATACATGTAGTCTGACATGCACTCAAATTTACTGAAATCTTCAATGGGATATCTTCTTCAAAATGACTTCAGGATCATGTCTTTATGTAGCTCGAAGATGCTGTGTGTAACAGTCTTATATTTCCAGGTTTATCTACAGTATACATGTATATCAATAAAATGTCACCGTACAGTTACCTTAGTTTTACTGTCAGTACATGTAGTACAGTTATTGCTGTCTCACTACTATAGTCTTCAATTGACAAGTACCCAATTACTACTGTTGAACTACCATAGTGTGGAAATGAAACTACACATGATGTACCAAGTAATTACTGTACTGAATGGTGGTGACTTTTTATTCACATATACTGTACATGTAGTGTAGTTAGCACAAGTCAAGCAACAGTTACACGAGGCCATCTTGGTAGGTATAGTAATGTTAATGTATGTATGTGTCACATTTACATTCCACTTTGTGAAGAATCTCAACGTATAGTCTCCAGACATTTCCTCCTCTTACAAAATGGCTGCTATGCGATACATGTACTAATTCATTATCTAATTTAATCACTAGTCATGAAACCTTGTATTTACAAAAAGTAAATCAGATGTTTTAACTGTATCACAGCAGTCTTTAACAGTGAAAGAATCGTGATAGCTACATGTACATGTACACATAAATAGGTCGTGACACCATTGATGTCCAAGTGGGCAAAGTTTCGTTAATTATTAGTAGACATTATCGTCTTCACAAGTTCTTATTAATAATAACTGAAGAACTTGTGAAGTTTTCTTTTTGTAATAAGTATAATTTGTGAGGAATTTTTGAAGAGCTACTCATAGGTAAAGGAACTTTGCCCAGTTGGACATTAATGATGCCACAACCTGTTTATGAATAGCTATCATTATGCTTTCACTTTATACCACTATTCAAGGCTGCTGAAGAGTAGATGAAATGTATTTTTTAACAAAATGTTTCATGACTAGAGCATTATAATATGGAAAATACATGTATCTTCTTAATTGTTATGCTCATTATATAGAGCTCATATTCTAAATTGCATACTGTACACTTTACTTTTTGAATTATGAAATAAGTTTATGATACCATGTACATGTAAGTACTATACCAACCCTTGAAACAGTAGTACATGTATATAGACTCACATACCAAATACTGCAGTAATTACATCACCTCTATTTTCAGATCCTATTCTTGGTGAGTCAGATAGTAAGAAAAAGAGTTTATCTGAGCTATTTAAACCACCACTTGATATTATGTTTCAGGGCGACTTTCAAGAGGTAATTCTGCAGACTTGTACTACATGTAGTTATACAGATAATGCTGTGTGATTTGTAGATTATTGTGCTGTGTGATACACTGTACATTGATACATGTATTTCAATATATTTATTGAAATACCATGATACCATGATTATTGTGCATATTGAAATATTGAAATATTTATTGAGAAACTCGGGTAATTAGACAATTATCAATGCCACAGCTTGCCTTTCAAACATTGCTGCCAAATGTACAAATACAATGTACAGGTAGCACAGTTTAGAATGTTTGTTAGTTTAGTCTGGGTAGTGACAGAGTTTAGAAAGAGCACATGTACATGTAGCAGACAACTACATGTACATGTACATGTACCTACAGTAAATAATGTCCATCTAATATAAATAAGAATGCATGTATGTTTATTATTATACCACTGAAGAAGATAGCAGTTAGCTATCGAAACGTTTGGTTTTTGTTAATATATTTGTTTCGTGAAATATAAAAAAGAAATAATGTCACGTACCTACAGTGTTGCTACATTAAAATGGCTTTAATTTCAATCTGTAGCATGCACACTGAGAGGGGGGGGGGGAGATATTCCCCTAGAGCCCACACCTGTTAGGGGGCTTTGATAGGCCATACTCAGCCACACTATGTGTAGTATACATGTAAATAGTAGAATGTATTTGTACATGTAATCATGTATGTATTATTATACCACTGATAAAAGTACATGTAGTTGCATGACTACTGAAACGTTTGGTTAAAAAAAATTATTGATTGGTAAAAACAAATATAAAACATTGAATATCCATTAAGAAGGTATATTGAGAAAAGGTATCATGATGATTACTTTGTGTTGACTATCAATCATTGCCAATGGCACTAGTGTGTCTACCTTACTGTGAATATTGGGTTGTGAAAAAGTGTAACTTCAGTCTAAGTACACAGATCTTCAATGACACTAAAGGTTTTAAACTGAATCATTGCTGATGACTTCCTCATGTCTTAACAATTTATTACACTTATATGTGTCTTTATTAGTTAGATTCTTGCATCTTTTTTCATTTCTCTGCTACATGTACAATAGCTATTAGTATTAGACAAGCAATATGCTTCCTCCTGGTCTATAGCTTGAGTATGTAAATTCTTTTACATACCACACCCGAATAAGACCTTCAGAATGATGCAACTCCCTTAACATGTATGTACACATGTATGTATGCAATGTGTATCACAGTGTATGTAACACAAATGTAGTAATAGTAATATTTTATATACACTGTACATATGCATTGCACTTGGAAAGCAACATAGGGATGTCCCTGTGCGTAATAAAAATGTTTGATCACTATCTTTACTGTTTGTTATAGGCTCGCATTGCAGGTCAAAAATGGAAGTCGTGGTTACTTGTGAATCTCCAAGATTCTTCAGAGTTTCTCTGTCAAACATTAAACAGAGATTTATGGAGTAATGCAAAAGTGAAGAAAATAATAAAAGACAACTTTGTTTTTTTGCAGGTACATTATAAGTTACAAATTAGTAATGAGTGATTCTGTACATGTAATGAGCACTATTGTTTTCCTGTCCTTTTTTAACTTCATTAGGTTAAGCATATAGTAGATTCAATTTTCCTTTAATTGACTAACATGTGCACAATACGCAAGTTTGCATGTGTATAAAAGGGTGTGGCAATGAAACTTCAAATAGAAATTTTAGATTTGAATGTTAACCAAACTGAATGAATGTTCACTTCTATACAGTGTGTATCAATGCATTTATCTCATTTCTTTTGTAGAGAGGGAGAGGGAAGTAGGGAGGCACCCTTCGCTCTGTACGAACATTTGTTTATTCAGTTGTAGAAAAAAATATTTGCACTCAAACTATTTAGTATATAACTTGATAACCACATTGAAATTCAATGAAATGACTAACCATACACATGAACCATACTGAATATAGATATTGTACAAGGAGAGATGAACCTACTATCACCAGATATTTCACAATCAATTCACCAAAAATCTCAACTTTGGCAGATCTCAAAACTACATGTACCAAACTTGCTACAAATAAAGCTACAAACAAAGCTACAAATACCCATGAGGGATTCACCAGAGCAGTTACAGCTATAAACGTACTGGAAGCCTATTTCAGAAAAGCTCTGGTGAATCCCTTTATAGATATACTTTGTTTTTAAAAAATTGTATGGTCAACCAGCTCAAAAAAAGAATTGTGATATTGTCTTTGGCAACAGAATGTGTTATTTTGTATTGAACCTGATGTGAAGTTTGTAGAAATTTGAACATGATGGTCAATTTCACTATTTGAAATTGGAGCAGTTTTAAGTTTTTATGTCCTAGAGGGCCTTCCATATGATTGGTTTTGATGCATGTGAATGTGTATGTATTTGTACATGACAAATACGTGTTGTATACATGTACATGCATAGTAAAGGAATTTGTGTCATTCTAGATCTGGGATGGGCTTAGTCGATTAATTTAGATGTAGTACATGGGCTTAGTCAATTAATTTGGATGTAGTACATGTACATAAAAGAATGTGACCTAGCTACGGAGTACAGATCAGAGCAGCTTGTAGAAACTGCAACTGACAGAGGCTGTAGCTGGTAGCCTTTGAAGCAGTACATATGTACACAAGAACCTTTTAAAGAGTAAGAAGAGGACAAAAACAAATACAAAAACTATAGAAGGTTATTGTGTTTCAGACATGAGAGAGTCATCAGCAATAATTAATGATCAACACAACAGCACAAGTACTTAATTGGTAGCAATAGTTTTTTCCATATACCGTAAACGTAGAAATGTTCGGCCTGTAGAAATTTTCGTCTCTTTCGACTAGTTGATGTGAGGACGAAATTTAATTTTTAACTCGTTTCTTCCACACTCTCACGCATTTATGCAGCTTACACGTGAATGAGGTAAAAACATGGCACTGTTACAGTACTTTCGTAAGGTTGACACCAAAGAAGAAGAAAAGCCTGAAAAAATGAAGAATCGTCAACTAATGGCCCCAAATCCGATCGACCCTGGCAGAGAGGTTCGTACCTCAGCATCATGTCCGTTTGGAATTACTGACCACGCCCATGGTCGAAAGTTGATACAGCCGAAAATTAGCATTTGTTGAGCTTGAAGAATCAAGACGAAATTTTGTCTGGTCGAAAATTTCTATGTTTACCGTATCTTATTTTAAAAATTTGGTTGACCAATTGAAAACAGGCTGGCCCACTTCCAAACATTTTCAGCATAAACATAAATCATGATCTGGTTCTCAACCTATTATAAAATGCTTTGACCAAGTTTGGGAATTGGTTAGCCTGTTTTTAAAATGTAGATACCTATAGTACATGTAACTTTCTGCAAGTGTAAGCAAAATCATTATTTATCAAGTGGCTGATTTTCTCATCCAAAGTGCACATATTACCAAGTTTACACACTATCACTGTACTCTGTACTTCCATTGAATACGTACATGTGTTTCAGATGTACTGCAGAGTACTATGCTATCACATACAGGAATTCACACATTACTATGATTATTGTTCAAAGTAGTACTATAGTACAGTTGACTATCATGTTATTAAAGTGTAGTTCCTATCATACTTAATTAAGTCAGTTACTATACATGTACATGTATATATAAATATTGTCTGTATATGATCTGTGTATGATGGGCAATCTGTACATTATGTATTTGCAGATTCAAAGGATCACTGATGAAGGAATCAAGTTTCGACAGTTGTATCAAGTTGAATCTTATCCTGCTATAATCATTATTGATCCCAGAACTGGTGAGGACTTTGTATACATATGTACTGTACATGTATTAGTGTTGTTTTAGTATGACCACATTCAGTTACATGTATTCATATAGTATAGTTTTTTTTTCATTTAGTGATATTTACATGTGTATGTGCTGTACTGGAAAATGATTTCTGAAATTACTATGTAGTAATCTATGAATCATTATGGGATGAATATACATGTACATGTACATGTATAAAGTTTGTTGACATAAATATGTTGATGTATTTATAAAATAGTGTTCTTGGATTACATGCACATATTTTTACACAATTTAAATGTATAATGTATACGTTGCAGTATCAGAGAGTATGGTACATGTAGCACTCCCTATGTAGGGATGGCACAGAAAAAAATCGCCACCCATACATTTCAATTGGAAGTGATGAGCTGAAAACCCTGCTAATAATAAGAGATAGTTCCTAATACACACATACGTGTACCTTTTATTATCTGCTGTTTTTATGAGCACAACATCTTCCAGATGGCCAAGATCTTCATTAAATAGAGAACAGGCGATTGGCAAAACTGGCTGAATGTTCATTATATTCTCTCCAGACATTTTTTTGGTTTGTTGAACTATCTCAATGATTTTAGCACCATTCCAATCACATTTATAGTAAAATTCTGGTCTACAAGTATCGAGATGATATCTTCAGTTACTTTGAAAGAAGAGCATCTCAAGAGCTTTAGAGATTTGATCTGGAATTGAACACTAATCAAGCCACATGGAATTGAATCGCGCACGTGCATTTGTGTCATCAGAACATGGAGCTGTTAGGGAGTCGCTCTGTAAGCTGGTTATGTTGGAACCATAATAAGCATAAGCAAATACATTTTTATAATAATTAATAATGATTAAGCTAACTATTAATATTAAAAATCATTGTATACTCGTAATATTATAAACATTGGAATGCCAAGTGGTTGATACACAGATGTATATGCTCCTATTTTTCTAGTTGTAGTAGAAGATAAAGTTTTTCATTACTAATGCTGAAGTTGCTTAGTTCATTCTAGTGTGTACATGTATAGCTATAGTATTATGTAGTTGTAAGCAAAGATCGCAAAACGTGAGTAGGCAAAAAGCAGTAGAGACCCCAGTGCATCAAGAGACAAGACTGGAAGCAGAGAGAAGTAGAACTAGAAGGAAGAGAGAAGCGAGAATACCAACACAAGTTGAAGATCCTGAGACAAATTATGCTATAAGCTTACGCTCGTCTTGTAAAGCCTACATTCACCTAGTTATAATAATAATAATACATTGAATGGAGATCCATGAGGTATGGTTAGTGGTAGAAATACTTGATATCACAATTTATGTGTCTATTAAGACTTTGATTTTTGTGTTAACAGAGATGTCAGCTATCACTTGCAATTGAAAAGTATAGGCAACCGTTTTTTTCCGGGCCCTATCTATATAGAGAGTACTACCATACTCTCCATGTAATACATGCATGTCAAGCATGTATATTTATAAATACTTACATGTGTTTATTATAATTATTATATCAACGTCATGTGTATTTATAAATGTTTGTGCTTTGGCTTATATGCATCTATTCACTATACAAGTACATTAGTGTTGTTTTAGTTGAAAAAATTGTGTAGTTGTGTATATAATGGGAAAACATTGTTGTGATTTCTGTTCCTCATTCCACTCCTCGTTCCTCTTTTCCTGCTTTCATTGTTACCCGTGACACTTTGACACATGTCAAACTTTATTAATCATAATGTACTTAAAAGTACTTACAAGTATTCAAGTACAAGTGCTAAATATAGGTTATATACCGTTTTCGCGGTCCATACGTGTGTTTATAATCCCGAAGAAGCCATGCTATGGGCTTTCGAGGGATTATTAACACACGTATGAACCGCAAAAACGGTATCTAAGGTATTTATTATATAAAATGCAACTACCAGACTGGTTGAGGCTTGCCCGTGTTCATTTACCTCATCTCTTGGCGACCAAAAATTACGCTTAAATCAGACGCATCATTATTCAAGTAAATCAAATTGCCAGTAAAACAGCGCCTAGCAACGTTGCGTCGAAATATAAAACAACTGAAAACTCGCCTCAATTCACTCAACTGCAACTCTGAATTTCTGAAGTCTGAGTATCCACGGCCTTCTTAAAAGGTGATCTGTCCAACTATGTAAGCTAAAATCTTCAGCTTTTTGAAATCCAAAAGTTACAAAGCTGACAAAATTGAGATGTGGGCATTGCCCTCAAGAGCAAAACGCTCGCGCTATCGATCACCTTGCTATCTTGCTGCAGCTAAAGAAGAGTACCACATGGCTTTCTTGTTATGTCTTCTATCCAACAAAATAATAACTATAATCTAAATTGCTTAGATACTGTATTCTTGGTTTCCACACGCAATAGAACTATCTTGAAAACATTAATCACTCAAAAAAATGTATTTAAGTGTACATGTATTTAAGCACAAGTACTAATGTGCATGTACTTGGCCCCATGCCTGATGACTACTTGTATATGTATTCTCTACATGAACACAGGAAATCATTAATTAAAATGTACATTAGTGTTCTTTTAGTTATCTATAACTAAAACCGAAAGGCATTTTGGCTTTTATTTACATGTAACTAAACTACATGTATAACTATAGTCTATTGCAATAACTATATATAACTAACTAAAATAGGAAATGGCTGATAATGGCATTTCTCGTTAGTTAACTAAAACTAAAACCATTTTAGTAAGCCTAAAATTGTTTAGTTAATTAACTATAAGCAATAGAAATGTACTTAGAATTATGCTTGAAACACTTAATGTGCTTCAGCTTTTGCTCAAAGCACTTCCCCCTTTCAACTACATGAACATTTTACAGCCTCAAGCACTTTCCAAAGTGTTTCACCCCATGTCAGATTTGTATGAATATGGCAAACCAAACTAATTGAAGTTAGTCTGTTTGTCCACCATACTGTCTCTGGTTGTTATTTCATCCTCTTGACTACGTTTATATTTACATGTGTTTAAACTAGACCTGGCCAACAGGTATTACATGTATATGTACATATACATTCTAGTGATTCTACATTGTACATGTGTGTATACCATTTTGGTCATAAAAATGATATTTTTGAGTAATTTCTATCATTTGTGTTTACATTAATAATTGTTTGTTTTTTTTTTCAGGAGAAAAATTGGAGCACTGGAGACATGTAACTGTTGAAGACTTTCTCAGCAAAGGTTTGTATATTTTTCATACTCAAAAATCATAATAACTATGAAATGCTACACAGTGTGTATATATATTTATAAACTTGTGTCTCAATTTATGATATCATTTATATGTACATGTACCTTTTATTCATTGCTATGGATTGTATTCCTTAATAAGGATTGTTACTAGTATACAATAATAATAAAGACAGGAATACTCAAATGTATACATTCATAATGTATAATACATTGCATGTGAAAATTATATATATTTTCGTCTTACTTGGATAATTTAGTTTATTTACTATCATACAAAAGTAAGGTAATGATCTATGTTATGATAACTACATATATATCCCTCCTGTCATTATAATTGTACGTATTTTCATTTCAGTTCGAGAATTTCACTCTGTAAATAAACTGAACGAGGCCAAGTCATGTAATTCTGTGAGTCAGTATGCCAAAATGTACTATAGACATTAGAATGTGTTGGCTATGACCTCCATGTATAATTTTGGTCAAAGTAATTACACATACCTAAGGAGGTCATGGTAATCTAATCGTGTGTTTAAAATAATTAGTTAATTACACACGTATTTGCATTGCATCGCCAATCTGCCTTGGTGATTTTGAGTAATATCAGAAATTGACCATAATGTAACTGGGAGTCAAAATAGCATCATAAAGTATAGAAAAAGGAATGGTAGTCCCTAATCACTGGGCTGAACTGCTGGACTGGAATACTGGACTGGACTGGACTAGTAGTCAGCATAATTAGTCCAAGTGTTCATTTACTACATAACATAGGGAGCCACACCTATAAAATGAATAACATACATGTACATTACCCCGGCCTCACCTACTGCCTAGTATTAAGTTAGCCTGTTCTCACTGGCGTATGAGATGTTTGATTTGGTAGAGCATCTGTCTGGAATACAGAGTGTCGTGGGTTCGAATCCCACCTGAGGCAACTCTCATTTTTCATTTTTCCATTGCCTCAGGTGTCTTTCTTTCTTTCTTTCTTTCTTTCTACATCTCTGATAACATCATGTACATGTATGTGTTTAGGTGACTGAAGGGCATCTGTTTGCATGTTGTAAATGACTAGTCCAGATAAATTCCAATATTATAGTTTAATACTTAAGTCAGAAATCAAAAATTCACTTTCATTCTTGAAAACAGAATTTACTTCTGATTCAGTCTTGATTTCTGCTTTTTTTCTGTTAACTTAATTCTCACTTCACTAGAGGCTAAATATATTCATCAATTTATGACGTTTTTTAATTAGGATAATGTTTAATTATTGTCACAAAAGATCACCATGCTTATAGTACCCCTAATAAAGCATCAGTGGTGTACATGGGGGAAGATCTTATGCACTGTACATACTGATCGGTTGTTTAATCACTTCAGTCATTTTAATGAGTTTGATTTGCTTAGTAATGTTTAATACATAAATTGAGAGCATCTCTAAGTAAGGCTTTGCGATATATCGATAAATATATATTATCGCACAGATACCGGAAATATTACGAGTTGGATACAGCATTGCCACGAGTCCGAAGGACGAGTGGCACGCTGTATCCAACGAGTAATAATTCCCGGGTATCTGTGCGATAATATATTTATCAAATAATGCTTGTTTTTGCCTATTACTACTTAGCAATACTTTATTATTCAAACTATCATGATAAAGATGGTAATCTTGAAGCATTTCACAAGTTAAATCCCAAAACAGTAGCTATCTCGGGCAACCTCCAACCTGAAAAAAGACTTTCAGCACTGCACATATATAAACTTCTCTACTTTCACATTTTATCATAAACATAACTTACCTCGTTCATAATTTTATCACAACTCATGTTTACTAACTTCACCATCGCCAAAACTAAAGAAATTAGAGAGTAATCTCTTTCTACACAATTTTTACTTAGCAGCATGTGACACGCAATACAATAAAACTTCCGTTCAGGTGATTTTCCGTGCAATAAAACTTCCTGTCATATGACTCTATAAAAATACTGGAAAATATTGTCATAGTGCGTGATTTGAATGTCTAATTGAAAATGTATGGATTCGTTGTTTCTATGGTAAACATTGTTTGATAATAGTAATTATCACGATATATTTGAAAATATTGTTATTTAATATTTCCATTTAAGAAATATTGGTAGTATTGAAATTTCAATAAAACCAAAATTAAAATTTACAGTATATCGAAATACACAATTAAGAACGTTAGACGAACGTCAAGAAGTGACAAAAACGTTTGAAGAACGCAAATAAAACGTTTGGGAAATGTTGGAAGGTGAGTATAGTATTTAAGTTGAAGTGTGTGTATAGGAAATCTGTCGTGAAATTGGTGATGGCTGTCTCTGGAGAGGAAGAATTAGTTCAATCATAATTCATTTTCTTATAGTCAGATGAAATGTTAATAAACACTTTTCAACAATTAATTTTATCAATATTTAGTAATATTGAGGTATTTTGAATATCAAATATCGTGATATCTGTTATGTCAATATTGCAAAGCCTTATCTCTAAGCCAATATTATTATGTGGAAAATGAAATGTTTATTTTCCATTATAAACATAATTATTATGTTTCTAACTGCAAATACAGAGAACTGACATAGTTTGCACCACCAACATTATGTTTGATAAATGTATATGCTATTAAGGTGAATGGAACACATGCAACTGATGTAGATAAACGAATTTTACAGTACACTTTGATTTAGTTAGTTATGTGATAATTGTTCAAGCATGAAATTAGCAAACATAATTATAATGAATTTTTTTTTTCATATATAAATCTTGTTTAGGGAGATTTTATGTTTATGGCCCGCAGGGCCATCCCTATAATTGCTTTCCACGGGGTTTAATGTATATATATATGTTTGTGTCACTTGCGCGACTATGCGTTGTATACGTAGTTAAGGAAGTTGCATCATTCCAGGGGGCTCAGTCAATTAATGGGCGTGCCACGTAAAAGAACACGCGTTTGAGCTAAAGACCAGCTAGGAAGCTTCAGCAGAAAGGATGCTAATAACTTATATAGCAGAGAAACAGTATAAATATTATGCAAGAATCTTTAACAAGTACATGTAAGTATGATAAGTTGTTGAGTTTCAGACACGAGGACGTCATCATTTAGAACCTTGAAGGAGTACTTCAGTCAGTTCATCAAAGATCTGTGTATTTAGACTGCAATCAGGCTTACACTTACTTCTTCAGGCCCCAGCTTTCAAGTACACAAAAAGGTAGAGACACTAGTGCCATCAGCAATGCTTAATACATAGTCATCACAAAGCAAATATAGGGATGTTTTTTTCTCTATATACACTTGTTTATCTAGTAAATATAATAAGACCAATTACACATGTATGTACTTAATTGTAATGTATGTATGTACATGTACATATACATACATATCATCTACCGGGTATTAGATTGTTATTTGATTTCTACTCGCAACAGCTCAACTTACAAGAATTTGTATTTTGAATAAGGATAATCATTTGCTAATGCATATAAAAGTCTATGGCAACAGAAAGATACACTCAAAAGTGTATTTGGCCACAATCATTATGTTCCTTCCTACTTCCTAATCATGTTTATAGTACAGCTGTACTTTCAATTAGGAAGATAATTATTTTCTCAAGGAAAATAAAAATTATATTTTATATTAGAAACATGATAATATTTGCTTCCTAGAGATGCTCTCGTTGTTAACATTAATATATGTAGTAAGCACTACTAAGTAAGTCAAACTCATATAGCCAATCAAATTGGTGACGACAACCAATCAGTGCATGAGCTCTTCCATCATGTGCACTGGCTTGGATGGTTTCCTGGGGAAGTACATGTATCCCACGGGCCACGGCATAAGTATTAAGTTTAATACATGTACTTGTTGTATGGGAATTTATCTGGAACAGTCATTTACATTCCCTTCATCTAAACACACAAGTTATTCATTTTTGGGTGTGGCAGATGACATCCCCATGTTAGTTTGGCAATGAACACTTACACTAATTTTGCACTCCAGTCCAGGCGATCAAATATTCAATGTCCTCCTTCCCACTCTTAGCTCTCTCTCTCACACACACACACACACACACACACACACACACACGCTCACACACACTCATTGAACACAGGTCTCTACTATTTGTGATAAATCAGAAGATGCCCAGCTTGAAGCAGCTATACAGGCGTCGTTAAAAGAAACAGAGTTAGTCAGGAATAAACCAGACCTTATTAACATTGACAGTGATAGTGACTACTTACTTTCACCAGAGGGAAATGATAGTGACATTGAAAACAGTGATATGGTTATGGATACTGAAGGATCTTCAAATTCTTATGATTATACACATATATCTCAAATTAAAACTCATACACAGGATTCCTATATTAGTAAAAGGACTAAGGAGACTACACATTCAGATTCAAACACTGACAGAAGTAGGAAAAGGCCTGGGAATGGTTTATGGAATGTAGCAGAAGAAACTGACTGCCCTATGAAATCTAAACAACCTCGACTAGAAACCTCATTTTCTCCAAATAGTATTCAGACCTACAAGCATTCATGGAGCACAGATAGTGCAAAACTTACAAAGAAGAGTTCTGAACAAGCAGCGATTGACTACAGCTCATCTACTTGTGAAGCGACAGAAATTACTGGTATATGTAGTAATAGTGATAATCATCCAGCAGTAGTTGAATTATGTCAGATTATGATTAGATTTCCTGATGGTAGACGGTCGCTCAAATCGTTTCCAGCGAACAATCCTATACAGGTAATACTTATGTATATTGAAACACACACTGTACATGTGATATTCCTGATTCCCATTTCCCAACTACATGTACATGTACAATGTACTTTGTACATTTCTCAAGTAATCAGGGACACAATATTGACGATTGAATCCACTCACAATGCAGAACCCTTGCCACATGTGTGAAGTTTATTTGGAAGTGATCATGAATTTTACCTGATTAACATACATGTAGGCAAAGTGGAGGGTTACTGTAATTATTTAGTCTGACACTATGTCTGTTCCCAAACTTTGTAGACAACTAAGAACATTGGCACTTCTGTCGAAGACCCTAAAACCTTTCAGCTATACATGCAGTTATGACATTTTTTATAATTTAACCACTTTCAGAAGGTTTCTGGTAACAAAAGAATACATGTACATGGAAACCAAACTCATCTTGTTTGAAGGTTAGGTTTGAAGACTACAGTAGTTGAGCTTTCATGTACATGTACTCATTTGTTATCAGACATCTTCTTAAAGATGTTAAATGGTAACTGTGAGTAGGAACCCATTGGACAGTCCTACCTTTCCTACATGGGGGTATGGGATAGTAGGATGTGATTGTTGTGTAAGGAGAACACATGGGATCCCACTGGACAGTCCTTCCTTTCCTACATGAGGGTGTGGGATAGTAGGATGTGTAAGAAGAACACATGGGATCCCACTGGACAGTCCTACCTTTCCTACATGGGAGTGTGAGATAGTAGGATGTGATTGTTGTGTAAGAAGAACACATGGGATACAGTCTTACCTTTCCTACATGGGGGTGTGGGATAGTAGGATGTGATTGTTGTGTAAGAAGAACGCATGGGATCCCACTGGACAGTCCTACCTTTCCTACATGGAGGTGTGGGATAGTAGGATGTGATTGTTTTGTAAGAAAAACACATGGGATCCCATTGGAAAGGTAATCATAAAAATTAAAAATAATAAAAAGTTTCCAATGCTGTATACCAGTCAATATCCTTACCAACCAATACCAGTTACCTCTGGAGTAGGTATGTTAGTTACTTTCTTTCTCTGAGTGACAAAGATAAATAATAAAAAAAAACACACCCAACCCGAACAATGATACTGCCTAGAATAAATACACAATATAATGATCACGTAATCCCACTCTGGTTAATGAAGAAATGCCCAGTAAAAGGCAGCTTCAAACAACTTTTCAAGCCATGGCCTTAGCCCTACATAGTAAAAATTTGTAAAGCAGTAAACTATAGTGTTAGAATCTAAAAATATTTTACAGTATGGTAAAATGTTTTGCATGTGGCCAAGAAGAGAGGTGCTTTGAACTGTTACCATTTTAATGTTTATATCTCTTCTGTCCTATTTCAGGAGTTGTTTGATGATCTCAAATTAGAAGGAATTGGACTTAATGAGTATGAAATTACCACAACATTCCCTCACAAAATTGTGTCAGCTCTGCCTCATAATACAAGTTTCAAACATGCTGGTTTATACCCCAGACAAACTGTATATATTCAATGGACAGAATAATAAATATTAATATTATTATTATTTATATATTATATAATAATATATAATTGTTATTTGCAAAACAAAACTGTTGTCGAGGGTGGGGGTGGCTGAGATTAAGATTGTAATTTAAATGTGCGACCAACTAATCACGTTCACTTTAAAGTAAATTTACCTTTTGTTGATCTCGTGATCCAGTTTTGCTCTGGGGTTGACTTCTTTACACTCAAAGACAATGGCAGGTTAGAGTAAATATAATGTCATCTGTACTGAAGCTATTATGCATATCTTGCTAACCGCAATACCACGCTATATAATTATTCATAATAATATTGCAATACTCTTTTTCTGTTCTAGCTCCTCCACCACAAGGTTACGCTCCTCAACCAGGTTATGCTCCCCAACCAGGCTATCAACCTCAACCAGGCTATCAACCCGGCTATGTTCCACAACCTCCAGGTTTGTATAGAGTATTAATCTTGCATGATACATTTGGATACCTCAAAGGCTATCAGTTTTATTTAGCTAGATTGCCATCAGACAGCTGCAGATACGTCCATGTACATAGAGGAAAGGAACCTCAAATTTGACAGTATATATACAAATAACATCACAATATTGCATAGAGGTTCCAAATATTTTCTATACCATGGAATCTGTATGTTCTAGTCAAAGTTGTGATGTTACTGACTTTAATGTAGCTTTGCTGTATCAAAATTTTGATTCATTTTGTAGATTAGGACTGTATTCTTGAGATTTATGTGTGTACACAAAGTTGATTATATGTACATTCACCAAGTAATTAGGATACAAGACTAATAATTCATGTGTACAAATTTGCATTAGGCCCGCAACCAGGACAGCAGCAGATCCAGTGGATGCAGGCACCCCAAGCTCCTCCTGGATGTCCACAAGGTTTGGAATACCTTACACAAATAGATCAACTTCTTGTTCATCAACAAGTGGAGCTACTTGAGAGTAAGTTAATTAATTTAAACATGTATCAGAAAATAAGAACATTACTTTCAGAGCTGCAGATAGTTCTTGACTTGTATATATACAAGTATAATGACCATACCCTTTTGCCCTCATGGCAAGGGTAATTATGTTTCTGAACCTAGAATGGACCTCATCAATTTTTGACAAGTTTAATTTACTTATCTTATTTATTATTGTAGTTCTAACTGGTTGGGAAACTCAAAATAAGTACAAGGTCCGTAACTCTCTTGGACAGCAAGTCTACTTTGCTGCTGAAGGTTAGTTTGTTCCAAGTGTGTTTGATTTTCAGTGCTTTAGCTACAAGTGGGATACTTAAACACTTGTTGTACATGTAGTGTAGTACTAAAATGTTATTGTGTATCTCACCAAATTCCCTTTTTAAAGTTCAATTCAGCCTTAGAAAGTAGCTAAGGACAGTTGCTCAGTACTTGTGGTAGTAACCTAGATTTAGATAATAGACTCTTGGTATCCATGGAGTCACTACACATGTTGTATTCATCCACCTTGTCCTACTACACTATTCATTATACATAGATTCTTATCATACATGTAATAGTGTAGTACCAAGATCTTATATGTGATGAACCAAAGTACAAAGTAGTGTCCAACTTTATAGACTTAGGCTGTTTAATTTGCCATAAACTACCTATAGTTATTGGCCTTTTTATATAGTATATAAGGTAGATATTAAGAAATGCCTGGCCCAAAATATGTAATTTTGAGACAGGTAGAGATCAGTGTTACAGCACATGTCAATCTCATGTTTACATTATATGTGTTTTCTCAGATTCCATTTTGATAATTTTATAATTATGAATGTAATGTGATAACAATATTCATTGATATGATAATCACATACTGCAATTCCATATATGGTCATACTACCCGTGTTTGTTCCTATTGCATGGTTCCAATTACATGTTCTCATTGCTATGAATTTCCACCTACACATGTTGTATGCTTCCTGTACTCAAATGGCTTTCAAAAGTATAATTCAAGGCAAGACAAGAAACCTTGATTCTACAACATACACATATACTACTGTTTCTCCATTGTTTTGGGAGGAGGGAGATGCAATTTGAGGAATAGAGTTGGTCTTTTGTTACTAGTTTTTTTCTTACAGTCATTATAAAGTTATTCTTTTTGTTTTTCCAAAATGGATCTACTACTGTAGTTAAAGTTGGAAATTGAATGGGTTGTGATGTGGTGTAATAAATGGGCGTGTCTTTGAAGTGGCCAGCGTTCTCACAAATTTGGTGGTGCCACTCACACTTTTAAATAATGGCTAAACAATGTGGTTTGTAGGTTGGGTGTTAATATCATGTGGTTTTGGTAATTAAGTATATCAGGAATACATATTAATGGTGAAATTTGAACCTCTATTGGGGCGCAGACAGTAATATTGCATGATGGTGCATGGTGATGTGCAATACGTATCGATATATCGAATTATCGATATTTTCATTGAATATCGTGATACAATATTAGCTTTTGGGTGTATCGATACACTGGAATGGACAGTTTAGTAAACATGGTTTTCTAATTTGATACCTAAAAGTAATTATAACAAGCTAACTTTCATTGATTTCTTTTACCATTTCTTGACAAATACATCCAAATAGGACATTTATTTACATTTTATAAGTGTTTCAATAATATTTCAAATATCGTGATACTGTATCGTATCGTGATATTTTTGGCAGCGATATGCAATACTATTATTTAGTGGTATCGCACATCCCTAATGGTGCAGCACCTCCACAAAAAGGCCTAACCGGAACTCTGACATGGACTAATATTACTGCTCTGCTTTTTATTTCTGGGTACAACCCTGATACAGAAATATTAACTCTGCTCTAATAAAATATATTAGGATTACGAGTATACAAGTACTTGTACATGTAATATCAATCCAGATCTATTATTAAACTCAAGACAACATGTACTCCTATGGTTTTTACTATCTAAACTAATCCATCATACACGAATGATTAACAGTAATTAACAGTAATCAATGAATAATTAACAGTAATCAATGAATAATTAACAGTAATCAATGTTAGAGTCTAATTCTACATTTGCTCCCCCTTGTACGAAATTTGTCCTCAATATTTTCAACACATGGGGAGTATGTCTTTCTCTAGTAGGGTAACTTCGAATTGACAGTACATGAGGTTCAACTGTAACTTCTTGATCATTGGTAGGTGCTTGCCAATCTTTGGACATCTCAGTATGACACTCATACTGGTAGGGTTGGATTACGTAATCGATTAACATGTACTACTCTTTTACATTGTCCATCTATTATTTGAATTGTAATCGGGACAAGTATCGATTTGACTTTCCATCCCTCTTCCTGACAAGGCAAAAGTTATTCTTAATTGGAATTGATAACCAAACCAAGTCATTAATGTGAAAAGACCTGTGTTTACTCTGTTGGCATAATATGCCTTTTGTGAACCAGCCTATTCCACTAGATGTCCTTCAACCAGATCGTATAACTGAGATACCTTTGACTTGAGGAAAGCTCGGTGTAGAATCATGTGAAATTTGAGGTTGTAAGTCAGTAAATGAAGCTCTTCTACTGAACATGATAGGCCATAGTGTGGGACTTCTTGATTCCAAATGTAGCTATATAGTATATCCCGTAAAAGGTGAGTTCAAAATTTTGGCTTTGAACAGAGTGCAACAAACTAGATAACCCAAACCAGGAGAAGATCTGAATTAATACTTGATCTACATTGTATACAGATAGTTGTCTGATCAGGAAGAGGCACCACCTCAACCCACTTCATAAAATAGTCTTGTATGACTAAGGTATACCGATTGCCTTTCGTTTTGACATGGGTACCTTCAGAATATCTATAGCAACCATTTTCCATGGTTGACTAATAGGAATATTATGTAGGGGTGCTTGAATAGGGTTGGGTTGCTTACAAGACTGGGACTTTGTACATTGTTGACATGTACATCGTTAGTCATGTTTATATAATAGGCTTCTTTATGTAGCCTGTCAAGTGTTTCATCAGTAAGCAAATTTTCTACATACCATATGATTATTTAACACATCTTTAGTCATGTTTATCTAATAGGCTTCTTTGTGTAGCCTGTCAAGTGTCTTAATATAATCATCAGTAAGACCAGGTACACATACATGTACCTCATGATTATTTAACACTAACTGGTGCCAAATTTGTCAATAGTAACGTAATCGAATCTAATTCTACACTCATGCCACTAAACACATCAGGTTCCTATCAGTCTTTCCCAAAAAATATGTAGCACTATAAACTATTTCTTGTTTCATTTAGCATCACCAGCTAATATAAGGATAGCAGTATCATACAAATAACATTCATACCACAAGCAAATTAAAGTTGCCATATCAATGAAGTGTAATGTCAATTGTTACCAGACAAATAAATGTTAAAATGTTTGTCCCTTCTCTAGCTACTGCAATTTCTGAAAATTAGTTGCTGTTTGTATGTTTTTATAGTAAATACCATTTGAGTGTTTTCAATAAATACATGTATGTCATGTACATTTACACATACGTGCTTAGTATAGAATTTCAGATGGTCATTATATTTCCTGGTATCACGTTACCACTCATCAATAGAATAATATTGTACACTCCACAGAATCAAATTGCTGTGCTCGTCAGTATTGTGGTCCAGCTCGACCATTTTCCATGTCAATTCTTGATAATAATCAGCAGGAAGTCATCCATCTGGAGCGACCATATCGTTGTTCTGCCTGGTGTTGTTTCTGTTGCCTCCAAAAAATGGAAGTTCAGTCTCCTCCAGGAACTGTTATTGGATACGTTGAACAGGTAAGTTTGTGTGTGCTTTTTGATATTGTTCATTGTATGTAATATTTTTGCATCTTTGAATTATGCTTGATGAATATTTATGTTTTAGTGTTGGACAGTATATTGATATATCCATATATCTTTATATTAGGAACATATTGATATATATATGGTATGTGCCCTATTCAAGCACCCCTACATAATGTGCATGTGTAATTACACTAGTGTTGTTTTAGTTTCACAATAATGACCATTTTTAGTTATGGTTATAGTATGACTAGTTTATCACAGCTGTTTTAGTTAATTTAATTTTATGCTTACTATGTAAAAGAATTGTAGGTGGTATTTCAGGCACATGTTTTGTTGGCATTTAGTTGTACTGTTCACAAAATACTGAGGTATTATATTAGTTACCAGGCCATATTCACGTAAATCACCTCTATATTTTTTCATCTACCATTTACATGTAGGACTGCAGTTTCATCTACCCTTGGTTCTCTCTTAAAAATGCTAATGAAGAAACTGTCCTTAAAATTAAGGGACCATTGTGTACTTGCAAGTGTTGCTGGGATGTAGAATTTAGTGTAAGAAAGTTATGTACTTGTATTTAACATTAGTTCTCATACAAAGACAATACATGTACATGTACCAAATGTTTGAGCATAGATGAGAGGGATGGCCAATAATGAGAAATACATGATATACATGTAATCATCATGGGAAGGAATTATTGTAATTTTCAACTAATACCAAGATACACTGAGGAATATTCAATACTACACATACATTTACACAAGATAGCGGACTTCTGTGTCCAAATGCTTGCCTTCCTACTTTCCTGTGACATACAAAGGATTATTTTTTTGTATGGCCTGGTCTTCTATCCAACAAATTAAGCTAAAGGCTGAATTGTTTGAAATGCGAAAGTTATGCATAGGTAGCACTTGGGTGATTAGCATATTCATTATAAACCTGCCATACTTTTCTAACTACTGTAATAGTAGAGTTTTAGGTACCTTGTTCTTATTATGCACACACTGTAAATATTCCTCTGAAAAAGTGAAATTTTATATAATCCTTATGGTGTATGTGTGTATAGATTCTCTCAGCTGATGGTAGTAATGAAGTTGGAAAGATCTCAAAGAAGTGGTCAGGTCTAACCAAGGAGTACTTTACTGATGCTGATAACTTTGGTGTCCAATGTAAGTTGTGCATGCAATGAGTAGAAATAAACAAAACAAAGCAATTTAGTACTTATGACTTATGCAAACGTGAATGGTTTGCTGTGACCATTTATGTACACAGAACAGACAATACTGTAGAGTGTACAGCTGTATATTTTATAATTGTTGTATTTAATGACAAAACAGTTGTGATAATTATTTTTGTTTAATGGGTAATATGCTTCTTTTTAAATACATTCACAGTTCCAATGGATTTGGATGTTAAAATGAAGGCTGTTATGCTTGGAGCTACCTTCTTGATTGTGAGTGGAAATTAATGTAGTTTATTTTACTTTAGAAGTAATTTACAGTTTTGTCGTGATACATTTTATTCCTTGTCATTTCATACATGTACAATTAGAGAGCTATAATTTAGAGTGATTAAGTCTGATTATTTTGGTATATAAAGGGGTTATGAAAATAAACAGGAGTAGTCCTATACAGATTTGGTGTTTTTCTTAGTTCTGTATCTGACATGTAAATTAAAATAATAATTAATATTTTGTAGGATTTTATGTTCTTTGAAGACCAGAACAAGTAATACCAAACATGGCCTTTAATCATAAAAAAATTATGAACATTAATTTTATTATTATGCCCACAAACTCTGGTTTATTATTGTGATTAGAACTATAACTATTTTTTAAACTATAAGTATGCCCCGGCAGTTATTTGTATCTCCTTAGTTCATGTTTTGTCTTTTTAATTCATTGTTAATTACATTCTCCAAGTTGTGTGGAAATAATGGAAATAATACATGTACATGTATATAAACACATGCTTGGGCAGTTATTTGATTAATAATTATCATCATCATGTTATGTCACATTAACCGATTCACCACTGTACTCGTTTTTATGCGTCAAAAAATGTTTACACACTATAAATTAGTGACAGAACTGACACACCCAGTTCAAACACATATATACCTTACAAACGGTCAAGAGTACAACTTTGTAACTTTTGCAGATGATAGACTAATATATACACTACAACTTTTAGAAGGAATTCGACAAACTACATAATTATGTAAAATACATGTGTTTTCTTTTGTTTACAAGCGACTAATTATTACACAATAGAATAAATATTGTATTAGGCTAGATTAGATAGTATTACATTTTTCTTGGGATTTCTTTTGTCTTAATTGTGTTAGACATAATTGGCATTGCTGATCTCATAAAGCATAAATAGAGGTGGGACAGTGTACACACCAGATCACCCGGATCGCCAATTTTTGAGAGCACGCTATCTCACCGAAAAATTGTTATACGTGCACACTGCATACGCACACGTACATAATATAACTTTTTTTGTGTGTTGCATACACAAGTGTGATGACTTCGAGGGTGATCTTTTATTATAATAATGAAAACATCTAGGACTGTACGAGAAGTTTACCTAATTAATGACAAAGGCGCCTAGAGTGGTCATACGTTGCAAGGGTCCCTAGAGTGGTCATACATCCCCAAAGCCCCTAGAGTTGTCACACATTGCAAGGGCCCTTAGAGTGGTTAAGCGGCTGCAAATATACATCTGTTCGTTTGTAGTGTCTCCACGGTTGCTTCGTATATTTCACCTTTTAAACATAAATCACTACAGACAGTGTCTAATGTCTGATGTGGCTCATGAAGGCAAACATCATTTTCATTCAGGAAATTGTGAACAACACCATTGCTATGAACTATCCTCAACAACTTACACAAAAGAGTGTATGTACTCTTTGGAGGTTATTGCGTTTGGTATTATCAGGTACAACACCTTGGGCAGGTACTTCCATTTCTTCTTAACTGACAGGATCGGTGAATCTCGACACGTTAAAAGCACATTCTTGTAAAGGTGAAGTTTTCTTCTTTCTAAAAGATGAAGATGGTCGTCGTTTCTTTGCTGGGGGAGGATAGTCTTCTAAATTCTCCTTTCCTTTCATTATGAATCAATTTGTTTGAGCCGATCTTTAACACACGTCTTTTCAAAGAAAGCATGCGTATTAGTTAAAGAAAGTTCCTGTGTGACAAGTATTAGTTGAAACATGGTTCAGAGTGTATTATCGGATTTATCTGTACACGTTTCTGGTCAAGTCACTTCAAATAGACCAAAGGCCAAGTGGTCTATTTGAAGTGGGCGAGACCGGAAACAAGCATGGAAAGATCCGATAGTACACTCTGAACCAGTTCATACAGTCTTCTTTTCTTTATACATCATAAAAATTGTTAATTAAAATATTATTATTATAAATTATATGTAATTATATATGTATAATTATATTAATAGTACAAACAACGACAAACACCAACCTGTATATCGCTTTGTTCTCTTCATTCTTGACACAAATTCCTTTATGTTTGGTACCTTTCTGCTCAGAAAAGCGCAGCCTGAATGATGATGCAATTAATGCCATACAAGTATTGTACACGTAACTAGTTATAACGAACAGGTATGTACATGTAAATTAATTTTGGGGGGAATTAAACCAGCATTTTTGGTATAACATTGTCAAACATAATTCAGCAGTGAATTGGTTAATCACATGCCACCTTGTTTAGAATATGGCAGTTTCACAAATAACATACTACTGCCATTTGTATTTTGTTTTCATATATACACATTTGACTGTCAGAGGATCTAGCAAAGTTTATGGTTCACATATACTCCTGTTTTGCTTTGTCCTGTGGTCACTGTGTTTATCAGTTAATTTTTTACTCTTCTTCTATAGGACTTCATGTTCTTTGAGAGCAATCAAAATAACCGCCGATAATACACAAGATATTTACTTTAACTTTTAGGCCTTTTGTTATAATTATAATATTACACGAACAAATTAGAGTATTTATTACTATGTTCACCAAATTTGAAGTATTATATTGATATTATTGTGATTACTGTTCATTACTATTTAAAATGAATGTGTTTAGAGAACACTCTCCAGAATTGTGATTGGAAAACAACCACCCCAAATGTTTGACTCTGTCAAACTATATATAATTATACATTTTATATAAAAGCAGAACAACAGCAATCACATGAAGTGGATCCGGAACTAGAAAGTGAACAGTCATGAGAGTACCTCACCAGTCATAGCCTTGAAACAAGATAAGTAGTGTTTCTGTGTAGCTTGAAGATCAGGAAAGAGTAAGTCATGACTGCAGTGTTCAGTTTTACACACTGCATAAATATTGATATTTAGTGCTGTAATGAGGCATTATGAGGGTATAGTCCATTAATGAACTCTGCAATTGTTTCATTATGAATATGTTAAGTACTATAATATGGTTTATACATGTTGTACACTGCATGATATATATCATTTGAAGTGCCAATTTTAGTTTTCCAAAAACATTAATTTGGTGAGCCAGAGACGGACAAGTGATGTTTGACGAGATCCTAGATCTCAAGGTCAGTTGTTACGTACTTCGTGTACGGCCCTCTTTCGAGGGGGTACTGGGATACCGGCAACTGTTCCTCCCCATCAAATAAGCTATCAGTGACTCCAAATGACTTCAGGCTTTTTCAATTTACTTTTTGCTTTAATAAACTTGATAACTAAACGGCAGGGGAATGCCGATGACCTGAGGAAATTTTAAAACTTTTTTTTTTTTGTTTTTTTTTTGTTTTTTTTTTTAATTGGATTTATAAAATTATTAATGAGATTCATAGATCAAAGCCTAAACCCACAAGTGTAGCAAGTGAAAATGTTTTAGCCATATAAAAGGAAAAGAAACATAAGAATGTTAGCCTGGTCATTTGGGCTGTGGCATAGCTGCTCAGGTCCGGGGTGAGTATGTCATTGTTAGTGATGTTTGACGAGATCCTAGATCTCAAGGTCAGTTGTTACGTACTTCGTGTACGGCCCTCTTTCGAGGGGGGACTGGGATACCGGCAACTGTTCCTCCCCATCAAATAAGCTATCAGTGACTCCAAATGACTTCAGGCTTTTTCAATTTACTTTTTGCTTTAATAAACTTGATAACTAAACGGCAGGGGAATGCCGATGACCTGAGAAAAGTTTAAAACTTTTTTTTTTTTTTTTTTTTAATGAGATTCATAGAATTATTAATGAGATTCATAGATCAAAGCCTAAACCCACAAGTGTAGCAAGTGAAAATGTTTTAGCCATATAAAAGGAAAAGAAACATAAGAATGTTAGCCTGGTCATTTGGGCTGTGGCATAGCTGCTCAGGTCCGGGGTGAGTATGTCATTGTTAGTGATGTTTGACGAGATCCTAGATCTCAAGGTCAGTTGTTACGTACTTCGTGTACGGCCCTCTTTCGAGGGGGGACTGGGATACCGGCAACTGTTCCTCCCCATCAAATAAGCTATCACTGACTCCAAATGACTTCAGGCCTTTTCAATTTACTTTTTGCTTTAATAAACTTGATAACTAAACGGCAGGGGAATGCCGATGACCTGAGGAAATTTTAAAACTTTTTTTTTTTTTTTTTTTTTTTTTTTTTTTTTTTAATTAGATTTATAGAATTATTAATGAGATTCATAGATCAAAGCCTAAACCCACAAGTGTAGCAAGTGAAAATGTTTTAGCCATATAAAAGGAAAAGAAACATAAGAATGTTAGCCTGGTCATTTGGGCTGTGGCATAGCTGCTCAGGTCCGGGGTGAGTATGTCATTGTTAGTGATGTTTGACGAGATCCTAGATCTCAAGGTCAGTTGTTACGTACTTCGTGTACGGCCCTCTTTCGAGGGGGGACTGGGATACCGGCAACTGTTCCTCCCCATCAAATAAGCTATCAGTGACTCCAAATGACTTCAGGCTTTTTCAATTTACTTTTTGCTTTAATAAACTTGATAACTAAACGGCAGGGGAATGCCGATGACCTGAGGAAATTTTAAAACTTTTTAAATTTTTTTATTTATTTATTTTTTTTAATTAGATTCATAGAATTATTAATGAGATTCATAGATCAAAGCCTAAACCCACAAGTGTAGCAAGTGAAAATGTTTTAGCCATATAAAAGGAAAAGAAACATAAGAATGTTAGCCTGGTCATTTGGGCTGTGGCATAGCTGCTCAGGTCCGAGGTGAGTATGTCATTGTTAGTGATGTTTGACGAGATCCTAGATCTCAAGGTCAGTTGTTACGTACTTCGTGTACGGCCCTCTTTCGAGGGGGGACTGGGATACCGGCAACTGTTCCTCCCCATCAAATAAGCTATCAGTGACTCCAAATGACTTCAGGCTTTTTCAATTTACTTTTTGCTTTAATAAACTTGATAACTAAACGGCAGGGGAATGCCGATGACCTGAAAAAAGTTTAAAACTTTTTTTTTTTTTTTTTTTTTAATGAGATTCATAGAATTATTAATGAGATTCATAGATCAAAGCCTAAACCCACAAGTGTAGCAAGTGAAAATGTTTTAGCCATATAAAAGGAAAAGAAACATAAGAATGTTAGCCTGGTCATTTGGGCTGTGGCATAGCTGCTCAGGTCCGGGGTGAGTATGTCATTGTTAGTGATGTTTGACGAGATCCTAGATCTCAAGGTCAGTTGTTACGTACTTCGTGTACGGCCCTCTTTCGAGGGGGGACTGGGATACCGGCAACTGTTCCTCCCCATCAAATAAGCTATCACTGACTCCAAATGACTTCAGGCCTTTTCAATTTACTTTTTGCTTTAATAAACTTGATAACTAAACAGCAGGGGAATGCCGATGACCTGAGAAAAGTTTAAAACTTTTTTTTTTTTTAATGAGATTCATAGAATTATTAATGAGATTCATAGATCAAAGCCTAAACCCACAAGTGTAGCAAGTGAAAATGTTTTATCCATATAAAAGGAAAAGAAACATAAGAATGTTAGCCTGGTCATTTGGGCTGTGGCATAGCTGCTCAGGTCCGGGGTGAGTATGTCATTGTTAGTGATGTTTGACGAGATCCTAGATCTCAAGGTCAGTTGTTACGTACTTCGTGTACGGCCCTCTTTCGAGGGGGGACTGGGATACCGGCAACTGTTCCCCCCCATCAAATAAGCTATCAGTGACTCCAAATGACTTCAGGCTTTTTCAATTTACTTTTTGCTTTAATAAACTTGATAACTAAACGGCAGGGGAATGCCAATGACCTGAGAAAAGTTTAAAACTTTTTTTTTTTTTTTTTTTAATTAGATTTATAGAATTATTAATGAGATTCATAGATCAAAGCCTAAACCCACAAGTGTAGCAAGTGAAAATGTTTTAGCCATATAAAAAAAAAAGAAACATAAGAATGTTAGCCTGGTCATTTGGGCTGTGGCATAGCTGCTCAGGTCCGGGGTGAGTATGTCATTGTTAGTGATGTTTGACGAGATCCTAGATCTCAAGGTCAGTTGTTACGTACTTCGTGTACGGCCCTCTTTCGAGGGGGGACTGGGATACCGGCAACTGTTCCTCCCCATCAAATAAGCTATCAGTGACTCCAAATGACTTCAGGCTTTTTCAATTTACTTTTTGCTTTAATAAACTTGATAACTAAACGGCAGGAGAATGCCGATGACCTGAGAAAATTAAAAAAATTTTTTTTTTTTTTTTTTTTAATGAGATTCATAGAATTATTAATGAGATTCATAGATCAAAGCCTAAACCCACAAGTGTAGCAAGTGAAAATGTTTTATCCATATAAAAGGAAAAGAAACATAAGAATGTTAGCCTGGTCATTTGGGCTGTGGCATAGCTGCTCAGGTCCGGGGTGAGTATGTCATTGTTAGTGATGTTTGACGAGATCCTAGATCTCAAGGTCAGTTGTTACGTACTTCGTGTACGGCCCTCTTTCGAGGGGGGACTGGGATACCGGCAACTGTTCCTCCCCATCAAATAAGCTATCAGTGACTCCAAATGACTTCAGGCTTTTTCAATTTACTTTTTGCTTTAATAAACTTGATAACTAAACGGCAGGGGAATGCCAATGACCTGAAAAAGATTTAAAATTTTTTTTTTTTTTTTTTTTTAATGAGATTCATAGAATTATTAATGAGATTCATAGATCAAAGCCTAAACCCACAAGTGTAGCAAGTGAAAATGTTTTAGCCATTTAAAAGGAAAAGAAACATAAGAATGTTAGCCTGGTCATTTGGGCTGTGGCATAGCTGCTCAGGTCCGGGGTGAGTATGTCATTGTTAGTGATGTTTGACGAGATCCTAGATCTCAAGGTCAGTTGTTACGTACTTCGTGTACGGCCCTCTTTCGAGGGGTGACTGGGATACCGGCAACTGTTCCTCCCCATCAAATAAGCTATCAGTGACTCCAAATGACTTCAGGCTTTTTCAATTTACTTTTTGCTTTAATAAACTTGATAACTAAACGGCAGGGGAATGCCAATGACCTGAAAAAAGTTTAAAACTTTTTTTTTTTATTTTTTTTTTAATGAGATTCATAGAATTATTAATGAGATTCATAGATCAAAGCCTAAACCCACAAGTGTAGCAAGTGAAAATGTTTTAGCCATATAAAAGGAAAAGAAACATAAGAATGTTAGCCTGGTCATTTGGGCTGTGGCATAGCTGCTCAGGTCCGGGGTGAGTATGTCATTGTTAGTGATGTTTGACGAGATCCTAGATCTCAAGGTCAGTTGTTACGTACTTCGTGTACGGCCCTCTTTCGAGGGAAGACTGGGATACCGGCAACTGTTCCTCCCCATCAAATAAGCTATCAGTGACTCCAAATGACTTCAGGCTTTTTCAATTTACTTTTTGCTTTAATAAACTTGATAACTAAACGGCAGGGGAATGCCGATGACCTGAGAAAAGTTTAAAACTTTTTTTTTTTTTTTTTTTTAATGAGATTCATAGAATTATTAATGAGATTCATAGATCAAAGCCTAAACCCACAAGTGTAGCAAGTGAAAATGTTTTATCCATATAAAAGGAAAAGAAACATAAGAATGTTAGCCTGGTCATTTGGGCTGTGGCATAGCTGCTCAGGTCCGGGGTGAGTATGTCATTGTTAGTGATGTTTGACGAGATCCTAGATCTCAAGGTCAGTTGTTACGTACTTCGTGTACGGCCCTCTTTCGAGGGGGGACTGGGATACCGGCAACTGTTCCTCCCCATCAAATAAGCTATCAGTGACTCCAAATGACTTCAGGCTTTTTCAATTTACTTTTTGCTTTAATAAACTTGATAACTAAACGGCAGGGGAATGCCGATGACCTGAGGAAATTTTAAAACTTTTTTTATTTTTTTATTTATTTATTTTTTTTAATTAGATTCATAGAATTATTAATGAGATTCATAGATCAAAGCCTAAACCCACAAGTGTAGCAAGTGAAAATGTTTTAGCCATATAAAAGGAAAAGAAACATAAGAATGTTAGCCTGGTCATTTGGGCTGTGGCATAGCTGCTCAGGTCCGGGGTGAGTATGTCATTGTTAGTGATGTTTGACGAGATCCTAGATCTCAAGGTCAGTTGTTACGTACTTCGTGTACGGCCCTCTTTCGAGGGGGGACTGGGATACCGGCAACTGTTCCTCCCCATCAAATAAGCTATCAGTGACTCCAAATGACTTCAGGCTTTTTCAATTTACTTTTTGCTTTAATAAACTTGATAACTAAACGGCAGGGGAATGCCGATGACCTGAGAAAAGTTTAAAACTTTTTTTTTTTTTAATGAGATTCATAGAATTATTAATGAGATTCATAGATCAAAGCCTAAACCCACAAGTGTAGCAAGTGAAAATGTTTTAGCCATATAAAAGGAAAAGAAACATAAGAATGTTAGCCTGGTCATTTGGGCTGTGGCATAGCTGCTCAGGTCCGGGGTGAGTATGTCATTGTTAGTGATGTTTGACGAGATCCTAGATCTCAAGGTCAGTTGTTACGTACTTCGTGTACGGCCCTCTTTCGAGGGGGGACTGGGATACTGGCAACTGTTCCTCCCCATCAAATAAGCTATCAGTGACTCCAAATGACTTCAGGCTTTTTCAAATTACTTTTTGCTTTAATAAACTTGATAACTAAACGGCAGGGGAATGCCGATGACCTGAGAAAAGTTTAAAACTTTTTTTATTTTTTATTTTTTAATGAGATTCATAGAATTATTAATGAGATTCATAGATCAAAGCCTAAACCCACAAGTGTAGCAAGTGAAAATGTTTTAGCCATATAAAAGGAAAAGAAACATAAGAATGTTAGCCTGGTCATTTGGGCTGTGGCATAGCTGCTCAGGTCCGGGGTGAGTATGTCATTGTTAGTGATGTTTGACGAGATTCTAGATCTCAAGGTCAGTTGTTACGTACTTCGTGTACGGCCCTCTTTCGAGGGGGGACTGGGATACCGGCAACTGTTCCTCCCCATCAAATAAGCTATCAGTGACTCCAAATGACTTCAGGCTTTTTCAATTTACTTTTTGCTTTAATAAACTTGATAACTAAACGGCAGGGGAATGCCAATGACCTGAAAAAATTTTTAAACTTTTTTTTTTTTTTTTTAATGAGATTCATAGAATTATTAATGAGATTCATAGATCAAAGCCTAAACCCACAAGTGTAGCAAGTGAAAATGTTTTATCCATATAAAAGGAAAAGAAACATAAGAATGTTAGCCTGGTCATTTCGGCTGTGGCATAGCTGCTCAGCTCCGGGGTGAGTATGTCATTGTTAGTGATGTTTGACGAGATCCTAGATCTCAAGGTCAGTTGTTACGTACTTCGTGTACGGCCCTCTTTCGAGGGGGGACTGGGATACCGGCAACTGTTCCTCCCCATCAAATAAGCTATCAGTGACTCCAAATGACTTCAGGCTATTTCAATTTACTTTTTGCTTTAATAAACTTGATAACTAAACCCCTTTTGGCTATCCCATTTTAGTTAACTAACAAAATCTTGTTAGCATTTGAGGATAATTAACTAAAACTAAACCAAATCATTTGCAAAGCTAAACATTTCATTTATAAAGCACCAAATACTTTGATTCTCTCATTGCTAATATAATTATACTAAAATTAATGGCTGAAATAACTATAATTATTATTCAAGATCTGAAACTAACTAAATGATTTGAAATTTTAGTTAATTAGCTATAACTCACTGCAAACATAAAATTGTTAAAATAACTAATTCATTTGTTAGTACAGTTGTAACTTTATAAGGAATAATGAAAATTGTAATTTAATTAGTTGTTATGACTGCATGCATGGTGACATACATTACATGTAATTATACTATTTAGTTTCAAATTTCCTTACATGGTCTAATTGATTTACAACAAGCAGAATGATTAAACGATTTTAGGTTTCCAAACTTTCTTAGTGCAGATATTAGACATGATATTTGGTAAAAGTATGTTATCATTCAGTCATAACATCCTGTATGACTAACTAAATTATAATTTGCATTCTGGCAACTAATACCTACTTGTGATAATTGGTGTTTATATATTATTAATCAAGTATTAATTTTGCTAATACTGTCACAGAACTTCCATGTATATATAATTGAAGAAAGATGACAATGTTTTATCAATGGTATCTATAGAAAGAAATGCCCATTCCACTGATCTGGATAATTTATCATGATGACAAGCATGGTGTAAACATTGTTTGGGTAAATAATATGCAGTGTGTTCAAGTTTAGAGATTTATTGGGCTTTAAAAATAGAAATGCTTGGCCATCATTATCTGAAGAAGTCGAAACTTCCTATTTTTCAGAATTAAACTGTTGTGTTATTAAAGCTTACAATGTGAACATACTGCATACTTCGCTCAAACAAATATTAATGTTTACCGGTCAGTATGCTGGTGATGATACCAGATATCCTGATCACTGCAATGATTTCCTTGTATACTAGTTGTAAAAAATGGCCAAATGCTATACATAAAATAGTGTTGTTTAGTTTCATTTTTGAGATGCTGTTTAGTTATAGTTAACTAAAATTTCTAAATTTCATGATCAACAGCAACAGTTAACTAATATTTACAATCATTATGTTTTAGTTATAGCTTTCATAGTGTAACTAAAACTATAAATGCAAATATTAATATGAAATTTGAACTACAGTACAGAAAGGAATTATACTAAAATTAAAACTGTAAAGCTACTTACACTGCTTCTTAGTGTAACTGTAAGTCATTAGCCGTTAACCAAGAATCCGTAAATTTTAATTTAAAAAATCCATTCCAAGTATATTAGCTATATATAGTTCTGTAACTGAAAGGCCATCAGTAACAGTTAAAAACTAAAGTGGAAAATAGATTTAGTATAATATGATGTAAATAACAAAAGCGAACTTGCTGTATTAAGCACCACTCCAAGTGCAGCTTCAGGGCAAGTTGATTGCGACATGGCTGGACCCACAACTATAAACCCAGTAAAGCCACTCATTACATTGAAGTATCCCCTCAGTGATCGTGCCCTCTTCAAGTTTGACATCGTTAAATATTGCAAATGATAATTTATTCAATTTTAAGAATTATCATAAACAATAAAAAAGTTGTATTGTACAGCTGGCCCACATTTAGATTTATCAATAACAATAATTATTATTATTATTAAATGTAATAGTGGCCACCCTGCAACTGCAGAAATATAGCTAGACCAACTACATCAACCAGGATGATTAAATGCAGCTATTTTGTGTAGGAAGTCAACAAATTTTGGGATCTAAGAATCATAATGATTGTTCTACCAGGATACCAAATTTCATTGACTTACTATACAAACATAGCTATGTTGTAAAGTATGTCAATGGGCTCCCACACCAACAATGAAATATTCAGTAACCTTTATTTCCACTAACAAATAAATGAAATGTAGTGGAATAATCACCACATGAACTACTTATTGGCAGGGTCTGTGCCCTGCAAGCCCGTGAAGAAGATACACCAGTGATTATAAAGAAAACTATTATTATTAAAATAATTATGAAAAACACAACATTTTTATTAGAAATTTAAAATCATTGAATTTCATATTTTTGATCTGTCCTAGAACGGACAAAATCATACACATCTCTCCTGCCTATATCCTGTAGCGCATACAACAGACTATCGACAGTCCATCGAGGTTTCTCTCCCCATTTAAGGATCAAGCTCTTAGCTGGTGTTTTCTGTCCTTCCAGTATTTCTATGTACTCAGATAAATTGAGATGCTTTGCAAGTTCTTTCCATCCCTGTAAAATATGAAGGATAATAATCATTTCGGTAAGCCAAAAAAACAGATTAGGCTAACCAGCATAACTCATATAATAACAAAAGTAAAAAGGGAAATTATGGCAGTGAATAAGTCCAAAAAAAATTGCTATTATAATGAATGTACTCATACTTGCCACAAGTGTGATTGGGAAAAAAGAATGATTACTGACAAGTAAATATTTCTTGACTCTGATAATAATTATTATAATAATTATACTGAGATTATAATTTTATTACAATATTATGCGTGCGTGTTACAACTTACACTCCAGTCCTACCCATGCAAGAATACAAAATTGCTAGTACAAGAAGCAGTGCTAAAATAAGTAGAAACAGTTTTGTGTATGAAATGAAACATGTGGAGCTAGAAAGTAATCTTTATGGCAGAAAGCTTAGAGCCAGCTTGATGTTCTAGCAGCCATTAAATTGCACTCGATGTCAAGCTGTGATTTGACAGCGATAGCCTTTTCAAACAAGAGTCTAACTTTCCATGTACTCTTTTGCTACCAGAAGTCTTCTGAAAGTGAAATGGCAATTGTGAGTTATAAAAATTGTCATAACTTACAACCAAAAGGTTTTTAAAAAAAAGCCTGTCTTGTATTTTTATCTTTGTATAATTTCAAGCCTATTAATAGCTCGACCAAAGTTCCAGTGTTGTTAGTTGTCCAAACATTTTGGTAAAAGACAGACAGAAAACCTGATTACAGTAACCCTTAGTTCCGCCTATGTGGGCAAGGGCTAGTTACAAAATAATTATAATTAAATATGTAATATTCATAATATGGTTGACAGGTCTCTATCTGATTTATCACACCCTTCATGTTTGAAAATGTTTCTACTTGTATAGCAGCCCAACTTGAAGGTGAGGGCTGCTAAGTGATCATATTATCCTACACCAAGGCCAGGGTACTTATAACTCAGATAGAGACATGCTACCCATACTATAAAGTATAAACTATATACATGTAGCATATACACTTGTCTTGAAAGGTTTGATATGCAAAAATACAGAATCAAATGTTTGCAAGAGTAGCGTAATTACATATACGTACATATTAATGAAAAGGAAAGTATATGCAAGGACACAAAAAACCGTAAATTAACTTGCAACAAAATTAACTAACCTCTTCTATATAACAACCTTACATGTGTACATAAGAATACAGCTAAAGTTAGGTACTGGTCAGAATTTAATGAGATGCCCCACCCCATAGTCTTTCAAATTCAATTTTTGCCTATTACAAATTTTCTAAATGAATACTTACATATGAGCATGAAAGTCAAGTCACAAGAACCAAACCTACATGTATATTATACATTATGCGCCAGGATGGGAAAAGGGGACCTTTGAATAACAATAGGTGACATGTATAATTACGGTACTACAATAATCATGTAATTACAATAATAAATGCATTATAGTATATACACTGTATTATCATACATGCAGTGCTGTTTTCTCCATTTTAAAAAATTATAATTTGAAAACATTTTTGGGATGTGGAATTTTTTTTAGGGAGGGGATATATAGTATTCTTGTCTGTATAAAAAAGGATCTAAGGAGGTATATATCAACAGAGGTTTGAGACAAATAGTGGGTTGTTGTGATGTGGCCTAATAAATAGATGTGGCTTGGTGTAATCAGTTGGAAATAGGTGGAGATAATATCACCACTCTACTTCTTATTTCTGGGGACACATAACTATTTTCAATAAGCATAACAATCCATTCACCCTAAAGATGGCTGAATAGTCCAATGCAAGAGAAATGGCAAGATTTGGTTGACCATGGATACTTTATGACCAATTTACAAACCTAAATGGCAAAAATTTAGGATCTACGTTTAGACGGGCCACAAGAAAACCCACTAAGAGATTTACAATGATACATATATACACTATTACAAAACACTCACTGGTTGATCAGCTAACAGGAGTTCCAGTTTCTCAAATAGACTATCCTGAAGAAATATTACTTTAGCATTTCTATGAGATTCCTTTTCCTTTATTTGCTCGTCACCAAAGAACATAACTTGTACAGGAGTTTCATTGACCCTCTTTCTGTTATTCCATAAAGTACTCCCATGTCTGTCAACGTCAATTACTAAACTAATAGAATACCTCTGTGGAAATGATACATGATCTTGGAGATCTGTGGGACTTAGAATATTCCAATTAAAGAACACTGAGGGACACATAAGCCGACTCTGTTTATTCATTAAACTTTGAACCTGATCTACGAGATTTAGGCAATTAACTGCAGACTCTCTGTTTATTATACGACCAATGAATTCTATTGAACGATTATCAGTACCTAGTTTCATTAGGCATTGATAAGTACCACAATTAACTATTAGAGCATTTCTGAAGAAATGTAAATTCTCCATTTGTAAAGATGACGAGACTTGGACTTGTAATGTTGATATAAAACCTGGAGGCAGGAAATCACTTTCATTACAACATGTTAACGCACGACCTATGTAAGATTGGAAGCGTGTGTCAGATGACCAAACATTGTTTGTTTCATTGGCAGGTAAAAGGAATGGAAATTCTAACATTCCAGGTTTGTTTCTGGACTTAAAGCACAGTTCAAAGTGATGTAGAAGTTGTAACACTACAGTAGAGTGGAATCGATCTGTACAAGCTAGTAACTGTGACGTTATATCTTGTTCTGTTACATAGCTGTTACCAAACGAAAGAGAAGACGGATACGTCTGTGGAGCTAAAACGTGACCGAGAACATTGTGGCATAACCATATTGGATCAATGAAGACCCACTGACAAAGAGCACTACGTTCAATATAAATGACCTGATGACATAAAAATGAATTAATGAAAAACTATCCCATTTAACTTGAATATATTATGCAGCTAAAAAATTAATAAGAGAAAACCATATATTAGCTGAGGTTTGAAACCAGAGTCCCCTGAATTGGAGACTTTAGTCAGGTGCATGATCCTAACCACAAAATATGTGTACATGTACAATAATTATACATGTAGGTTGAACTAAGCTGATATTACTAATTTAGAGTAACATGTGTATATTTGATTTGGGTAGTTGCATTTTACATACTATAAGTGTCACCATGTTCATGAAGGATTCATTATGGACTACATTTACATTATACTTGACTCTACTAATGGATTGCTGTACATCTAAACAGTATACTGATAATGGTTAATCATAAACTATGTGCTATTAATAATTAAATTCCACTAGTAATATTAGTAATATCTGTCTGTTCAACAATCCTTACCAATCCAGAGTTAGTAAGACACTTGAGAATATAAGCTATCTGTCTCTCCGATAATAATCTGTTAACTTGTGACTGAATCTTTTCACAAAACTCACAAAACTGAATCACCTAATAATAAGGTATTATAATTACATGTATAATGGACAATAGGACATGGTCATATACATGTGCTACTGAAACACTGCACATATACATATGCATTTTCATTCACTGCTGAAATACTGTACATGCCTAAACATGGACATGGTCATATTATATTTAAATACTGTAGATCTCTGTACATGTACACAGTACAAGAATAATAAAATTAAAGAACATGTACAGATATTAAAACTGAAAAAGGATGCAAACTAAATTGGGATGGTACCTCAGCAACCAAAGTGTACTAACAACTGGAGTTGTTATATGAAAGTGGCTCGTACACTTTTGTTGCTGAGTACCATCCCAATCTTGTTTGTATGATTTTGGTTATGATACCCTCCCAATCTAGTTTATGTGCTTTTTGGTTTTAATATACCTCCATACATGTTCTTTCATTTTTCTGAAAATGATTTTATTATGCTTATTTCTATTCTTTTTTTGCTACAGTAGAAATTAATACCAATATGGTCCAGGATCCATGTTAATTGATGGGTGGGGTCAATTACAAATAGCGTACCAGTTTGCTGTAGTGGCTGAAATTATTCATTGACTAGATCAAGAAACAAAACAGCATGACAATTGTGCAGATAAATTTAAATTAAAATAAATTTGTGTTTGTGCTAAAACCACTTTGATAGCCCCTCAAATATCGAAATGTACATGTATATGTAAAAGAATGTTGTGGTGAAGCCATTTGGTGGTTCTCTAGTTTAACACTCATTTCTTACCATCTAGAGGGTATTGTTAGTCATAAATCCCCTCAATATCAAAAGGTACATGTATGTGTGTATTTAAATTTATTTATAAATGTTAACAGATGTTTTAGCTCATCACTGCCAACTGAAATGTATGGGTAGCAATGCTTTCAAGGCTATCCTTACATAGAGAGTACTACTGTACTCTTTGATATGATCTAGTTAGGTTGTCCATTACTATTAGGAGTGTAAATGAGATTATATATTGGTTGTTTAACATAAAGATTAGTACACTTTAGCAGTAGTAGCTATTTATCATACATTTTTACATTTTTATGGCTCATAGGGCCATCCCTATAATTGCTTTCCACGGGGTTGAATCTATATATACATGTACATGTATATATATTTATATGTTTGTGTCACTTGTGCGACTATGCGTTGTATACATAGTTAAGGAAGTTACGTCATTCCCGGGGGCTCGGTCAATTAATGGGCGTGGTGCATAAAAGAATACGCGTTGGAGCTACAGACCAGCCAGGAAGTTCCAGAAAGGATGTAAAACTGCTAATAACTGTTGTATATAGCACAGAAACAGTATAAATATTATGCAAGAATCTTTAACAGGTAAGTATGATAAGTTGTCGAGTTTCAGACACGAGGAAGTCATCATTTAGAACCTTGAAGGAGTACTTCAGTCAGTTCATCAGAGATCTGTGTATTTAGACTGCAATCGGGCTTACACTTACTTCTTCAGGCCCCGGCTTTCGAGTGCACAGAAAGGTAGAGACACCAGTGCCATCAGCAATGCTAAATACGTAGTCATCACAAAGCAAATATAGGGATGTTTTTTTCTCTATATACACTTGTTATCTCTATATACACTTGTGATCTTATTTGTACTTTATTGGACATAATCATTAGTATCTTGTGAACTAAACAAATTGTACACGTGAAACTGATATACAGTTATTACTCATAACTTTATTCAAAATGTTCTAGCACTACACTAGCAGTACATATTCTATTATCAAGAGCTAGTTACAATGTATTAAGCCATACATGTACACTCTAAGCACCATAAAGCTGGACAGGGAGTATAGAGTTGCTGTACATGTAGAATTATTGCACACATGTATTGTATTCATTATTCACTGCTCTATTGGAAGGTTACACTAAAAGGTTGTGTGTGTGTTTGTGTGTGTGTGTGTGTGTGTGTGTGTGTGTGTGTGTGTGTGTGTGTGTGTGTGTGTGTGTGTGTGTGTGTGTGTTCAAAACTGGATATCCAAACTCTAAAGTCTAAAACTGTCACATATATATTGACATTTGACACTATGATAATTGACACTACAAGTGATGTTGTAGTGTAATATATTAAGTACCTTAGTGTCTGGGGATTCCAATTTCATTGAAATTATTTTCTTTGCCACTTTATCAAAAATACTTGGGAAGAGTTGTCCATTCTAATAACATAATAAAGAAACAATTGATATACATGTACATGTACATTGTATGTGAAAACTACATGTGTATTAGCATTGGTTTAGTATGATATTAATGACCACTTTTCAGTTATAGTTAATTAAAACAACACTAAATGTGACTGGATCTCCATGAGGCGCACAGGTACATGTACATGTACATAATTATACATATACATATACATGTACAGTACATACAAGCATTTAGGAATAGGTACTTAGTTATCCATTTAGACCATTCAGATTTCTTTATTAAAATGTTACATTTGATACTTGCACATAAAATTGGTCAACATAGTACAAGTAAGTTATACATTCAGTTTTGGCTATGTGATTTTTCCTACTGTATGAAACCCTGTGTATTATATAAACCATTGGTGTATTTGTCAGTTATACAACTATCAGGTTGTATCATAAATTCAACCTATAGCTCCACCCACAATAACTATGTATTCTATACTATATTAGTGATATGAGATTTTAGTAATAAATCAATAATTACTTTCCGATACTTGATATTGATCTGATATTACATCTACCTTCTAGTATCTGATACCCTCCCTTAGATTTCAGGCCAGTAGCAGCCACCATTTCAATGATGGTATAGTATGTTACTCTAGTTCCTGAGCTACTGTTATGTCAACTTTAGACAGTTCTAAAATACTATACCATTCCTAGTATCCATAATTAAGTTGTGCTAGTTTAGCAGCATGCAGCTCACATAATTTTCAAGTGAAATATTTCTAGCATATTTGTTTTATAAAATATATGGTGTGTATACACAAGCATCTAGACTGTATGAAAAAATATTTTCATTAACAACAATGGAAACAACTCAAAGATGGCAATTAAACTGTACTCTGGATGGTGATGTCATAGTTAATTATTGAATTTTGGAATATAAAATAGTCTATTAGAATGTGATGACTTACTATACTGTATGTGTGGTGTATGAGGTTTACACTATTTCTTAGATCTGACAGTGTTAATAACTGTTAATAGACTTACTACTGATGTTTATGTCTAGGCCAGCTTTTTGTTAAGAGTAGGCTTTGTTATAATTATATCAATGTACCTTTGTGTATTATTCTGAGGCCTGCTCTTATTGTGATCATTTTATTATTTTTGTATGAAGTGTGTTCAGTTGAGTTAAATAATCTAAAGTTAATAATTATATGTCACAAGAACACTACAGTATGGTTTGTACATGATTATCTGTAACTCAATAATGCAACAATGGATTGAAATTCAACATAATTATATATACACAGAAGAGATTGGGAAGGATAGTTACATGAAAATCGCATAGGTACAGTAAAAAGATGGTTGGTAATTCTAAACTAAAGTAATGATCTAAGGTACATTTAAAAGGTGACCTTTAGTTAACTGACTAGTAATACCAAAATGCACACAATATACTGTACATGTCAGACAGACATAATTGTTTTGTAATTTTAGGAAAGTGATAAAATGTAGCAAACAGTAAGTCCCTTTATTGTTCACAGTGTTTCATATAGAGGGGGGCTGGGATTTCCCACCCGCAGAGTAAGTCCCCCAGATTTTCCAAAGTTTAATACTATATACATATAAGGCAACTGTTATGGTGGTAATGAATATTTATAGCTCTGGAACGTTTTTGCAATATCATCAGCTACAGGCCCCAGAAGCCACCTGAAGCAACCTCAGACAGCATAGAATTCACCATCACTGTTACTCCCATCTTGTATGAAAGCCTAGTTCTTCATGCAAGTGGAACATAATTATTACAAATACTCAAAGAAAAAGCAATGTTAAATGAAAGTACAGCTACATGTAGATTATCAGTTGTGTATATGTATAAGTTATACACTAAGGTCAAGGCTGTTACGTGATTTATATGCCACTCCTCACATTGATTAATGTATGCAATATGCATGGCAGCTCCTCCTATCTGATAGTTCATGATCTAAGGTGCTTAGTCTTCTCTCATTGATAGATCTATATTATGATCTTACTTGATGCAGCTCCAAAGAAGATACTGAACTACATACAACAGAACACAACTTGCATTGCAAATTGGAAGCTACGTTTGCCTTTCTCCCTAACAGTCACTACTGTGAAGTTATTTTTATATCATTTTAAAGCTATAACATTACAATTTGTTTTATTCAATATCATTAAGTCATCCAAAACGAGAGGAGAATAAGTTTTCCTGGGAGGTATATAAGTGATTTATTTACCTGATATAAAGCAATCTGATTGGTCAATTTAAGGTATAAATAATATTATACATGTAGTATTAAGTGACAGGAATTGGGAAAATCGGTAATTTCATTATCAATTCATGAGGCAAGTTTGAAATGCATATTATTATCCTGTTTTGTAAGGGAAACCAACAAAATTTGCTATGCGAAAAAGTGAACTTCCGAGATATTTCCACATATTGAATATTCAAAGTACTAATTTTCCCAGAGCCAGTCACATACATGTAGATACACACAGATTCCCTCCTGTACAAAGGATCACAGATAGCTATATGTAGGGCCATAAACAATTAGGTTAAATGTCACACATACCTCCATAATGACATTTCTCACAGATGAGAGTTGTTCCTTTAGATATTTGATTTCAGTTGAATTTGGTTTATCACCACTAACAGGAAACACTTGAGGAACTATATCTAGTGTATGACTGTACTTCACGGATGTTTCTCGTATTATCTCCTCGACTTTTGCTACACACGCACTTTTATCACTCGCAGATAGACAATCGAAATGAGATCCAACCACTACAACAGGTACAGGCGTAACAGAATAACTAGATGATTTGGGAGGCGCAAAAGGATCTGAAGAAATTGGTTCAGATGGAGGTAATGTAGCAGCACTTCCAGAAGTGTAATGAAGTGGAGGGTTTGGTGATGTAGAGCGTGATAGTTTAAGTGGCTTAAGAGCAGATGTAGCTGTGTAAAGACGTGAACGAAAAGTCGGTTGTTGTGGAACAGAAACAGCACGGTTACGTTCGAGAGATTCCTTTCCTTGTTGTTTAGTGGTGAGTGGTATAGTATCAGTATGAAGTCTATTCTCATACACTGTCTTCTGTCCTAAATTATGCATTTTAATGAGACTCAACCAATATAAAAGCTCTGACTTAAACTCTTCTGTAGATTTACTAATATCGAGGACTACAACGTATGCTGTGTGTTCAGTTGTGAAAAAATAATTGTGAGTGAAATAGCTATTGATATCACCAGAGAAATCCCACACATGGAATGTGTCACGACTTGATAAATGTAGTGAACTGATTTCAATACCATAAGTAAGCTTTTTCTTATTTGGGGAACGTGAGGAATCATCTGAATCCCATCCTAATAGGAGCTGAATGTGGCCTTTTTCTAGTACATCTCTGAGAGTTGTTTTTCCACTGTTAACTGGTCCACAGAGACAAAGCTTTACATGATCCAAAGGAGAATGGTCACTAGTTATGTCTTGTACCCAAGTATCATAACACTGCAATGTGAAATACAATAAATCATTATACATATACCATTTAAATAGACTAGGTGTGCCATAGCAATGATCCTTATCATACTTACTTACACTTGCATACACATACATGCACAGACACAGACACACAGACACACACAGTCACACACAGACACACACAGACACACACACACATTTACATACATGTACTTATACTTATACTCATACTAGGGCTGGAGAAAAGGTTACCTTTATTCGTTTGGTATGCATTCGATGTAAATCCATGAAGTCATACATGTACATGTAGCAATAGATACAAGTCATTATAAAGCAATACCCAATGAAGGTAAGAGAAATATTGATAAATGCGTGTCCAAACCTTCATTGGTTTTTAACTGACGAAGCTTCAAACCTTTTTTACAACCTTCGTCCCATCCATAAGTCACACATGTACATATACGTACATGTACATATATACAAACATACATACATGTACATACATACATATATGTATATACATAGTTAGATACACATATGTATATACCAGTGTTTTTGATAAGCTTATATGGCGCACCATTGGCCCAAAGAGCTTCTTTTTTGGCACTGCACAGTTCTCTCTTTGGGCCAGATGGCGCAGTTAATTATGATTATATTGTCACTAACAGCATTGACTCTTTGTTAATTGGCTCAAGATGTCTTCCCAATGGCGCACACACTAACCATTGTTGAGCCAATTTGGTCCATGCTTTAAAACGTATCAAAAACTGTGGTATATACATAGTTAGATACACATATATACATACATACATACGTACATGTACATGTATATACATACATACGTACATAGATACATAGATACATACATATGTACACACATACATACACACATACATACATACATACATACGTACATACATACATACATACATACATACATACATACATACATTTACATACAAAGTTTACAAACATACATGTACTTACATACATACATACATACATATATACATACATACATACATACACACTTACATATACACACATATACATACATACATTGTACATGCACACGCACACAGACACAGACACAAAGACACACACACACAAAACAGATACATACAAACACACACAGACACACAACATGTTACATATGTACAGTACATACACATGTACATGTACATACATGTTATATAATCGTGTACATTCGCGTACACTTACATGTACATAGTTCTACTACATGTACATACCAGTACATATACTGTACAAACAAGTACACACATGCAGGGAATAAACATGCCACACTTCAACTAATAAGACTTACTATGCGATAACTTTGTAAATTTGCTTTCATCACTAAATGCCCCCTTGTGTTAGCAGTATCTTCAGGAAACTCTTCACTAGTAATCTGAACAACAAAAAATATAAAGTTCATTATTAGCAGGTAATCTACTGTACATGTAATACACATACCAAATATGAACAAATAATTAATTCACTTGTGGTATGTGGAGTGGATTACTGTAATCATATTGTCAGTCTGTCTGTGTGTCCATCTGTCCAAATTTTCCAGAAAACTAAGAACATTGGCACTTTGAACGAGCTACTTCAAATCATAAAATTGTAATAATTATAATAAAAAGGTAATCTAAAAATACAGAAATATATCCAGAGAAGTGTGGCAAACATCATAATAGGATGGAATTATTTTGTTGAGATTACAGGTAACCAGATAAATACAGTGTACATGTATGGTATCATTGGTATGAATACCAAATATCATAAACTCCATTCTATGGATCCAAAATAATTACACTGTATGTACATGTACATGTACATGCATGTATATATAGAATAATATAGCTTGTGTTGAGCTATACACAGATGGTGGTGCAGATTAAATTACAGAGCTTAAAACTTGGTACAAACAGTGGTACACCATGATCACCAAAAAGCTCAGTGAGAATCCTGATAATAATAAGATGTAACTTATACATAGTATAGTCTGTAAAATTGTTAAATATTATCACTAATTTCTTAAGGTGGCGCTCTTGCTCGGTAATGATATTCATAACTTTTTTTAGTTACTATTATTTTACAAAAAGTATTGCAACTACATACAAGATAACAACTATTCCTTTCAACAGATCTTGGGAAGAGCTTCTTTCAGCTAAAGCTACACAGCTATCCAATACTTATAAACCAAATTACAAAGAGCTGGAAATCAAACTTGTAGGTATATTTTTCTTGAGCATGATGGATCACATACATCTGAAACTAGACATAAATGCTTTCCTTCAATAGGGCTACAAAGTGTTAAGGCCAATTTTCTATTTAATTTTGTATTTTCACAGTAGTGACAATTGTTGCTACAAACAGTGGAATTCCCACTCTTTACGACAACCTCTTGACAAAATAGATTGAACAAACGGTGGGCAGACATCTTCACTCCCTTCAAGTGAAATATTGAGGCCATACGTTGTGTTAGAACAGAGCGATATGTACCTGAATACTCCTATACATTTTAGCTCATTATAAACTGTGATAACTAACAGAAATCAAATTTCTGTGTTTGCTGACAGTCCAACCCCTTTGGTTAAGCATGGCAAACAGAACAAACATTCCAACAATAATGAATAATCAAATATTTGTGGTGGAAAACGTGTAAAGTAATGAATATCATGAATAACAGGAAGTACTGTTAATTATTGAAACTCGTATCCGCTAGAGCGCCACCTTAAGTTTGCTATCCACCAGAAAGCCAAAGGTAACAATGAAGACATTAGACAGTAAACACAAGATTGATTGCATAAGGTTTATGAATGTGCGATTAATTGTGATTTGCAGGTGTTAACATAACTCAGGGTTTTCTTAACACTTCTACAAGTAAATTAATGCAAAGTGATATTTTTGATATACATGTACATGTACATGTACATGTACAGGGATATCATTTGAGAGAGTTAGAAACAGCTGCGTTGGGATTAATATAATCCTATACTCCTCTAGCACCAAGGAGTCCGGTGGCTCAGACGGTAAGAGTGCCTAAGTAGATATCAGAAGGTCCTGGGTTCAATCCCTATAGTTGGATTCATGAATTTTTTCAGTCTTCCTGTACATTAACAAAAGGCTTAAATTACTAGTGATTGATTATGTAAATGATCCACTTCAGTCACATTAAATAATAATTAATTTTGAATTACTAAGTAATTCACTTACATCTCCATTTTGATGTAATGCACGTCTACATCTTATATTAGGAGGATACAGCTTGTATTGTAACCACTCCACTATTGATGTGTGATCCTTTATGGCAGCAAGATGTAAGAGAGTGAGAACAGGAAGAGCAAATTTCTGATATAATAAACAAAAAACACTCTATAAATACAATGTCACTATAATTTCAAATTTCTGACTGTGTACCTGTCTAATTTTATTTTGTGAAGAGTTCAAAAAACATTTGTCCTCCAGGTTGTTAGTTTAGTAGATATACTTATATTATTTGGTTGACTGGATAACAAAGAAATGCACATGAGGTTTTGACCTCAAGTGCAAAATGTTGTGTGCATTGAGGCCGAAAAGTCATGTGCATTTCTTTTTTACTTTATATCATGTCATAGTTTACATTTTTGCTAGTTGTAGGAGTAACACAAAGGGATAATATTTTTGTAATTAATGTTTTGCTATACACAATGTAATAAGTTTCTCCACTGTTTTATTAGCTTCTCCTATCTTCTATTCCTTCCTCCTGTGAGGTGGGTAGTTTGCCACTCTTTTGAAAGGTAAATAACAAAGTAAACTCATCTCAAATTTTGCACTGCTTACATGTGTTACAACAGTCATGTGGATTACCACGTGCTTGTATTTTGAATTTATGCATACACAAAATTGTTGTAATCTTTTTTTTGTGAAAATAATGTAATTTGCAAATTCGCGAAAAATATAATTCATGCAAAAATGACATGATATATGGTATAATAAAATCTGGTGAAACACCATCAACCAAATAATGTGTCTGTCTGTCTGTCCATGTCACCTAATTATCCCTTAAACGTCTGCATGCATATACAATTCACTTTGATGAAATTCTCTAGCAGACTGCTTTGAACCTTTTTTCATATTGAGTACTACTTATACTCAAATGTTATCGACTTTAGGGCCAAGTCAATTGCAGACCCATCCCTACTGACATCAGAGCAAACAAAATGATCTGTTGGTTCTTCCAGGAAGAGAGGTGTCCCAACTACGTACCCTCCCAAATGTGTAGGCAGGGTCACTGAATTCCAAGCAGTATTCTCACTAGCTTTCTGATTCCAAACTCTCAAGGGGGAACTCTTTCTTTGAACTTCCTTGAGGACACCCTTCCTTAAGAAAAGTGTTAGTGTACTTTTAGACCCAAAGTATAGCGTTCGGCTTTACTTTGGGTCTAAAAGTATACTAACACGATTTTTTTCTTCTATTTCAGAACTACCATAATATTGTCTTTCATTTGAATTCAACTGTCATTTGATTTCAACTGTCTATTAAAGTTATTTCTTTTAAAGCTTCTTTTCTAGAACCTTTATTATACATTAGTTATAGTTTTTATGATTCTTAGATATGTACATATGTAGACTGCACTAATAAGTACTACACATACTGTACATGTGATTTACATGTATGTTATTTATAATACAATTGAGCTTGCAAATGAGTATCATGACACATGTTCATACTATGATGACATATACAGAAGGGGGAGGGGTGGGGACAAAATTTACCTTAACATGAAACTGCTTGTACATGTATGTATACTGCACAAAACCAGTAATCAATGATCCATGTTTTGGTCACTCTTCTTCCTCCCCCCACCAAAAAATCTCATATAAATGTAAAACCCTGGACATGCAAGATAAAAATGACACTGGCCTGTATAACTACATGTATCATGCCCAAATACATGTACATTTTGTAGTACATGCATATCAATTTACATGTATTTTACACCAATGAATACATGCACCTGTACCTCTAGAGGCGATGGAGTAACAGCCAACTGAACTTGGTCATATAAAAGTTTAACAACTTCCAGATATCCATGCTGTGCTGCATAATGGACGGCAGTTTTACCAAGCTGAAGAGAAATACAGAAATAATTCAAATCAGTAATACAGTTATGTTAATATACATATATGATATGATTCTACACTATCACTCTTCAAACAGGACTATACATTTCTGATACTACTGTAATAGTCTTATTCAAAATTAACAGAAAGTTCCTAGACAGAGGTAAAGAGGTAGAGTGGAACAGTATCACTCTTGGAAGACAAATTTCTTCTGATTATTATTATAAGTCATGTGACTTCCACCAATTATATTCTCAATTACCTTTTCTACTGAGAAAAAGTAATGAGATTATAAATTCTAGTATACACATACATGTACATGTACAGTCTGTATATGTATATGTAAAGATAATAAAAATGGTTTTTAAAAAATGCAATCAAAAGTACACAAAACATTGAGATAATTTACTATACGTACCATGTAGGTATAGCCACACATGTACTTACATGTATGTAAGGTTATATGGAGGTGGTTAGTTTACCATTGTTGCTAATTTAGTTAATAAAAGTACCATTTCAATCCTGTTACAAGTACAAGTACATGCAGGGTTCTCACTAGGGTTTTTGGTGGCGTTGCTGCACCAATGATTATAAGCTTAGAAATTAAAACAGCACCACCCATCTGCGCAAACATTTACACTATTGTAAATACGTTTACACTCACTATACATTACATATATATATACATGTGTATTGTACTAAATAGCAAACAGGTATAACTGGCCTCAGGGTTTATTTAACACCCTTACGAGTAAATTAGCCACACCCATTAAATATTTTGGCAAAAAATTACATCGTAAAATTGGAAATAAAATTTAAACATGTACATGCACCACCATTTGCTAAAATTCTTTTGAGAACACATCAGAGATGGGACAAGTGCTTGATTACTTGTGCTTAAAAGTTCTGTAAGCACATATTTTCAAGTGCTTGATGTGTGCTTGAAGCCCTTTTTTTTTAAGTTACACGAAATATGGTGCTTGTGCTTAAGCCTTTTTTTATAATGCTTGCCCCATCTCTGATACATGAACATATATTGATCAGAGAGTATGGTAGTACTCTCTATGTACGGATCGCTTGGAAAACCATACATTTCAATTGGAAGTGATGCATTGAAATCTCTTGTAATACAAGCATATATGCCCTTATAAGCATATAACTCCTGATGTTTTAAAAATGGCCAGAAATCATTGTTTATGTAGAGAACAACAACAATTATTATAGTATTTATAATTATTGGCTTACTAAAGTAGTTTTAGCACAAATAAATAAACAAATGGATATAATATCAGTGACAGCAGCCAAGCACACACATAACATATATTGTATTTGAGAAAACAGTATCCCTATAATTCCTTTGTGATGACTATGTATCAATCACTGATGATGGAACTAGTGTCTCTCGACTCTCTCTCTACCTTTCTGAGTACTTGTAATCAAAATCTGGGCCCTGAAGAAGTAAGTGTAACTGCAGTCTAAGTGCATAGAAACTGAAGTACTCTTTCAAGTTTCTAAATGATAACTTCCTTATGGCTCAAACTCAACAACTTATTTTACTTACTCGTTAAAGATTCTTGCATCATTTAAAAAAGACAGTAATTAAAATGTACATGTATAAAACATGTGTTTGAATGATATTAATCTATTGTAACATGTACTTCTTAAATAATGATTATGATTATTTTCATGTTTCATCTACCTCAATAAAAATCTTAAACCGTCCAGGCTCTAAACTACAAGTACAGTACTTAATAAATTCTAACAGAGTCGAGAGTAACGATTTATTTCAAGTAGGCAGTAGACATATGCCATAATCAAACAGAAAATTAATTAGAATTACAAAATTCTGGATGCATCCCTATTAGCCACTACACCACTTAATGTAACCCAATTTACAAAATCCTACATGTACACACCCATGTATGGGGCACAGAGCTTGGAAACCTCTCTATCATCCAACCTTAAAAAATGAGGTATCTGTCAATAATATAAGACTGCTACTAACATGTTATTAATAATCAGCATTACCTCATTTCTTAGTTCCACTTTAGCTTGATATTTCAGTAACAATTTACAAATATCAACGTTACCATTCCTTGAAGCATGATGAAGAGCAGTCCAACCAAACTGTAATAAAAATGCTAGTATAATACATGTACATGATGTTATCGAAGATGTAGAAAGAAAGAAAGAAAGAAAGAAAGAAAGCAAGACACCTGAGGCAATGGAAAAATGAAAATGAGAGTTGCCTCGGGTGGGATTCGAACCCACGACACTCTGTACATGTACATGTGTACTGTACATGAATACTACACATAATAGTGATATTACATGCACATTACTTACATTGCATTATGTTACACTACATTACATTCCATCACATTATAATACATTACATTTTATTAAATAACAAACAGCCTAACTAAACTGTGATATTAGATGTATAGTATACTACACTTCATGTACATGTATGACATTAGTTTACATGTACATATACATGTACATTACATGATGAAGAGCAGTAAAACAAATTACATTTACAACATTAAATTATCACATGTACTGCATATAATTATGTGAAATTTGAAGGACTACTATTAAGTTCAGCAAGAATCTGCGTGGTAAGGCTCGGGTTACATGTTTACAGAGCTCTAGTATTCAGAGTACACAAAATGTCAGGCATGAGTTAGTCAGCCGGGATTGAATGACGCCACAAAGGGATACTATTTCTCCATATATCCTGTTAGTTCTGTGTAGCCTTAACCTCCACGTATATATACATGTATACATGTAGTGTATGTACTACATGTATTACATTAAAGATCAAAACAAAGCAAAGACATTTAAATTCACTATGTTGACAATTATTGTGAATCAGTGGTTTTAATCAAAACTTCGTACAACACTACCACATTGCACACTGTATTATACATGTATGTTCACATTCAGACTTACTTTGTCTTGTATGTTAATTTCTGCAGGAGTTAACTTGTGTAGAAGCTGCTGAACCATCTTGACATTGTCATGTATACAAGCCACAATTAAGGGAGTATGTTCATAATGCTGTATGAAAAAATATATATGTATATAATTATATATACATATATATATCCCGATACGGCGAAACATCAAAGTAAACCACAGGTTTATATATCAGATATATGTAGCACCCTGTGGTCAGATATAGCACCTTGTGGTCAGATACAAAACCTGCCGTTGAAACAGACTACAAGAAAACAACGCTTACCTTCTCCAAAGTGCCGACAAAAAGGTAGGAGAAGCATAGACATCAAGAAAAGTTTTGTCATTCGTGAAATATATTGATTATAACACGCCTACTCGTGCTATATCAGATTTATAATCACCTTGCCCTCAGGCCTATAGCCCTTGTGCTCGGTGATTATAAATCTGATATAGCACTCGTAGGGTGTTATAACCTATATATATACATGTATACATGTATATATATATATATATATATATATACATGTACATGCACATCTTAAATTATAAGTAAAGTCTGTTCTCATTCACGAATCAAAATTAGGATGATGACATTGTCACATTGTACATGTATGCAATACACATGTAGTGTTAAATTAATATTACGGGTGTTAAGTATTTCGCTATTGTTAAGATAAGTGTAAACATTCTTTCTCTATCTCACATGTGATGTTGACTAACAAATTTATATTGTTAATTATGTACATGTACTTGTATCCAAATTCATAGACAAGATATACGTACACGACTATATGTACTACTCATAAATTCATAATACATGTAGTATAATTACTAACCAAATCTTTCTGACATAGATGACAGTCTGGTATGTTTGATAAATAAATCAATATTTCCAGTTGATCCTGAAGTACAGCATACTGAACTAAACTAATCCCTTCCTGTGAAAATATATTGAAAGAAATACAACTTAACAATGACACATCAAGATTTTATACAAGGTTCCCCTTTATCCAATAGAGTATCCTATCGCAAATGAAAGGGTTTCAAAGAACTGTCAGAGTCAATCTCACAATATCTTTATTTCAAACATTTCCTTGGTGAAGATGATACCTGTATCATTATGTCACATCATGTGACAATGTGTATTGTATTTGTCATGAACTATAGGATTACTTATCCTATAGATTAAAATATTAAGGATACAGAGATTATATTTTTGTAATCTAATAATGATTTACTTACATAGGGATAGGCTGAATATGGAATTTTAACTTTGTACATGTATTTGTGAAAAAATATTATTTAAGTATTCTTCTGATTGATTAATTCATTATTCCAATGCTAAAATTGTTATTTTGAAACCACACTAAACCTCCAAAACTAATTATTAGTACTATATATTTTTGTTCCTATCACTATTCTTGAATTTAGTATCATTGGACTATACATGTACATCAACAGGATACTTCTCTCAAGGGTTCTGTATATAGATGGCATTTTGGCTCCTACCTCTTCAGAAATGAATGCCCCCTGTTGTCATAATACTGAATCTTACATGTAACTTTTAATGATCAATATCAAGGAAGAGTCACCAAATGACACAGTTCGGTGGCTTTCTCTTGTTTCCTTGGCCCTTTAGGAGGCATTTGTTGGTGTCAGCAAGAAAGACACAGTGTTGATCAGTGACCACACCAACATATAATCAATGATGATGTCTTATTTGCCCCCTAAACATTTTTGGAGTGAGAACCTGGATAGAAGCAGTTTCTACTCTTCACAAACTCATCTAATACTTGACCACATGTGCAGAATGTTACAAAGTAAAGTATCTAAGTGTACATATATATAATTCTAAGACTAGGGTCGGAGTTTTTGACATTGTTCAAGTCTTGGTTGTTTAGACATGTATAGTAAGCTTTCCTTTATTCAGTAACTTACTGACTATGGAATGAAGGATATAGAATCCATTTCTGACACTTAAAAGCTGTTTTCACTGTTTATCAGGATGATGGTCATATCACAAAACATCTCTACACTACTAGAACTTCATATTTTGATTGTCCTAGTTACAATAACACTTCAGCTTTAGATATTCAATTTTAGTACAATTATTGGGGAGACTCAGAATTGAGAAAGCACCATTTAGTGCAGTCAACTGAACAAACAAATGAATGAACAAACTACCTAACTGTTGTATAAAGCTAAGGGTCTTAATTTGGTTCAAATACAACTCAGTTAGCTTTTTTTTTCTTTTGCAACAAAATGAATATGCTTTGGAGCTCAACGTCAGTTTTATTTTTCTTTTGTATTGCTGTATCTTCGCACCATATACCCAATTATATACCCATGTACTATTTCAGCCACACAGTAAAACATCCTCAGGCTTGTTCCCACAATGCTTTACATTTCATTAGTACATTGTACAACATACATACCTACATGAGGTATGCAATATAATTATTATCACATGTATAATAATTATATCACTAGGTGATGCATGTACATGTAGCTAAGGAAGTTCTTTGTACTGATAAATTGTTACAATGGCAACCTTAATATTAGTTCCTGTACAAACATGTATACAATATAATGAGTTCATGAATATTCAGATTGTTACTGATGTTACATACCTCATCAGTTCCGTTCACCTGACTGGGAACCTTCTTTAATAAAGTGATCAATCGATTCAAATCACCTCTACAAATACAAGCTAACAAGTATTCCTAAATAATTATAAATATAGTATGTGTGTGTGTGTGTGTGTGTGTGTGTGTGCAAAACTATCACAATAGATACAGTGAATGCACACACAGAACAGAACCCTCGACACAAGTGTGATTGGGAAACAAGAATGACTACAGATGGCTTCAACCATGATCATGAAATGAATAGGTGGAGCTAGAAATTGACACAAAAAGCTAAAAGCCAGCTCGATGTCGTAGCAGCCACTACTTCAATTGTACTTGATTTCAAGCTGTGATTCGACAGCGATAGCCTTCAAACAAGATCAGTTCTGTTTCCATGTACGCATTTGCTACCAGAAGTCTTCTGAAAGTAGTGAAACGGCAATCGTGAGTTGTAAAAATTGTCATAACTTTATAACCGAAAGGTTTTATAAAAGCCTGTCTTTTATTTTCATCCTTATATAATTTTACATCTTTTGGTAGCTTGATCAATGTCTCAATGTTGTTAGTTCTTAAGAAAGTTTGTTCATACACAGACAGACAGAATGCTAGATGTCAGTTCCGCTCCGCCTACCCGGGCAAGGGTTAAAAATTAAAATGAGGCAGAAATGACCTTATTTAGCCACACACCCATATAAATGTATACTTAAATCTGTAATTGTTTTCAGCTGAACAGTACATGTACATGTACATAACATACACGAATGTAAATTATTTTACTGCAAGTTTTGACAACATCTGGCTAAATACTATATATACTTCAGGTAAACTAAATGGTATCAACAACTCAAAACAAATCTAATGAGAACGCTAGAAATGACAGATATATATCAATAACTACATGTACTTATAGGTATGATGTAATAATAATATACAAGAAATAAATGAGCTAGACTTAAAGTGTACTGAATTATCGTATTCATCTCCATATCTCCACAAATTCACCAAATAATGGTAGTTTGGTGATATTAATATACATTATGCAAGTAATCATAATAATACATTATATATAATCATTATACAACAAAATTCTTCTTGCTCAGAATACCAATCAGTTACATGCCATGCATAGCACTGACTTACATGTATATAACGGATCTTCTTTTCAATGCAGTTGCTTTAGCAGCAGTACCTAAGGTTTATTAATGAAGACTAGGGGATATTAATGATGTAGCAGTTGATGGTTATAGGCAGAAGCTACTGTCTATTGATGGTAATATTAATTATTCATATTAGGAAAAAAATGGGAGAATAAGTTTTTGAGATCTGCAGATAATACAAAATTAATAACAGTATTGAGATCATACCAGATGAGGCATCTTGTGGATGAGTGGTCAAAGAACAGATTGAGTCAAGAAGGATGTCGAATCTGGAAAGGCCACGCCCATCACATCTTACTCATTTTGATGATGACAACTACGACTGAACTACTACGACTGAACTGTATATTATTGCACAGACACTGGAAAATATCATGAGTGGGATAAAAATTCTTGTCAGGAGTCAGGATAAATGCAATAATGGGTTTATGTGCTAACCATGTAGTCATGGAACTGTTAACGTGTCCCGGTTTAAAAGTCAGTAGAACTTGAAACTTAGAAATGGTTGAAAATAATTTCCATAAACTCACATTTATTATGCCATCCGAAGTGAATTATTGGACTCCTTCACAGAGGTATATTGCACTTTTTGACTTGGGCTATTGCTTAGAATTAAGTTGAATCAAAGAAAAAGGTTTATACTTCATAACAGTTAGTATTCCTTATTGTCTATATAATTACGCAGGAGATTAAGTGAAGCCTGTACATGTATAGTGATCAAGCCTGTAAGAGCAAGTTTGTCGGCACTCCGTAACATAATATTTTATTATTAATACTTCAACTGAACAGTATGGATTACTCATGGCCTGTTTTTCATCTAAGAAAGATTACTGCTTGATAAATGAGTTCCATTCGGTCACCGATACATAATTATAGATCTGGACTTGTGTGTAACGAATTTGAATGTCTGTTGTACATTCTCAGCAAATACATGTGATTGAGAATTTTTTATCATTTGTTTATCAGTGTGATACAAAAACATAATTATTGAGTATAATGTACCGAAAATCATTTTAGGAATGATTACCAACAACATTTGTAATCAAGTATAGGTATTGATGAACAACCATATTGTGAGCCAATTACTACAGCTAGATTAAATACATTATGTATGTATAATGTTTCAAACTCATATTTTATACCATTTTATTTATAGTTATTAGCAGTTAGTCATGACACATGACATAAAGTAAACCTGAGAAGATAATAGTGACACATATAACACATACCACAGTGATGTTACTGCATTCGAAGTAAGAAATGATAATGGTGGGCTTTGTTCTTTTTAGTTTTATTCTTCAATTCACTGTCTCTTATGGTTCCAGTACTTATAAGATTTTAGTGTTGACATCTTCTTCCTCAATGTTCAATACTTCAGGTGTTCTTCCAGCTGTTGATCTAGCACTCTCATTGATCAATTCTTCACTTTTATTAAATGAATCCACTCTTTCTTACTCTACTGTACTAGATTCTCAAGTGAGTATAATTATAATCATATATGAAATTTGTATAATTATTATTATGTAATTATTGTATATATATAATTATATATATATATATATATATATATATATAATACATATCACAGTGTAACACAGAACACACCATAGATGTACTGGAAGAACAATTAACCAGTTCTTCACAACAACCTGTAGCGATAATTGGATGTGGCTGTTCTAATGCAACAGAAGCTGTAGCTAAGATACCACTATTACAAAACATACCAGTGGTAATTAATATTTATAATTATTATTATTTATGATGACAATTATACTTGTGCAGATATCCTATGCCTCTACTTCAGTTACTATTAGAGACTCAGTTTTTTTCCCTCCGTTAATCCGAGTTGGACCAAATTTTCAATTCATTGCTCCAGCAATAACCTCATTCATTTGTATGTATGAATGGAAACAAGTGGAATTATTTGCTCAATCTTCAAACACAAATACATTTCAGGTAATACTACACTATAACCTCCATTTTATTGCATTAATTTGGTCGTAATATTATAACAGAGTGTGAACAGAACACTGTACAGCGAAGGATATGAAGTCAAAATTCACTTATATCAAGAACATTTAGAAGAATTTGACAACATTTTTAATGTTAGTTTCCCTATATTTGTTGTCATATAATTATATATTATTAATCATTAGAGGACTGAATCACGAATATTTATACTGGATACAGGACCTGTACTAGCACAGTATATTATGCTTCAAGTAAGAGTTATAACTTAAGAAATCACTAGTAATGAAAGTATACTTTTCCCTTCATTAATTACGTGCAGGCTCGAAAACATGAGATAAAATATCCAGCTTATGTCTTCATCATTGTCAATAATTTTTCTGGTTACAATATCTTTACTAGTGTCACTAACAACTCAATAATCATACAACCATACACTCAAACTATTTCTAACTCTATAACTGGACTGGTAAGAAAATACTGACCCAAACATATAGTTTGTAAGGTATTGTATTCAACAGAGTTTATCCAAGTTTCAAACATTTTACAACAATTCTGCGCCAAAAACCTGGAAAATGTCTTTTGCACCTTATGCATTTGATGCAGTATGGACACTAGCATTGGCTATCAACCGCTCAAGCAATCTAATTGATAATCTGTTCAACTTGACATTTACTGGAATAACAGTTAGCAATTTGTGCATCAGCTAGTATAACTATGTATAAACATTACACTACAGGGAGATATATCATTCACTGAATTGGGAGACCGCCCACCAAACGAGATTGAATTTTTATTAACTAGACAACAAGGTTAATAATATATATTAAAGTATTTTGTGCATCTAGGTCATGTATGTTTATGAATAAAGAGGGAGACACATATCCAGAAATAATCTGCATACCAGTTGTGGTAATCAACTAGTGAACTGGAGACACACACAGCTGAATATGCGTATTGGACATTGTCTATGAAATGCTCTTTCTTGACCTGGTTCCAGTAGCTCAGATGATATAGCAATCAGAAGGTCTTGGGTTCATATCCCAGCTGGTCTAGATTTTTTGAGGATATGTGTCTCCCGCTTTATTCATAAATTATATTTCTTATTCATGAAAATGTAATTGAATAATAATTCCATTGAATACTATAGATGATAATGATGTAACAGTTCTACCATTTGCAAGATTCAACAGTGATAAAATATATTGGATCAATGGATTGAATAGTAGTGACATATGGCCAGGTAATATAATGATGATAAAAATAATACAAAGTGTAACCAATCTTTTAATTCATACAGCTGGAATACCAAGTGATGGTACTGCAACTTCAGTAATTGTAATTAAGTCAGGAAGTATGACTGCATTTACTGTGATGTGCGTATTATCTACATTTGGAGTAGTATGGTCATTAACCTGCCTGATGTTTAATATTTGGTTTAGAAAATCCATGTAAGCAATATTATAATCCCAATTAATAATAATTAACATCAGTGCCTAATTTATATTATAGAATTATTCGTTTAACGACCCCTAATGTTAACTATCTGCTAGCAGTCAGTGGAGGATGTCTATATATTAGTGTATTATTATTTACTCATCCTGTGGAGACAGTAAACTATGCACGAGCATTTTGCAATGTACGTCTAACTGATTCATTTAAATTAGCTCATGTGGCAATCTCTTTTTCCAGTTAAGATCTATATTACCATCTCTGCTGTATGATTTATGCTTTGCTACAATTGTTGCTAAGGTTTGGAGGATTTATTACATCTTCAAAAATCCAAAGCCAAATCAAAAGGTATATATTGGTTAACTGACAAAATTAAGTTTTATATTCTATATATACAGATAGCAAAGGACTGGCATTTGTTTCTCATCATATTAATTATTGTATTAATTGATGCTGTTATCATTATCCCTTTTATATCAGTGAGTGTAGTTTTTGAGACCCCTCAATTAATAAAAAATAATGAAATTCAAGACAGAACTAATGTAAGTGCCTTATAATAGCTTCATCACTTATTAATTCATTTTCAAACTACTTCAGGAAGATGGTATTACTGAGAGCACCTACTTATATGTCTGCAGAAGAGGACCTTTCTTTGCATTTAGTGGTGCCTTTACAATTGTTTATAAACTAATTCTACATATAGTTGCTCTCTTCATGGCATTTCAAACAAGGAATGTAAAAATAAGTGTGCTAAATGACTACAAGTATAACGCTGCTATTGTATACATTGTAACTGCTTTGATGACTATTGCAGTAATCTCACTGTTGTCGTTAGGAAGTTATCCAACCATATACGGTATGGTAATAGCAATGTGCTTTTTTATAATTTGTTCCTTGTTTCTTGGGTTAACTTTCATACCAAAGGTATGTATAAGTATACTGGATGCAATGAAATGTTATTTTTTTACTTATACATTTAGATGGTTGCTTTGTACAAAGATCCACAAGGTGATAGAGTATTCAACCAGAACATACCTCCAAATTAAACAGGGCAAACAATTTGATGTTGTTTATTTCATTTGTGATTTTATCAGTACATGACTAAGAATTCTCATTGACATCATTTGAAACTATATTTGATTACAAGATCTTAACAACACCTTCACTCCTTTTCTGTATCTGATATAGATAAGTTAGGCCACATTCATACTAGTACTGCCACTGCAAGCAAATAGTTCTTTCACTTGTCACAAGCAAGAACACTAAGGAGTAAGATACTTCCAGTTACAAACCAGTGTAGTAACTCTAATTTTGTGCTAGTAGCATTTGATATTGACATTTTAGAGAGGATTTAGTCCCTCCTAATATATTTTTGTAGTGGCTCAAGCCCCTGTAGCCCCAAACTAACCCTCCCTCCACTCTTGTGCCTATGCACTCCATAATGCAAACTGAATACGTATCATTTGATTTCCATGCATGAGAGGAAGAGATTCATATTGGAAATCATCAATTTCATTTAACTACATGTATAAAACTTTGAAGAATCATGAGTAAATTAAGATATTCATGATTGAAGATGAACATAATTATTGAAAAGGTTCATTGTTACTTTGGTTAAAGAGCTGGTACTGCTGGTATGGATGGATTTGAAAAACAGTCTTGTGTTATTACTACAAACCATTACTTATTTGTTGTTGCCAAGTGAGTCATTCAAGAGTAATAAATTTTTTTTTTTTTAAATTAATTAAATCGAAGAGCATCATGTAGGGATATATATCAAAACCAAAAAAACACAGAACATTGTCAAGATTGGAATGGTACCTTAGCAGCAAATTGAACACCACTTCCACATAACAACCCTACATAAGTATATACAACTTGAGTAAAGGCAAATCACAAAGTAGTACTTATGTACAGCTGTTATGTACATTGTAGTTGTGGTGTTTAATTTTGTTCCTAACGTACCATCCTTCCTGAGCTTTTCATTTTTAAAAATGCTTTTATATTATTCTTCTTAAAATTATATATTGCATGATACAATTAAAATTTTAAATTAATAATAAACCTGTAGTAGACATTTGTCTGTGAAATACTCTTCCTCAACTTAGTTCCTCATGATCAGCATTTGACTAGTAATCAGAAGGTCTTGGGGTCAAACCCAAACTGGTCTAGATTTGACATGTATCTCTCCTTTACATACCTAGTCTAAAATTAATAATTAAAATTAGCAATTAAAATTAGCAATTAAATAAAATACCAAGGAAAGCTAAACATTCAATTATTCACACATCAAAAAAAAAAGGTGAACAATAATCCTATGAAATTAAATAACTGGTCAACCATTTATTATATTTCTTCTAGTCTTGATAGTCCTCTTCATCGCGATATGCTTCAATTGTATCAGGGTTTTCCAAGTAAACATTCACCTTCCTAGCAACATCCATCAGCCTCATACGTTTTAACATATCGAGGATCCCTTTCCAGCTTATTGGGGGTCTTGTCTCATGTTCATACCATTTCTGTATCACTTCCTCTAATCTGGCTTCATCAGTTAAGTCCATCCTCCTACGCAGACCAGTGCGGAAATCATAATCGATTTTCAACTCTCGGGCAATTGGATCCCATTGGGATGACTTCGCTTTGAGATGTGTGAAAACATCATCTGGTAAAGGGCGTTTGTTCAATATGTATACTTTCTGAACAATAGCTGAAGCTGTAGAGTGCAGATGGAAAGAAAACATTATTTTACAATCACAGGTATTTCAGAGATCAAATAAAAATTCATTACTACTATTTGTATAAACAGGAGAGGAGGCAGCTAAAGCACCCTCTGCCCTCCCTGTTTACATACACAAAAAATATGTTTATACAATAACAATTTTGCTTCTCTTTAATCTCATCACAGTACTGGCCTAAACTCAAATTGACGAGCATGATCTTATCATTACTGTATAATCTTTGTGCTACAGAACAGTTGATCCATTGAACACACACACATACACACAAGTCAAGCTTTTAATCCAGTTCACATGTATCAAAATAAATGCTGATGAGATCAATATAAATGTATTATTATATGTACCACTTTCAAGTAAACTTTTGTTTACAATGGGATTGTTAAGTGTCAAAATTATATATGTAACAAGTTCACAAAGGACATAAAAGGGTACAAAAACTGAAAAATTGATTATTATGAAATGGATGTTTAAGACTTGTAATTATATTTTCGTATGTTCAGTTTCTGCACAAATGCAAACTACTATTCTATACATTCCAATACCAAAATAATTACCAAAATAATTGGCTATTCATTGGAGACTTACTAGAGAAACGCTATTCCCAAAATGAGTCATACATACATTTACTGAAACTAGATATTCATTCATTAGTTGCTTGATTACATGTATTTGTTACCTTTCAGATTGACTTCACCAATCTCTACTTCTCGGTGAGACGATTGCACATCCTTGATGGCATCATGCGTTTTAGCCAGAGCTGTAGTAAGTAGCATATCCTGCTTAAGATACTGGTTAAGATAGCGTGTCCATAGACCTCCTTGCTTGCTATCTCCTCGTGCCTTAGAGAAAGTGGATGTTGCATAAGCAACAAGACTCTCAGGAGCTTTGTTAGCGGTAACTTTGAAATTAGGTTGACTACCACCAACTGGTGCGCTGCTCAAGCAGCAATCGAAAAAGAAAAGATAGGCACGACCAAATTTTCCTGCTTTACGATGCGTTATCAAAGGAGTAATAATGTGTTCCTCAATACGTACATATTCACTACCGCTTTTGTCTTTCTCTACCTCCATTGGAATCACAAATGCATTACCAGACTCATCAACTCCACCATGGCCAGCATAATAGAAAGCAACAAATTTGTAGTTGTCAGGGTAGTTTGAGTCAGCAGCGGCTTCGACTAACGAAATTAACTCCTGATTAGTTAAATTCTTCTCACGATACACAGCAAAGTTTAAGTCACTGCGAAAAGTTGCTTCCATGTGGTCAACATCAAGATCAGTCCCAGCTGGACCAAACATTCCAACGATAAAGGCAATACCTTGAGCTTCTAGTTTCTCCTTACGACATAATTCTATTTTCTGTTTCAATACAGCCTTGTTAGATTTACCTAGGTAAAAAAACAAGATAATTTATGAGAAGCCCATAAAAACACAAAGGCCAATCACAATACTTTTACAACAAAAATAATACTTAATGAACTATGTTATTGGGGGATGATTAGGGGCCACACAAATTAATCAAGAGGAAGAGGAAAGTAGAGCAACAAAACACCATACTAATAAATTTAGGGAGAACGCAAGCAATACAGTTCCCAGTAAATTCAACACGATTGAAATGTACAGATGTGTAGTAGGTTTTATAATGCACACTTGTATATGTATGCCCAGGAATATGAGAAAGAGGAATGGGTACATTGCACAAACTACATTGTAATACATAGGCAGTCTCAGACACAAATTACCTCAAGGTCTATGTTTGCACCTGTATGCAATGCCAACCAATTATTTGTAGTATTCAGAACAAAATTAATAGAAGCTACCAGACCCTTCCCAATTAGGGATGTGTTACAAACACTTGCCTTGCTTCTTTACTACTATTATTAATTAAATAAGCATTATGCATTCACAGTGCAGAACCCTCACCACAAGTGTGATTTGGAAAACAAGGATAATTCAGTACCGACAAAAAACAATTGCAGACAATATTAGACTGTAATAATAATTATGATACTGACATTATATTATATATTAAATACCATATGTGCATGTGCATGTGCGTTACAATTTATACTCCCAAGTCCTGCCAAGAGTACACAATTCCTAGTATAACAAACACAGTGTTAATATCAAAAAGAAACTTGAAAACAGATTTGTGGCTTCAATCATGTGCATGAAATGAAATGGGTGGATCTAGAAATTGACAGCCATGGCAGAACACTCAGAGCCAGCTTGAAGTTGTAGCAGCCACTAATTCAAATGTACTTGATTTCAAGTTTGATTCGACAGCGATAGCCTTCAAACAAGATGAGTCGTGTTTCCGTGTAATCTTTTGCTACCAGAAGTCTTCTGAAAGTGGTGAAACAGCAACTGTGAGTTGTAAAAGCAGACAGAAAACCTAATTACAGTAACCCTCCATTCCACCTACACGGATGGTATCCAGCATGGGCTTCTTGGATAGTCTTCTCTCAAGTTTTGCAGATCTATTAGACTCTAACTGCTTAAAAATTACAAAATTATATATAGAGCTGCTGAGTTGACCACTGTACACACCCAAATAAAGCCTCAAGGTAAAACCTTTGTAATAAAATCTTTGCTGCAACACTGATCCACTCAACCAATAAAACAGGTATCTAATAAGTAATAACCAACGACAAGAATCTAATGAAGATGTCATTCGAACTTGTTGAAAAATAGTATATGTAGGTAGACAGTCACACCAACAACCTGTTTCTGTTACGACATAGACAGAAAATGTTTGCAAGATAGGAAATCGTGCATTTTTTGGCGATTCTGCTCATAACAATTAAAATCACTGGGCTTTTCCACACAGAAGGGGTCACTGTTACTGTAAATACAGCTGTTACAATGGAGCTTGTTACTAATGGCATTAATAGTGACTTGCTCTATGAATGTGGTTTACAAATTGCTCTTGAAATAACTTTCCCATATTACTGTACATACATGTACATTGTAGTAAAGTTTATTGTACAATACATTAACAAATTACTTCTTCCTTCAAAGAAGTTTTATCATCAAAAGTTCATGCGCTTCCAAAAATTTAGAACAAAAATTATGATGTTATAAGTACATTGTAAAAGCAGGTAATACCCCACAATATCAACTCTTGAGTTCATAATAAAGCTAGGTAAGTTGCCTTCACATTTATTATCTACATAACACCAGCACAAGCCCTGTTTCATTCCTTATACTATTCAGTTAATACTGCATGCATGCATGTGCATAGATTTAAGCATTTTACTGAAATGTACATGTATTAGGGCTGCAACGGATAGTAGATTTTGGTATTCAGATATTCGCTTAGTTTAATGAATGAATTACTGGATGTTCGCTTGCTTTCAGAGAAATGTTGTCGTAACCCGTTTCTAATAAATTATCAAATATTAGCTTACTATTTTGCTGTAAGCAATTGCTATCAATGTGTATAACAGCCAAAGTTTTAAAAACATCCATTTCTCCACACTAGTGAGTGCAGCTGGGGACAAACTATAATGCATGCAGCAAATGGGGGAGGAGATTTACATGTACATAGTAAAGGTGTGATAATTATCACCTGTAGTGTTGTTGTAATACACAAGTATTACATAAGTAATATGGTTTTTAAAAAAACACATACTTCAACGGATTCATAACCCCAAAAAAAATTCTTTGTAGACAACTTTTTAACCTTTGAAGTTTACATGATTAAAGGTTCCCACTTACTTTACTGGAAAGAAGAGTTAAAAAGCCATTCATGTAAAAATCATTTTCCACTAGGAACAGAAAAAAAACACCAAGATGAATGTCAGAAGTATCCAGGCAACGCCCACAATTTTTGGTAACAACTTACCTGTATAACTTTCACAATTCAAAGAACTTAGACTTCTAACTTACTTTGTTGGACCAAAAATAATCATTTGTATGCTGCAGGAAAGCAGCAAGGTGTTCATTTGCACACAAGTCTGCCTTATTGCATAAGTGTATTTGTAATGCATGTGTATTAACAGTAGTTGTGTAATGTGTAGTACATGAGTACTACATCTACGGTACGGGAACTATAGCTATTGGTGAAATGATGTCATGATGTAGAAGAAACGGGCAAGTGTGGTCAATTGCACAAATTTAAACTCTGCCAAAGAAATGCTAAACCTAAATCCTAAGATCAAGGAGCAATATCCTTTAATCTTGAGACAAAATCCTTACTCCTGGTGTTTTAATCTCAAAGATAGGGCTGGTGACGCTATACTGGAGTTGTGTCTATGCTCTTCTACAGGCAGAGCCAACATGAATGATGGATTTCAAATCACTATTATATGTAGGAAGTGAAGTTGTGCACAATGCTAAATAATGGAAGTTATAGTTAAGGCAGCACTTCCTATTATTGAGGTGTCAATCCCACATGCAAATAGCCTACACATGCAAGTGTAATTAGATTTGGGGAAGTCCTTTTTGACAATTAAATTCCACAGATTTGTAAGTTAGATTTGGGGAAGTCCTTTCTATACAAAATTAAATTTCACAGCATACTCATTAGCAACAGGATATTGTCCATACTTATATTGTAAACAGTATATAGGGTTTAGGAATCAAGTTTTGCCAAACTAGGGTTCAAATGTGAACACAATGTGGATGTGGTAATCCTCCTCATCCACAGACCAACCCTCATCCAGATCATGGCCCTTTATTTCCTGTGTCATTACCGGTTCTCTTCATGATGTAGTTAATGACCACACCTATGACATTTACTGTAATTCAACAATTCTCTCTATTTTAAGGATGGATAGCATCCTGTTGCTATAAGTTTGTCATATAGAATAATTGTATCACATGATCTTAGTATGCCAATACTATCACAATGGCAAAATATTGTCTTACTACAATTAAATAATAGTTATAATATATGCAGTGGAAAACCACTATAACACTAATCTTGAGCAATATACTCTCAAAATAAGGATCAGAAGTATCGTCTTCTTAAAAATGAGCCTATTTTTGCTATCGTAGACAGAGTAGTTGCAATATTGCAATAATTGTAAGTCACCTAATTTTCATTATCGCCCTCCCACTACATTATTTGTCTCCCTTTTCTGATATAGCATATAAATTAAATTTGGCTGACCCACAATGTTGCATACATTTTCCTATGTAGTAAAAATATCATGACTAAAGGGCTCAGACCACCCACACTTCCACATACTTAGGTGAAAGCGTGGACAGTCTGCGTCACAGTCCATCATTAGAAAAGGACACACATACAGTAACAGACAGAAACAAGTTTACTAACCAGCCATTCTGTATCTTCCAAATCTCAGAGAAATTGCAAATCTGTGTTGCTGACTTGCTGATTTACCACAACAAATTTTTATTACTCAAGATATTGGAGCATGCGTAGAAATGTGTCGTTCCACCCGCCAACGTCTACGCTAATTAACGAGCCGCACCGCGTAGAGTTGCTGTAATCTTGTGTTCTGTCTGTCGTACACAATTTCTGGAGAACTAACATTGGGACATCAATTGGGCTACCACAATACGTGAAATTATACAAGGATCAAAATAAAAGATAGGCGTTTTCTAAAACCTTTCGGTTATAAAGTTATGACAATTTTTACAACTCACGATTGCTGTTTCACCACTTTTAGAAGACTTCTGGTAGCAAATGAGTACATGGAAGCATAACTCATCTTGTTTGAAAGCTATCGCTGTCAAATTACAGCTTTAAATCAAGTACAGTTGAAGTAGTGGCTGCTACAACATCGAGCTGGCTCTAAGCTTTCTGCCTTGTTATATAGCACACACACATACTTAGGAATACACGGCACCTCATTAACCCTTAGAGCACTGATGTCACATATATGTGACATTTCACCCCTACGTGGTTCGCCGTCTGTTCCTGGCTACACGAAGCTGTCCAAATGCTTGTAATTGGCGTCAAGCACAAGCTGATGAACATGGCTAAAAAAAGTTGATGTTTTTTCGGCCGCCCTTTGGCCTAAATAACGACTACGGGGGGAATTTTAAAGGAGTGTGTCCCCCCGTTAATGCGGGGGTTCGAAGGGGGCGCAGCCCCCTCGATGCCGACGAATTTAGCATTTTTTGACCCCGCCCACGCCCTCTGGTGGGTAGCTGAGGCATTTTCCTTTCTGTGAAACCTGAAATCGTGGGTGTAGCTGGTGCCAACATGCAGTGGGGTCATTTTGTTAGCCCCAGTCAAAAGAGGGAGAGCACTGCATTTGATTTGATCCTACGATGCGCTTGGGGACTTTCGAGTCCCGGTAAGCAAGTTGGTGGAAGTAGTACTCCATGTCGGAAAAGGAGCCAAGTTTGGGGTAGAGAAAGTGAACGGTGGCCAAAAAATATGCAATAGAGTCGAGTGTTGGAAATGGAAAGAATTTTGAAAAACAGGCTCAGTGCTCTAAGGGTTAAAATTCTAGTGTTGTTCTAGTTCTTGAGTACTAGAACTAGAATTGGTACTAGAACTAAAAATATATTTTGTTAAGAACTAGAATTGGTATTAGAACTAAATCTAAACTTTAATTAATTAATTAGTACAGTAACTAAAACCACTACAAATAATTGCAAATGTCAGGAATGCCAGTAACTTGGGCCATTTTATATTTTCTTTGAAGTACACTGTAAAAATGAACCAGTTATTTTAACCCTTATTTGGTTACAGGAGTTTCAATGCTGTATTGATAATAAAAAAAGCTTGTGAGGTATAAATTATTGTAAATTTTCATTCAATTATGTGTGGAGAATAATGTTATTTGTTGACAACTTTGTACTTATAATAATAAATATATAATAAATAGAAAATTGATTTGTGAAAACGTTTGTGTATAATTATAATATTATATATATCATATATGTCATATATATATATATATATACGCAAATGTTTTAATTTGTTATCTGTTATTTGTTAGGCCACGGCAATGTAAACATTAGTTTCCATTACAAGCTATGAATATGATTATGCAGGCGGGGTATTATTATTGCCCTCATTATTAAGAATAAAATGGTTTCTCTATCACTAAAAAATGGTTGAAGAAACAGTCATACATGTAAATTTAACAAAGATTAAATAACTGTAGCTTCTTTATTGGACCAAAAATAAGAGTATGAAGAGTAACAAAATGGTTGAAGAAACAGTGATATAAATGAACAACTTTATCAATAAACGATGTAAGTTACTTTCGCTTCTTTATTCGACCCAAACCTTTATGAGTACACGACTGACACTGAGGATAGGTGTCATTATCTTCTGTAAGTGAAGACTCATTTGAGCAGTATATACAAATTCGTTCATAACCAGCTGAGTAATACAGACGTTCTACTGGGTCATTACAGACTAGGTTCCTAATAGGCATTTACTGTTGTGTATTATATAACATAATTATATATATTAAGTATATATAATTATATGTTATATAATACACAACAGTAAATACATATTTCAAGTATATCTTAGCAATGAAGTCCTTGCATCTTTTCCTATAATTCTTTACTAGTCTGAGATTTGTCATTATTTAGAACATTATTTGTACATGTAGTAGTTGTTATGGTGCAACTATGTCATTATATCATTACTCTGCATTTTGTAAGGATTGGATGGACTGCTAAGATCTTCATCCTCTATTTGTGATGTCACACCCAAAACCCAAATAACCAAGTACTCTGTAGCTAAATATCCTGATTTACAAGGAATATTGGAGTGCAGCTTTAAATCCAGGGTAGATGTGTATTATACTTTAAGTTTATGCCAAATTTGTTTTTTCTTCATTCCAGTTACCCTTTAATGATTAAATCATGTCTTGTGGCGCAAACATTTTATTTCACCCCCATATTTATACAGCCCTATACATACTCTACTAACTGCACCCAGTACAAACCATACTCTTCTGGCTAGCACTTACATTCATAATGTATTATTAAAAAAATTGCTTAAGGTAACCAAACACACCCACTTATTGTGAAGTGTGCTCAGTATAAAATCACTACTTATCATAATAATTACTCTGATTACATCACTGTATTTGAAATGCAAACACAAGATACCAATGTAATTAATTATACCAGCCCATGTAGTGTATTTAAAATTTTCATAATGAGAATCACTGTAGTATGAACTCACTGATCATGAAACACTAATTAATTTATTCATAACAATGTGATAATCAATAGCTGTGTATAAGACACTATACTTCATGTTATCAGTCCTAATTCTCTGAAGAGTTTCAAGTGACGTGCTTCTCTTGATCCTAATAACTGTTCACATTTCTTACGCAATTGAATTTCTGTTAATTGATCATAGTTCTCTTTGGCTACCATCATTTTCTAATTAGAGATAAGTATGTCAAAAGGGATCAAAAAAAGATATATCAATACATGTTGCCTACTACATGTAAACTGCAGTGCAGAATGCTTGCCACATAAAGGTCAGATATTGCTGATACACATCAAGAAGACATGTATACATGTATACATGTGTATAATTATATATTTAATAGTCCGCAGGTACATCAAAGGCTTCTATAGTTTTAACAATTGCCAAATCTCTACACAGATTCTTATCTGACCTACATACATGTACACATGCAATATATTATACAGCTAAGAGATACATGATAGTCTATATAGCCTGATTGCTACACATAGGCTTACACATGTATCTGATCTCAGTCTATTTTCGCTTCATTCCATTAAACAGAGTCTTTTCTCAACTCACTGTACAGTGTACATGTACATGTACATGCTCAGTCTGACACATCTGTTATGAAAACATCATTATAGGGCTTACATCAAATTTTTGTTTTCATAGCTACCCACAGTTTGGTGTATATGGCATATATAGTACCTTTGATGTCTTGTTAGCTCTAGTACATATACACATACACATGTAGTATCAGGATTCATATATGATTTTTGTGTTAAGTGGGGGAAATATCGATATGTTAACTTAATCACTGCTTTAAAATTTAGGCCATCCGGAGGTTACTTCTAGGGCCTCAGAAGGAGATGATGTTGTATGTCAATTTAAAGAAACACACACACCTCTCCACCATATGAAACTTAGATTGTGAGTTTTTGATAAAAATACTAAACAGTGATTACAAGTTGTTAGTATTGTTATGTTTATGCATCCAGTCTGCTCCTCATGTATACAAAATATTCTTACAAATGTTAAGACTTACATGTATATAGTACTACTGAACACAAATTCATACAACTGAAATTTCCAGAGCCACAAGCTGCTAAACTGGACAAGTTTGAGTGAAATAAGGTACTGTTAGATCATACTCATTGATCTTTCAAGTTTTGAGTCCTAAATGCAATAGCTGTTGTTATAAATGATCTTTAAGAGCATAAAAGCTTACATACACGAATTAGTCACATTCTCCAACTTACTCTTCATTCACATTGGGCTTTCTTTCTCCAAGAAAAATGAGACTAGATACCATGACAGAGCAGCCACCACTTGAATGATGGTGGAGTATGTTACTGTAGATCCTGAGCTTTTGTTATGTCAACTTCAGAGAGTTCTAAAACATTATACTTATCCATACTTAACTCACACTAGCTTAGCAGCCAATAGCTCTGATTTCTCCATACATTTTCAATTGTAACAACTTGTGTTAATTACGTAGTACTACATGTAAGTTAAATATTTCTATTGCATTTGTTTTAAGGTATACATGAGCATCTAGACTATATGGAAAAAAATGATTTAATTCCATTAACAGCAATGGAAACTACTCCAAGATGGCAATTAGATGGCAGTGTATTAAAGAGTGCCCAGTTAATTAATTGAGGGAATTGTTGCTACTTGAGCTAAATTATAAGTTGTCTAATATAATTAGGTACATGTACCTTATAGTCGGTTCCATATAATGTTAATAGGTTAGCTACATATTCAGCTTCAGCTGTAGAAAGATGACATCTTTGCCTTTCAGGACGAGCAGCTCGTACTTGAAACTCTAAGTTGATGGAGATACAGTGTGATTACTTACATGTACATATACTTGTATACATGTATATGTATATATTTATACATATATTATATTTTATATATATATATATATATATATATAATTATGTATATACAACCAGCTCTGAAAAAACCAGGCTTATATGGATTAAAATATTTCTTTTACCTAAAATAGAAGGTTAATATTTGCTCTAATCAATATATCAGAAATCTCAACTGGAATGAAGAGAAAGCCACAACACTCAATAATCTTCCATTTTGAGAAAAAAGCAATATAATTTTTTTTTACTGTATAGTCTGTAATTCAATGTTGTAAATTTGCTTTAGCAGATGCTAGCAATGCACATAGAGCCTTCCAAGCCTTGCAGAAGGTAATATTAGTCTGAGAAGCCAGACTTATGCACAAAAAGGTGGAGGGTCTGGGGACACACATATTCACTAGTTGTGGACTCTGCAGAAATATTGCTTAGTTGTTCAACCACAAGAATTGCAACGTCACCGATTACAGAATAAAGATGGAGCACGAGTTAGCAGCAGAATGATTGGGATACAAGACATTGAAGGCACAACAGTTGAAACCAGTAAAATGTAGCTGAGTAAAATGTAGCTGATGATGTAGCTGATGATGTAGCTGATGATGTAGCTGAGTAAAATGTAGCTGATGATGTAGCTGAGTAAAATGTAGTTGATGATGTAGCTGATGATGTAGCTGAGTAAAATGTAGCTGATGATGTAGCTGAGTAAAATGTAGCTGATGATGTAGCTGATGATGTAGCTGAGTAAAATGTAGCTGATGATGTAGCTGATGATGTAGCTGAGTAAAATGTAGCTGAGTAAAATGTAGCTGATGATGTAGCTGAGTAAAATGTAGCTGAGTAATAGCTGATGATGTAGCTGAGTAAAATGTAGCTGATGATGTAGCTGAGTAAAATGTAGCTGATGATGTAGCTGATGATGTAGCTGAGTAAAATGTAGCTGATGATGTAGCTGAGTAAAATGTAGTTGATGATGTAGCTGATGATGTAGCTGATGATGTAGCTGATGATGTAGCTGAGTAAAATGTAGCTGAGTAAAATGTAGCTGATGATGTAGCTGATGATGTAGCTGATGATGTAGCTGAGTAAAATGTAGCTGATGATGTAGCTGAGTAAAATGTAGTTGATGATGTAGCTGATGATGTAGCTGAGTAAAATGTAGCTGATGATGTAGCTGATGATGTAGCTGAGTAAAATGTAGCTGAGTAATACCTGATGATGTAGCTGAGTAAAATGTAGCTGATGATGTAGCTGAGTAAAATGTAGCTGAGTAAAATGTAGCTGATGATGTAGCTGATGATGTAGCTGATGATGTAGCTGAGTAAAATGTAGCTGAGTAAAATGTAGCTGATGAAGTAGCTGAGTAAAAAACGTCATTCACTTTGAGCTACTACATACATGTACATGTACAAGCTCATAAGGATTCTGCTACTGTCTGCAGAAATGGAAGTGTTGATCTAGTTAAAGAAGTGCAGAAATATTATGAACCAACACCATCAATCTGAGCACAAAGGGATTCGGCACCGTCTATTAGCTGAGAAGGACCTTACATTCAACAAAGCCCCCAACTGGCATAGAGACATACGGAATTTCAAGAACACATTCCTGGAATTTGACTACAGTACTGATAAAGTCAGAGACCACAGAGAAAAGAAAGGTACATGTATATCATGTTGTCATTGTGGAGGAACTCATTTAGCCCAAAGAGTCATTTGCCAAAGCAAGAAGAGCATATCTCAGAAAATTATTAATATTGTTTGTAAACTTTGTATTAATTATTACTACTATCATTATTAATTTGTCTATCACAAAAAATATTGCACTGTGATATATGATATTGCACATGTCACATGGTTCAGAGGGATGTGGTGGTTTATTGCACCTCAATAATCTTAGCAACCACCTAGCAAAAGGATATAAGTAACAATATTTTTAACTAGGGCTGGTTATCTGGATGAACATCCAGATCTGTTTCATACACATGAAATCAAAATTGCAATAGAATGGAGATCAATAAGTAACTTTCTTTGTTCTAGCCCTACAACCATATACATGTACATGTAATACGATGATAAAATCGATATACAGTGTACATCTATATCGCCCATCACTAGTGCACTATAAAAGGTATACCTGTATTGTATAAAAATTACATTTACATGTACATGTACATGTAGATGATTTCAATAATACATGTACATTGCTGTACATACTTCGACCCACATGAAAGTAATTAATCATATGGATGATCCAATCAGTAAAAACATTTTCCATCGATTGCCCTACTGGCATGTACATGTACATGTACATATAATATATGAATGTGTATCATATATTATAGTATAGTTACCTTCCATTAGTTCAGTAGCTTTCTTATACTTCCTTTTACGTTGTTTTGGTTTCTTCTTTTCACTAACATCAGTTGTTATAGAATGGTCAATAGTATCCATTGGTTCAATATTAGGTGCTTCAACTGATGATAAGTGTTCCTACAAAATTAAGAACATAAATTATACATGTACACTGTACAACAGAATGGATGGAATGTGTGTATCTATCACTTTTACTACTCAGAAATCTGTCATTTTTAAAGACATGGCTGGAGAATTAGTAATACAATTTACAATGAGATTTACTGTAAACTTATCAATAATTATCTCAGTTCATAGCTACTTCAAATGAAGATCCCTACCTGATTTAACCCTTTGACGACCAATGACGCTTTAACGCGTCATTATCTAATTTGCGCTACCTGACCAATGATGCGTAAACGCGTCATTATAGCAAAAGGCAAATATATACATGTACATGTATATGATAAAATCTTTAAATATGGAAGAAACTAACCAATACACACTACAAAGAAGACATTTAGTTAGTTGAAATTAGGGAAAACATCAAATTCCAGGCCAAACAAAAGTGATAAAGACGCTAAGTATAGGCATCACTGCTGACTACTGCAGTTTCAAACACTCGTCTTGCTGCTTTCCTGCAGCTAACGAAGCATGTTTTTGGTATCAATGGCTTTTTTAGAAGGTCTTCTGTATAACTAAGTGAGTTAAAAGTCATGGTTGCTTAAGATTCAGGCGTTATACAAACTAGACAAAAAGTGGCCGTTGTCCGTCGACTACTATACTTACAAATGTTGCCTTTTCTCTCTTCCTGCAGATAGCGAAGTATAAATTTTACATCAATGGATTTGTTAAAGACTCTTCGTTCCACAAAGTAAGTTAGAATTTTGAGTCTTATAAAATATGAGAGTTATAGTGTTGAAAAAGATATATAAATATTAAGCGCTCCACCCATACAAAATTTCTTAATTAAATTGGTTTAATAACAAACACGCTTATTTCAATTACAGTCGGTAAAGGGTTAAGCATAACAAGAATATTGGTATCTACACTTGTTATAATATTCCTATGCATGATAATACTGAGATGAGAGAAAGAAAGAAAGAAAGAAAGAAAGAAAGAAAGACACCTGAGGCAAATGAAAAATGAAAAAATGAGTTGCCTCAGGTGGGATGTACATGTAAACAGATAATGTATAATTACATGTACATGTATGTTGGCTACAGCACAGTTTGGACATCTCAAACATCTTTTGACAATTGTAACCAGGCACAGCGAGCTGATGAGTCATGGATAAGTAAGCCCTCAGTTAAAATTAAGGTGTGGAAGTGAGTGTTTCCATCTACATGTGTATACGACAGTATCTTTGGAACAAACATACATGTATGGGACAATCATGTCATCATGGAACAAGTTTATGGAACAAACAGCTCATAACAGAACAATAGACAGCTGTCTATTCATATATTTTGCTATTATATACAAATGTAAAGGGAATTCACACAATACCATAATTACAGTACTACAGAACTACAATATTTAGAAGTACAGTTGACTATCAATTTATTAAAGTTTAGCTCCTATCATAGTGTGTAAACTTAAAGCCAGGTCTCCTATACGCATGAAACTTCATGTGCCTAGCATGTACATCAGTTACAATGACTACAATTACATTAATATGAAAATACATGTACATGTACCATTTTCTCAGACTTCTCAAAAGGTCTAATATCAGAGTTGATGTCATATACTAATCCAAGTCTTTTCATATTAGATTTCAGAGATAATTTTTTATTCCATTTTTCACGAATGTTTGACCTAATAATCATGAATTACATGTAGGAAATAAATCAAAAAATAATATTGATATACACTGTACATGTAACTTACATGTATTACATGTAGTTTGAAACTTTGACTGAATATTTTACTTATAATAATACATTTAGCTTGTATTCTCCTTTTTGCTTCTTTCTAACTAGGATGGCAAACCTTTTGCCTCATTCTCAGTTCTAACTGTAGCTTTATGCTAAGGAATGTGTGTATTTTGAAGGTTCATCTTTGTTGTTTCCTAAAATACTTGAGTACCTTGGGGCAGAGTCTGTTGCTGTCTTACGTTATTTTTCCATTTGATAAGCCTATACTAAACATGTACATGTGTAGCACTATTAAGTGGCAACAATTCTAGTTTTCAGTACTCAAGACGCCATTGCTTATTCAATCTTGTTTACACATGGTTATATTGTGAGCATGTGCACAATGCCACATGTAATTATGATAACTCAATCGTGACAATCCCAAAAATCAAATTTTATTGTGACAATCGATTAATTGTGATTATCGACCAGCAGGCCAGCACTTCTTATTGCCAAATGTTTCAGTTACTTAATTGGCATCAGTTGCATGTACAAATTATCAATGTACTATACACATAATTGAAGTTTATAATACAGACACACTAATGTTTACTGACTTGGACACAAATGTACATGTAACTGATTACATGGTATAATCAGTTTAGAAAGTAAAAAGGTGACTAGTTGAGCACAAGACTTCAAAAAAGAAGATTTGGTTATATTTTTTATTTAAAATACATGTATAAGAAAACTGGTGACAAGTTGATTTAAACTTGTAAAAATACAGCATAATTGCATCATGATAATTATATTGAAAAGTTGCAGTAATATTCAATCTAAAAAAGGTTGTATCATGACAGCTGTAAGTCTGGCGAGCAAACCTTTCGCCTCCGCTTTTATATTGGGAGGGGGTGTAGGAAAGGTCTGGAGACTCTTGACACAATTTCATGGGCCGTAGGAATGTAATTAGTCAATGTCACATGATTTCACTACGCCTAGGCAGTGCTGCTCTGCTGTGACTATGTCTCTGTTTAGTGAGTTTGCCGTCTGCAAAGTGCAAATAAAAGATTGTATGGAGCATCATATACAAGTAGCCATCTCGTTCTCTACAATTATTTAAAGTTGAAGCCACTAGATTAGGCCTTGCTGGTAGTACTGCCCTTCAAACACCTGTGCTACAGAAGGATCTTTACCTTACTTTCAACAACTTCAAAAGTAAACCTAAATCAGTGCTACCAGAGAACTGACAACAATGATAATACACTTTGGATAACAATTTTTGAGAATAACTTTATACTAAATCAAATACAACTGGCAATATGTAGTAGCAAAAGCTTTGCCACTACCAGTTGGGAGTGAAATGAACACATCTTTACCTTGTAGATAGTGTAGTATCTATCGCTTCCTTCTGTTTTACTCTTAAATTCATGTAACCTAGCTCTTTAACTGCCACGGTTTGGACTGCCTCTTCCATTTTAATCCCGTGCTCATGGCTAGAGTCATGTGACTATTTGTATCTCATTGACTCTATCAACATTCCTGTAGAGCCCATGAAATCGTGTCAACAGTCTCCAGACCTTTCCTCCACTCTGTCCCAATGTAAAAGCGAAGGCGAAAGTTGTGCTCACCAGATTGGACAGCTTTATATTATACATACATGTACATGAGTTGGATGTGTCTGAATACTAACGAGGAATTTAATTAACTACTCTAAGTAACAGACAAGCACAGGAATATGTTATCTTACATTTTTACTGTGTATCTATCTTTCTGATACATCTTCTTGAATTTCCTTCCATATCGTGTTGTATTTATCTTTTTCCCTTTTCCACCAGAACTCTTCTTTACACGACCCATTTGCACGTGGTTCAGTACTACACTCAATAGTCAATACGTATACGATATACTATACTGCAGCTATAGGGGGTGTGGTGTTGTATGTTTTCCTGCCCCTGGCCATCAGAATATGAAGGTTTTTGTAAAGACTGTTAGTGGTCGAGCGACACCTTTGGAAGTTGATCCTGGTGACAATATCTACAGACTAAAGCTAGCTGTATTTAACAAAGAGAATATTTCTCCTGATCAGCAAAAATTAATTTTTGGAGGTTAGCAGAAGTAAATAAATTGCGTATAATATATATAATTTATATAATTATATATATATATATATATATATATATATATATATATATATCCCGGTACGGTGAAACATCAAAGTAAACCACAGGTTCATAAATCAGATATAGCACCCTGTGGTCAGATATACATGTAAAACCTGCCATTGAAACAGACTACAAGAAAAGAACGCTTACCTTCTCCAAAGTGCCGACAAAAAGGTAGGAGAAGCATCAGACATCAACAAAGGTTTTGTATTTCATGAAATATATTAATTATAACACGCCTACTCGTGCTATATCAGATTTATAATCACCTCGCCCTCAGGCTTGGTGATTATAAATCTGATATAGCACTCGTAGGGTGTTATAACCTATACATACAATGTATATATATATATATAATTATATACATGTGTATATATATGTAATATATATATACCATGGCTTTGAGGTGTATATGGCGAATACAAGACCTGAGCCCTGAGATATAAGCCCGAGGCAAAGCCGATGGCTGATATCGAGGGGCGAATGTCCTATATTCGCCATATACACCAAGACGACATAGTACATATAATATATTCAGTAACTTACAGAAACGTCAAACATGCCAAATACACGATAGTTGCCATGTTCAGAGCCCCGCCCACACGAATTATAGTAAACCCTTCAGGAAAATGTAGCGATTTTAGTGACAAGAGAGAAATAGTAAAGTGAAATTACAATGAACTGAAAATATCAGTCAGCTTTATGTGGATTAGACTGATGTTAAATGTACAATCCGTCATTCCCTGAAAATTTAGCTGTTTCATGACATCATTCACAGCTTCTGGAGGTTTTTTCCCCTCTGTTTGAGGCTTGGTAGGTGAGTTAGTGCTGCTAGAAAAGAATGAATGCTGAACATCACAACCTACTTTCTGAGGCTCCAGAGGTGGGTTAGTTAAAGATAAGCATTCTTCCTTTGCAGTTAAAGTTGCTGTGTTTTCAGTTGAAGGAACTGAAGCTGCAAGAGTTCGACATAATGTCTTCAATTGTGCCGAGGATGTTCTTTCATATGAACGCACACCATCTTTAGTCAGATGACCAAAACATTCCATAATCAATTTTTCAAGCACATTTGCATAGTACATTCTTGAAATTGATGTAGCTCGTAAACTGTGATTTGTTTTATTTTCTGTTTTTAAATTAGCCATTTGAAATATTTGTTTTAGTCGTTTATCCAATGTATTGTGTCCAAGTGGCTGAGATGAATACCACAGGTCTTCTCGAAACTTTGCTAGAGGCATACAGTAGAAATAATTTTTCTCTATTGCAGATGATGGAAGTTTAGATACATACATCTACAACTGTAATAAGTGCACATGACACCAATCACCAAGTAAAGGTTGTTCATAATGTCGTACAGTTTTGTTATACAAGTTCAACTGTTTTGAACCACAAGGTCGGATCTTTGAGCCATTTTCTGTGTATTCCACAAACTTGAATACTTTAGTTGGGTCAGCAGGAGATGGTAATGCGCATGCTCTGTATGATGCAGCAATTGTCACGTGGAGGTGAGTATATCAGTAATATACACCTGCGGTTGTCGAACCTGGTTGTATATCACGTATATACAACCCGGCGGCCCTTTGATGTTTCTGTTAGTTATGGTGTATATATATATATATATATAATTATATATATAATATCTTACTGTACATGTTATTCTGGGCGCGGGTTATTCAGGCAGAGTTTGACCCTTGCGTGAGGAGATTGTCTGCCTAATTTTGTTCATCTACTTTTTATTTTACTACAATAAGAATATAATTTAATAATTAGAACAGAAAAGAAATATTATTAATTAATGAAAGTATTAACTTTAAACTATTGATGACTTTTGGATCAACTGCTCGATTGACATGTGTGGTAACTCTTATTTTGGTTTATTAAGGGAACATTAACAGTAGTACTCTTTATGTAGGGATGGGCCGGAAAAACATGGCTCCCATACACATGCATATTTGAATTGCAAGTAATGAGCTGAGATCTCTGCTAGTACATACAGATACATCATACATGTAAGTCTTGATACACACTGATATCCAGTGTTTTCACCACTAACAATACCTTGGTTATCTGATCGTACAGGTAAGCTTTAACATTGAGACAGCTGGCAGCAGGGTGAATGTTTACAATGTACAGAATCAGGGAGAACAGGTTAAAAACAAGATGTATTGAGAAAAAAATATTCCTATAATTGCTTTATGATGACTATATCAATCATTGCTGAGCGCTAGTGTCTTTACCTTTCTGTGTACTCGAAATCTGAGGCCTGAAGAAGCAAGTGTTAATGCAGTCTAAGTGCACAGAAACTGAGTTACTGAAGTACTCTTAGGTTCTAAATGATGACTTCCTCATCTCTGAAACTCAACAACTTCTACTTACTTGTTAACGATTCCTGCATCATCTTTATACTGTTTCTCTGCTGTATACAACAGTTATTACCTTCGCTGCGAAGTGTAGGCGGAAGGGTACGGTAATCATATTGTATGTGTGTGTGTGTTCGCAAAAATTTGGGAAAACTAGGAACATTGTAGCTCCACCCATTTCATTTCACTCATATGTGTTTGAAGCCACAACAATGTTTCTAGTTTGATTTTAATGCTGCAATTTTAATACTGCTCTTGGTAGGACTGGAGTGTAATTTGCAATTAGGGCTAAAATAGATAGAAGTTTTCTGTATCCTGATATTCGCTTAGTTTAATGATATTCGCTTAGTTTAATGGGGTCAGCCTCTGCCAGACTAGACGTGGGTATAATATATGTATTTAATGCTAGATAGTAGATAGTATATTAGGTATAATTGTATATTTGTAGCATAACAAATCCATAATTACATTTCACAATGGGACATATTAGAATTAGGAATAAGGCCAATACACCATAGATATACAGTAAGAGTACATACATGTTAAGAGGAGACTAGTGTCTATCAACACATATATCCATTAAAACACTTTGTGTAAAGTAACGTAACAGGCACATGACATTTCCAACATAAATTATTCATAATAATTGTCATAAAGTGTATGTCACGTTACACAGTATTTTAATAGCTGTATGTGTTATTTGACACTATTCCTCACTTGTGTACTTCTGCAGTTACATGTGGTGTCAAAAATGAATAAAGATAATTAACTGATAAAATGGTAGTGTATGGATAGCTGTAGAACATATATGTATGTATAATTTTTACTGTAATTTATTTACATATGGTTTGCTTCAGGTAAAACGCTAGAAAACAATCATACCATTCAGCACTATGGTATTAATGAAGGAGCAACGATTCATCTCTTAATAGAAAAAAAGAGAGGTGATGTGATGAGAATTTTCGTCAAAACACTAACAGGTATATATTATCTACAGTTCACTTTTTATTATGTGTATTCTGTGGAAGTTTGAATATATGTATATACCCCTCAGCATTCAAACTACTGTACATTTTTTCAAGTTGTACTGCATGTGGTTATGTGACTTGAAATACACAATGTATTTGCTTGTCATTTGGCCTGCAATGAATAGTAGTTTGTGGTATCCGGATATTCGCTTAGTTTAATGAACAAATATCACTTGCTTTGAGGAAATGTTATCATAACTCGTTTCTAGTGAAATATGAAATGTTAACTCACTATTTTGAACCTAATACCCATAAAAGTAATATCCCTTTTTCCCAAGTTGGAAGTTTTTGCATCCTACATATCATTGATGGTTTTATTTTTGTACAAGCAGTACATGTTAATTGCATTAAACAAAAATAATAATATCTCACATGTATAAATGACTCGCCTGTACCTACTTAAATGTGTACATTTACTTGCTGTACAGGAAGTCAAACAACTTTGGTAACTGCTTTTCCTGGATATCAAAGTGTATATGGTTTGTTGCACAAAATTGTGAAATAGCAGGAGTGTCTATATGTTCAATCAAATCCAGAAATCCAATAACATGTAATTTGTATCCAGTAAGAGCTACTACTGTTCCTATGTCAATATGGCTGAATATAATTTATCTAGCATCTGACAGTTTCCTAATTGTTTTCTCATCCATAGTCACTGTTCTATTAGTCACTGTTCTATTGGTCGTGGTCTTTACATTATCATATATTTATTTACAGGGACGGTAATTGCAGTTGACATCGATCCTACTGATACAGTAGCTGATGTGAAACAAAAGATCTTTCATAAAGAAGGTGTCTCTCCAGAACAACAACAGTTGATATTTTCTGGTATGTCCCTTGCTGATGAACATGTTATTAGTAGTTATAATATTCAACGTGACTCTACTGTACATTTGGTCATTAAAGTAAATCCTGATAAACCAAATGGAGAGAAAAGAAAAGTACATTCAGCTGTTCACAGTGTTAGAGATGTCGAACATCAACATCCACGTATCCATCCAGTTACAGCATTCCAATCACCTCTTCCAGTTCCTATTCCAGTAGACAGGTATAGGAGTCAGTTTAATCAACAAAGATCATCTCCAGAAAGAATGACAACATCCTTGGATAACTATAGGACGATGCCTTTCTCACACTCGTGCTCAAGTCCAACTGACGACCAAATAACGCTTACAATTGTCACATATTCTGGCAGACAGCTACAAGTCCATATTAGCAGTAAAGATAGTGTCAGTGGTCTAAAACAGATTATTACAGCTCGTGAGAACATTCATACTCAACAACACCTTATTAGACTAGTGTATGCTGGTAGAGAGATTCAAGATGGCCAATTGCTTAGTTATTACGGTATTACATCAAACTGTACAATACACTTACAATTGAGTGCTAAACCCAACATGACCTTATTTGTGAAGACATTGACTGGTAAAACATATGTGGTTTATCCATCTGAAAATGATACCATTTCAGAAGTGAAACAACAGTTACAAGAAAAAAGTAACATACCAGCTGCTTGTCAGCGTCTCGTTTTCGAAGGAAAAAATTTAGATGAAAATTCAAAATTGAAGAATTGTAACCTACCTTCACAATGTACTATTCATGTCATCCAGACAAATCCACCTGTGGTAACACAGCCATCGCTACCAATCTTGGTACGTACGTTCACAGGAAAAACTATAACAATACTTGTAGGTCCAGGGGATAATGTGACTGACGTCAAACACAAGATTCAGCAAGAGGAAGGCTATCCTATTGACAAAATTACTCTTATGTTTGGAGGTAAAGAGCTTGAAGATGGTGCTCCTCTTAATCATTATCAAATTCAGCAAGATTCTACACTTCTTGTATCTTTTAAACCTAACATGGCTATCGGTATATCTGTTATCAACACTTTAACTAATGAAACACTACGAATAGATGGCCTCAATACAAATGATTGTGTTTCAGATATTCAAGAAACATTGTTCACCAGATTGAATTTGCCAACGCATATACAGTCAATAGTTTATAATGGTCGAATTACAAATCCTCGTTTAACTTTGGAGCAAAGTGATATTGTGGATGGTAGTGTCATATATCTTCACACCACACAACCAACCAAAGTCACATTTAATATCAACACAGTTGCTAAAGTGACATGCCAGGTGAGTATGTCTCCATTTCAACCAACTCTTGCCCTCAAACAGAAAATTCAAGATATTTTGGGACCTCCAGCTAGCGAACAGGTTCTACTGTATGATGGTAATGTTCTTGATGATGAATCAATGTTGTGTGATTATTCAATAGCGGATGAAAGCACCATACATCTCTTCAGTAAACGTGGATCTACCAAACATGTGGTTGTTAAATTGCCTAATGGTATGTCAAAACCTCTTAATATACCAACAGATGTGACAGTAGCTCGGCTAAAAATAATTTTACAACAAGATGAAGGTGTAATACCAAGCCTTCAAATTATCACTTATCGAGGTTTACAGTTAGAGCCTCAGTATACTTTAGGTGACTACGCAATTTCAGATGGTGCAGTTCTTTCACTGAGTGTACTTTCTCAATCTCCATGGACATTTTTCATTGAAACAAACAAAAATTCAAAATCATTTTCTTTTAGTGCTAACCCCACAGATAGTGTGGGTGTTTTAAAATTGAAAATTGCCAATTATTTAAGTGTTCCTGTTAGTTCTTTGCTGCTATCATTCAGTGGTACTCATTTATTAGATCAATGTCTTGTTGTCGAGTGTAATTTGCCAAACCCTTGTGTTTTATATGCTGAATTTGTACACATTCCTTAATTTTTTTCCTACACACATGTATGTCAGATTTTTGTAAATCAACATTTTTTTCTAATTAGACTTTGTCATGCAAATAAAAAATTGAAAGAAGACTTTGTTATCTTCTAAACATATCAAATTCGTCAGATCGAAGCTAATGCAGTTCACAATGTCTATAATTACTGTACTTTCTTTTCACCAACTGATGATATTTGCATTAACCAAAACTTATCAATTTTTTAACTATTAATTGTACTACATATGGGCTAAGAATGTATTGATGTGTAATACGTATCAATATATCAAAATATTGATATTTTCATTTAATGTCATGATACAATATTGGCTACTGCAGTTGTAGTGACATTAGTCTCAACTACAACCCTTATGGACCCAAGTAAGCATGCTCTTTTTGTGAGCTTGGGTAGTAGTGAACTGAGACATTAAAATATTTCAAAAGACATACAGTTTTCAGAATTATCGTAACCAATATCAAAATTATTATTGTAAATAAATCTGTGGCTAATACTATTGTAGAAATAATTATAACTAGACCAACTAAATAAGACAAGATGATTACCTTGTGCCTGGATTTAAGTAATTAGTAGACAATGAAATTTAAAAAGAGGAAAAAACATCTTAATTAAAAATATTAGTGGTAATGTCATTCCCATGGCAACAAGACCACTTTGATGGATTCTTTGCTGTTATTCACAAGACTGATACCTTTAATAATGTCATTCATACTAAGCCTATGAGTGATCATATCCTAATGAAGAGAGCAATGAAAATATATATGAAAGTAATACTTCGTACTGTGACACATATAACTATGTTCTTCTCTTGTCAAGAGCAGTCTTTACATAGTAAAGTAAGGTAGGGCTATTCTGTTACAAATTTAATATAGGAAAGCACTACAGGCAGTACCAAGGACAAACTACCTCATGATTTTACTGCCTGCTCTCATCTACTGTTAGTCATTGCAGTAATAAATAGTTTGCAAGTGAAATGTAGACTTAAAGCGCCAGAGAAATCTTTAATTTCTGAAATTACCTTCTGATGAGTGGTTCCAATTAACACATACATGTTTAATGATGCCATGTTCTGAACACTCTATTAACATTACATTACAGTTTAGAGCACAACAAATATATAGCCAATTATAGTTGTATGTAATTAGTTTGGGAATAATCAGTATACTTATTCTACAAGAGTAAAGGCTGGTTCACATAATGACACAAACCCTTGCATTGTGTCAATGTGTTGTATTTTAAACCCAATATGCTTCCTTCAATGCTGTCAGACACAACAACACAAGGATAGGATCTGATTCTATACTTGCACCAGCTGTGTTCCATTTGACTAATCAGTTTCGGAATTTTATCAGAATGCAACAGACACTATGTGAACCCACCCTTACTAGTAAATTCTATTACATGATTCATGATTATGATGCATTAGTTAAGAATGAATGAACAGATGGTTTGACCTAGCTATACTAACTTCTAAAGGTATTTGATTCTCTTCTATCATCTTGATTGCTTTAGGGTAGGTGTATGGACTACAATGACCACCACGAATAGTCAGCTCTATAATATAATAAATAAATAATAATAATAATCAATAATTATTATGAACATAACAATATAATTAAATAATGACTATATGCATTAACAACATTATAGCAACATCAAATACAATTTTGTAAGCCTTTCATGATTGGTTTCGATGTGGGTTGATGTACACATAATTGTATCACGTTTGAGTCATATATGCATTGTATATGTATTTAACAAAGTTCAATCATTCCGGGATGCTTAGGCAGTTAATAGATGTGGCATGTAAAAGAAAGTGAGCTCATATACATGTAGCTAAAAGTGAGCTCATATACATGTAGCTGAAAGTGAGCTCATATACATGTAGAAACTGCTGTTGCAGCAGATAAATGGATGTGACATGTAACTCATATACATGTAGAAACTCCAACTAATAGCTGTTGCAGCAGATTAATAGATGTAGTATGTAAATGAAAGTGAGCTCATATACATGTAGCTGTAGCAGCAGAGAGACACTACACAAAATAAGGAATGTCAAAAAGGAAGAAAAGTGGAAAACAAATAACTACATGTACAACAGACTATGGTGTGGACTAGACAAGCATACAGCACTCACTTTGCTCATAGTAACTATAGTACTCACTTTATCACTAACCTTTAGCATCTGATATTACAGTCCAATCAGTTGTTGTCTCTTTGCCAAACACACTATATTCAACAAATGTACCTTGTCTACATATCATTTGCAGTCTACAAAACACAAGGAAAAAAAAGCTTTTCACTAACATAGTAACATGTTGGAAAAGTGAGTGTTATCCGGGATTACCATCATATGTCAAAGTATTCCAACAACGTTTTGGGATTGCTTATAATGTCATATTAATTGTACTGAAATTGATACTTACATGTATGTAGTGTTATATGGATGTACTGTTTTTCTATGGAACTAAATTTAAAATCCAAGGTTAACTTTGGATTTCCCTCATGTGGACCACTTTTCATCCCAGGTCCCTGTGTCCAGGAATAACTAGGGATGTCCCAGGTGTGGACCCACTTTTCATATCATAATCCCAGGTCATAGTTGTCCCTGCGTCCAGGGAAAACTTAGGATGTCCCAGGTGTGGACCCACTTTTCATATCATAATCCCAGGTCATAGTTGTCCCTGTGTCCAGGGAAAACTCAGGATGTCCCAGGTGTGGACCCACTTTTCGTATCATAATCCCAAGTCATAGTTGTCCCTGTGTCCAGGGAAAACTCAGGATGTCCCAGGTGTGGACCCACTTTTCATATCATAATCCCAGGTTATAGTTGTCCCTGTGTCCAGGGAAAACTCAGGATTTAACTTATAAGTTATCTTTGATGCATAGGAACAATACTGACTTGATATGAAAAGAGGTTCACAGGGACAACTATGACCTGGGATTATGATATGAAAAGTGGGTCCACACCTGGGACATCTTAAGTTTTCCCTGGACACAGGGACAACAATGACCTGGGATTATGATACGAAAAGTGGGTCCACACCTGGGACATCTTTAAATGAATGTTGGTTATGTACATGTATTTACATATACATACATTGAGTTTTATCCTCAAATATACTAAATTGTTTTCTTACCATGATACTTAAACAATATTAAATTGAGGTTAATTATTTACGGATGCTTATATAGTCAGTTGCTTCCTGGACAAACATTGTTTTTAACACCACTATTGGCACAAAAAAAGTATAGGAAGAAAGGAAACAAGGATGGTGCTGTCCGATTGTTTTTTCAGTTAGAAAATGAAGGTCTGGGAAAGACACTTGAGATTGGTGGGACTAAAGGCACAACTTTGGTAGGTGCACATTGATAATTAAGTGAATGCACTATGCAGTGGGTTTAAATATATATCTATCTATCTGTATATATATATCTATCTATCTGTATATATATATATATATATATATTTATTTATTTATTTATTATAAATTACATATATATATATTATCATATCGTACGATATATTTTTATTACATATTATTTTAGCAATATCAGATTTTCAGAAAGCTCTCATACCTGAAGACCCCAAAGAGCGAATTAATTTTGCAAGTAAATTGCAGAAATATAACATATCACTTGTGCAGTACAATCGAGTATTAAACCAGAAAGAAATTAAACCGTAAGATATCCTAGAAATTACATTACCAGTATTGTAGTCATTGTTTCACTTTTATCATCTAATAATGTATTTTCCCTGAATATAGTGTATCTCCGAAGTCAAGCAATAAAAGGCCAAATGATTTTGGTGAAGCCTCATCAACAAAGGTTGCCAGAAAATCTCCTCGAAAGAGTACCGCTTCACCAAATGTCACTCCTAAAAAGTCCAACAAAACTCCACAAAAATATATGTAGTGACCTTATTGGCAGGAGGAGATTAATTAATCGAGTTTTGTGATTTATCATATGCATACATGCAAAATGTACACTCATTTTAATAAAGTTAGAATTTGAGTACAATAACACATCTGAAAGAATGTAATGTGGTATCCCAAGTTATCTCCAGTCGTCAATGGAAACAGCACTCTATATATCTATTGGTAATGAATGCAATGGTATCCTTGTTTACCCACTACTGCCACTACTGACATAGGGGATATCATAGGCAATCCTGAGATATCAAATGATTTGTATATGGTATAAAATCTGAGATATTTGTTTATCTGTAGTGACATCTCATGATTTATTTGTATGAAATTGCCTGGAATATCCCATTTTATCTTGGGATGCAATCCCAAGAATCTTTGTTTATTTGTAACGATATTTTCAATAAAAATGGAGAAAGATGCATGTAGGGACGTCAAAACCCAAAAAGCATGCCAACAAGGTTGGGAGGTAACGTAGGACCTAAAATTAAACAAACCACTTCCATATAACCCTACATAAGTACTTACACCGCTATAAAGCAAAATACAAAGAGCTGTACTTATGTAGGGTTATATGGAAGTGGTTTGTTTAATTTTAGGTACTACGTTAACCTCCCAACCTTGTTTGCATGCTTTTTGGGTTTTGACGTCCCTACATCTTTCTCCATCTTTATTAAAAATGTTTTCATTATTCTTGTTTCCATTGTTTTTTTTTTTTTTGAATGGTAGACGATTTGTGACTATTTTACGTAGATTGCTATGGGGGCTTGATCATCATTGAAGGTCAGACTTTTGTATAATTATATCCATTATTTATGAATTGCCTTTTCACTTACAGATGACGCTGCCTATTTTATATTTCACTTACAGCTTTGTTAGTGCTAGTCTCTGTGTCAACCATTCGGGATTCCAGTGCTTATCATAGTATATAATATTATATTATCAGTATACCATCGTTTTAATATTATGCTCATTATTTTAAGAATGAATTTGCTCACAAACTTTATCACTCGGCGGTTCTCTACCTTAACGACAATCTTTGGCCATCTAGACAGTGTTGGTAGTCATAAAAACACTAGATATGAATAGGTATGTTGTACTAAAGCTTATATGTACATATTACCAGAGATTTCAGCTTATCATTTACGTAAGGGCGGCCATTTTTTTTCCATGCCATCCCTACATAGACAGTACTACCGTACTCTCTGATATGGCACATCCCTCATATCCTAAGATTTGTATTGAATTAAACACCTGGGATCATTGAAGTATTTTATCACATGTGGGCAATCCTGGGATATTCCTTGCTATCTTGGTTATATCCCAAGCAATCCTGACATTTGTATGGAATTCAAGACCTGGGATCACTGAAGTATTTTATCCCATATGGGCAATCCTGGGATAATCCCAAGTGGGATTTGTGGGCAATCTTGGGATTTGTATAGGGTATACCAAGGGTTCTTGTATACCTAGGTATACTTTGACATTTGATGGTAATCTTGGATAGTTGTGGGGAAAGTGAGGGAAATATAACTTGTTAGGTCCAAATAGATATGGTTTGGAGTTTGAAGGCGAAAATTCAGATTTATTGTTATTAATAGAATACTGGTAAGTAACTAGGGGAAATAGACTCTGGCGGAGTTACAGCAGTTTTTAGTAGGAAAAAATTGTTGGGAAAGTCCACAATTTCCCCTATACATTTCCCACTATTCCAGGTATCCCAAACTCCATTTTCCTTAGAAAATCCGTATACATGTAAATATCCCTACTATAGTGAAGAGCAAACACTTTCTAGACACAAATGGCAGATCAAATAGCAAATGTTAAAGTAAGCATTTATTCATAATTGTTATGCGCCACAAGTATAATTGGATCACGTATATTATAGGTACATGAAAATCAAACAAACACTTACCCTTGCGTAACAGATACAGGACTCCCACTAGCCTCAATATACACATCACAACCATATCCATCAGATAGTTTCTTAACTTCTTCAATTACATCACATTTTGTTGGATTCAGAACAACTTCTGCTCCACATTTTCGAGCTACATCAAGCTTCATAATAGACAAATAAAATACAACATGTATTATATAATTCTTCAGTTTCAAATCAACAGTATTGTGATACTACATTCAACTGATCCTCACTACGTAGATAAAGGGTTATAGTAAATACTTTATATTTGTTTGTGTGCTAACTAGGACTGGGGTGATTAATCAAGTCAATTGAAGTAATCAATTGCTATTGAAAAATCTTTGATTATCGGTTGTAAGTCTGTGATATCAATTATGCTAATTATTCCAAAAGACATACTTTTCAAGCATGTAACATCTACAATATGGAAGTGACAGGAAGATCATCAAATGGGTGGAGTTTCCTGCATTAATTGACTTACCAATTATCAGTCGATTTTAAATATATAATCGATTTTAGAATCTCACCCAATTCCCAGTCCTAGTACTAACCTGTTTGAACTGAATGCTCAGACATGTACAATATACCCAATACCCTGAACTCAAAAACTAGTATATTTATCATATTGTGTACTTATTGTGTACTTCTTAGTGTGTTAATTTTTAAGAAGTTTGGTGTTTAAACCAAAGATATTTTGAAAATATATGTGCATGTAGAATGTTCTCCAGCAACCTACATGTACATGTAGAAATATGCTCTCTGAATCCAGTGGTCACAAATTCATTCAAACGTCAACTAAAGCTGCCAAAACAGCTGACTTACAAACTTAGGAAATTACAATGTAGATAATAATGAAATGAAACATACATGTAGTCATGTACATGTAGTGAGGTATGTCAAGCTCTTTGGTTCAAAAGCTATGACAGAGAGAAGATCAGCACAAGCTGACTCAGTTACCATGCCTACCACACAAAATATAAATAGGAGTAACATCATCTTGTTTGTTGTTAGCTTTTACACTCTAGCTATATATACTTATGCAGGGTTGTTATATGGAGTTTGTAGTATAATTTTTGCTCAGGTTCCATGACTTCCATCCCAATCTTGTTGGTATGCTTTTTCGGGTTTGATATCCCTAGTGATTTTATTATTCTTTATAATTATGTATACTATTAATTTTAGGTGTTTTTTCAAATGGATGATAAATAAAATACTGTATAGCAGGAAAGTTTAGACGCGAATATATTGTAAACATTTCGTGGTTTTCAAAATGGTTCCTTTTTTCCCACACACAACTTCCTGATCATACTATTCTCACTAACTTGATTTAAAATTATTGGACAATTTGTGTTAAGTACTATATACGTTCTTCTACCTTCCAATCAAATAAATCCAAAGCTATTAGCAGTTTAGGACTTTTAAGTCTAGCAGCAGCCACCATTCCAAGTCCCAAAGGACCACATCCTGACACAACAACAACATCATTAAATTGTATGTTGCCAAGTTCTACAGCATGGATTGAACATGCTAACGGCTCAATGAAGGCAGCTTTCCATGGCAGAATGGATTTAGATATCTAAAAATGAATAAAAGCATGGTACATACAATGCTAATGGGGATAACAGCTAAACATTTAATTTTTTTGGGTACTACATTATGGATTTGCTATAGTCAGCAATCACTATGTATTATGTTATCACTAAGACATTATGATAAGATATGTCCTGATACCTTGTTATAAAAATTTACCGTGTGCACATAGTTATTGGTTGGAGAATGCTTCTATTCGTATAAATCAGTAAAACTTTAGTTAATACACATAATAAGCTTATTACAGTAACAATGTGACTCATTGTTAAAGATAGTAATACTGAAACTTCAGAGCAGCTAGACTATGTTGGTACACACAATGAATGGTATATGTACATTGTATATACCTTGTGGTTGATAGCTTTCTTAGGATATTTCATATATTGGGCCATTGCACCTGTTAAAAAAATAGATAAGTACAAATTTAACAAATGTGTTGGTTAAAATGTGCAGTAAAAACATTAATAATAATGTGACTGAATTTACAAAAAGTGACACGAAATTTCCTATCTAAGAAATCCAATAACTACCTGGACACCAAATTTCATTGACTTCTTGTACAAAATGGTACCACTGAATAATGAGCAAGTAATGGTAAGCATTTAATTTGTTTCTTTTTGGCAGATTTTGCACATTCAGTCCTACATTATGGCAGTTTAATGAAGGATTTTTAATGACAAGATTGAAGTTCAGATGATACATTACTACACATTGATCATTTACCTACCATAAGAATTCTGGTGAAATCCATACACATCATGTGGAATGCCTAAGATAGGAAAGAAAATAAGCACGTAAAACATTAATTTCACAATTATAAAGAATCTATAATTGGTACAATAATCTAAAATATGGTCATCATATTATTATTATAATACAAGGAGCCTATGAGTGCCGTGAAGGAGCGTCGAACTCCAATATATTTTGCAAACCACCTGTTGTCGAATCATATCTGCGTAAACTGCTTTATAGGGCAAAACCACTGTAAACTGTGTAAATGAGTATTATCAATCTTGCATCTGACAAGATGAGTAGAAGTAGTCTATATAATTCCTTATTTTCCAGACAGAAACGATACTAATATGATGCTTGCTACCAAGCTTGGTAAAAAGTGTCAATTACAGGGTGTACAGTTTTGGTGCTCCTTCGTACCGCTCATAAGCTCCTGATAATACTTAGAAAATAAAAGTATGCACAAACTTAAGTTTAATCACTTATATAGAATGCCTTGCCCTTGCCACCATGGCATGGTAAGAATTTAAAAGGTAATTGTAATTTATTTGAAAATATTTACTTGATTTACAATTTACCATGTCACATGATGAGGGTGCTGCAAGTAAATAAAACAGACCACAAGCACTTGTTCATGTACATGGCTTCTTAACACTCTTACATGCATTTCAGCAAAGTTTTATAGAAGAGATTGATAAAAGATTGATAAAATTTTCTAACAACATAATTATAATAATAACAATCCAACTTACAAAAGAACTCCACTGAAAACCATGCCTATTTATAATATATACAGTCACATGTGAAGAAGCAAGGGCCATAGACGATGCATATTTGTATAATGTCATTATATACATGTACATGTACATATATATTGTGTAAGAGCAATGATAATATAATATTGTTTGATCAGCTACCACACAAAGCAAGTTAGAATTTTGAGTCTTATAAATTCAAGTTCTAGACTCGAAAGAAGTTAATTATTAAATGCTCCACGCACACATTTTAAAAATTTTTTTATAAACAGTAGTTAACTACGGGGCCGATCATGTGGAAGGCAATTTCTGCGTAAACATATTCCTAGTAAAAACTTAAATGGTGGAACAGTCACTGGAACTAGAATGCATGGTGGATTGTATGTGGGCATGATTATCATTTCCAACATGGCCTTTCTCTACTGTGCTCTGTAAGTGCCACTATTTCGATGTCATTAGGTTTTGAATATTATACTAGGAACAATCATCTGACAGTTTAAGCTATTCGTTGACTTGTTCTTTTACACCCAGAGTGTCATCAGGATCCAGCAGTAACTGTAAGACATTAATACCGTTATACGTTCAAATCAAGTCTTTTGAAAATTCCTCACATTCATTTCTTCCCTTTCCATTCTGTGTCTATTGTTAATTCAATTTCAAACTCTGCTACTCGTTTGGTAACTTGTGTTACCAAACAAGTAGCAGTGTACACACACACACACATGCACACACACGCACACACATAGATAACCGTACTATTGTATCATTTGTGTGGTGAGTGATAAAACTGTTAACTCACACATATTATAGTCTCCTCTCTTACAGTAACGACAATCCCAACATGGTACAATATTCTCAGACACAGCATAGTCACCTATTTCCAGACCAGAGGATTCTTTTGCCCCTGTGAAATAAAATCTTATATTAGAAGGAGGAACAGAGCACATAACGATTGCTTCATAATATTTGTGAATTAACAATCAATCGATTTAGAATTAAACATTTGTGCGTGTTTTCGATGATCATACATGTATGTACATACCTTCTCCGAGTTTCACAACTTCACCAACAAATTCATGACCAGGAATCACCGGCGGTTGAACATATTGTGGCCAAGTTTTGCTCCCTGTGTATTTAATTGAATATTGGTTATTACTAATCACAACCTGTGTCCAATATAGCATTCTAATGAAGTTATCATGCATAGGCAATTTTGTTTACAATTATATTTAAGATTTGACAATTTGAAAGCTCACCAATAAAGCTTTGTTCTATTCTGTGCAATAACTAATCCAACTTGCCATTTAATTTGTAAAATATTGATGGCAGTAATTTGTTTAGTTAGGTTAGCAAATTAATTTCCTTGATAAGAAAATACATAATTATATTCATGATACAGGCACTCCAGATGAATAACCATAGTGACAGTAATTAACTGACTTTTACATTATTTCTTTTCAAAGTTATGTACTGATACTTCCTGAAAACAGCTAGAGTTCTTACTCTTATGTGGCCAACACATCACTAATATCAAAATAATAACTATAATAGGCTGTTGTGTTTCAGGCATGATAAAGTCAGCCATGATTACTGAATGCTGGAGAGCACAAAACAGTCATAGGGATACTTTTAGACACTATACCATACTAAACTTTTGAATATTGTCAAAACAATCATGACAATGGACTTACCCCAGAAATAAGGTGCACCAGCATAGCACTTTGCATCACCTGCACATATACCAACTGCCAGTACCTTGACAAGAATTTCTCCTTCACCAATTTCAGGTATTGGACGAGTTTCTATCCGATAATCCTCTGTGTAGACAAGATCAAAATAACAATTGCAGTACTAGCACATGTTAACTTAACAGGTTACAAAACTATTGCTTGCTTCTAAATAGCAAATTTGATGCACCCGATGGGCAGATTGATTCTTTGAGTAGTTTTACCCTAAGAAAAGATCAAAGTTATGACATTCCTTTATAGATGCAGTACAAGTAGCAAACCAAAGCTAAAAACAAAACCTTTTTTTTGTCGATAATTAATTATATTTGGTCAAAGTTATATTTTGATATATGTACATGCATGTATGGCTTTGACAACATTGCATGCCTTGTTCCTATAGGTGGTAACTTGCACAAACACTATACATGATTGGACACCACTTCACAATGAATACGCTTATCTTACTCAGAAACTGATGAATAACTATGTGGGGAGTGGGGTTGCCTTGGTGGTGGCTCACTGTTTAGTATGTTTGGATTTAAATCCTACCACAGATGATACCTCACAAACACTATAAAAAAAGGGTGTTCTTGCTCCTAGTATTGATGACTTTGCCTGGCCTAGGATTGAGACAAAGTTGCCTGGCACACAGACATCAGTCTACCTGTGCCAGTGAGGTGATAGTGTTTTAATTAATTTTATAATCTGCTTTTTATAGACTACATTGCCAGGTCTTCACTTGGAGACATTCATGCAGCTTCAACACACTTGCATCTTTGTCCTGTTTGGTATTCCATAGTCATGATTTATGCTATTTAACTGCAATCTATATACTAACCATAGAACATAGAACACATAATTATACCTGGAGCATAGCAGACAATGCATTTCATTTCTGAAGGTACACTCATTTCTGCTCTTGACAGTCACTGACACGTGTATTATAATTTGTACACAGCTAATTGTACACTGGACATACCGTATTGTATATAAATGTAAGTTGCAAAACTATTTTAGAAAGACGCGGCGATCGCGAGGTATTAAATTAGAGTAGCTTAGAAGGACTTCCACTCCACCAAAGATTTTTGTTGCTGCATGCCCAAGCCTTCGAACGAATACAATTATAGATCTTCCAATGTATATACAAACCATTAGCTCACCAGACTTACATTTTCACGCGCGTACGCAATATATCATACCGACGACGCAGTATACTTGATTATAGTCTAGGATCTAGGACAAGATTTAGGGATCTGGCCCGTAGGACGACCAGATCATCGCTACCCGACCATATCCCTTTATCAGTCTTTAGCAAATTTTGAAAAATCAGCAAATGCAGCATCCATTTGCCAGAGGTTACACACTTATTAGAATTACATCATTTTATTTTCATAACGTGGCCATATATGAACTATTCAGAAATCGTGGACAAGAACATGACCTTTGCCACTGCCCTTCCGCCATTTTGGTGCGGGATAAGGCGTGGTTAGCTTAGTCTATGAATACGTGTATATGCATACTCCATTACTCCTACAGTTGCTCAAATTAATAATGGCTAGCGAAAGTCCTGTTCCTCTTCATTCTCAAAGTCCAAATACCTTGGGTCATCTAATATGTAGCCGAGGAGGAGACCATTTGCTCCAGAATCCAAGGCTATTGCCTTGTCTACACCGCTTTTGCGCTGATTGTTTCACTGAGGAGGTGATGAAGCAAGTTGGACCATTGTTACAACAAGGTTTAGAGGAAAGTCCTGATTCATTACAGTCATCGCCAAACAATGTTGGAGAAGAAGATCCAATTGAATTTACCTGTCCTGTGATTGGATGCAATGAAAGGACAGGTATCTTCATGCATAGGAATGGACATGTTACTAATTCGCCTTGGAGTCCTTCACTCCAGAATATGCTTGATTCCCTCCTTTTTGAAAAGAGATTACTTGCTGGTGAGGAGCTTTGTGGTGACTGTCCAGAAAGTAACAGGCAGGTTGCTATTGCTGCATGTATTGATGAAGATCATTTTGACATCCCTTTGTGTCAAGAATGTCTGCAAAGACATAAAACAGCTACCAGCTCAAGTAACCACAAAGTGGTTCATGTAGATAACTTGAAGCAAAGGCCTACTACAAATGAAGAGCAAACCCCAAGATCCTTGCATCATAGAGCACCTATATGCCATATCCATCCTGATCAACGTATTCGTATGTATTGTCCAGAACATAGTACTGTAGTGTGTTTGGTATGTGCCAGTACAGCACTTGAAGAGGGAGGTCACGAAGGATGTCGCGGAAAATTTGATGTTAATGTTGATGCTGCTAATCGTCATATACAAGATGAGTTTGACACTGAATTACGAGGTCTTGGTGAACTTCATGAAGAGTTTGAGTTTGCAATTCACAATACAAAATCAGTTAAACGTAGTCTTGCAATCCGTAGTGATGCAGTGCAGAGAGAGATCAATATTCGTTTTGATGAGCTGAAGACACGACTTGAACAAAGACGAAATGAATTGATTAATCAGACAGAAGAAATATGTCGTCTGAAGACTGAAGCCTTAGATCATCATTTAGAAATGCTAAATGATAATATTAATATCATTAAAGAGAGCTTGGTTTTTATACGTGAGTTTAAGAGTACTGCCATACCAGCCGAACTGTTCTTTGTAAAGACACAAGTAGAAAGAAGGATGAAGTCTTTGCGTCATCGATTCAAATATTATACCAGGGTTAAACATAGAGGTGGCTCAAACCAACATAGTACACAGCCACGTGTGAATCCAGATCCAGTGATATACAATGATATAATACACTATGATATTGATAACCTGAATATAGAACAAGGCATGGGATCTGTGTACAGTACACCTTGCTTGAATAACTTTGAAATACTAGGTACAGAGTTCAATAATACTATACTAAGACTCAAGTTTATACTAAAACTTGAATGTAGAGATATCTATGGTACACACCTTTCTGGAGAATTGCCTAGCCTTCAAGCAATATTAATTCCTCATGGTACAGTAAATTTGAGACATAACAGAGATAAGGTCAGAAATGGTGTCTACTGTTCCATACAAAGCAATTCACTAAATGGAACTTACTTTATTCAATTTCCACATAATTTACCGGGGAGATACAAGTTATATATATCATATCCTCATCCACCTCCTTTCTTTAGTCATAACAATCAAGGAAAAGTCATTCCATTACTATTTAGACACAATGATAATTATGATATCGATGACATAATTTAATCTGTGTACAAACAAATCTAGTCTGTCAAATTTTTGGAACAACAGACAGCTGTCTATACACGTACATTAACATTTTTTCCCTACATAATATTATAGACATGTGTGTGATATACAAGTACATATATAAACTGAGTTTGTATTGTTATTATAATTTATTGTTATTAGTCATAGTTTTCTCCATCTGTATCGCGATAGTTTGTATTGCTAAGAATAATATGAGAAAAAAAAGATGTGATAAATTTATTATCACACAGATACTTGGGACTTGTGGCAATCCTGTATTCAAAATGTAATATTTCCCGGAATCTGTGTGATATATATATCAGGTTGTGTACTGTATCTCATCATTAATCAGTTGTATAAAAATATACTATAAACCAGTCATTCACATTCACCTCAGAGAAATAAAAAATATAAAATATAATAGTGGGTTGGTATGACCTCTGAGCATACTATTCAGTACATAAAGGTCGTTCTATATTCACCATGACCTCGAAAAACGTTCATAACTTTAAATTTAGTTTTTAATTAGAGTAACCAACAGTCTTTATACCTGCACCATTTTTATATAATTATCCCTCCGCATTCTTTTTGTGTATATCAAATTTCAATCCATTAATTCATTATTCAGAATCATGTATTAACCTTATGATATTTATTAAAACTGAATTATGTTGTACTGTTTATTACTGATTGTTACACATCATAATAACAGTTACAATTATTTGTATGTTTATTTTCAGATTAAAAGTGTATTACAAGTATTGTTTATTACTGCAATTAAGTAAAATTCGTAATTATCAGAGAGTACGGTAGTACTCTCTATGTAGGGATGGCACGGAAAAAAAATGGCCGCCCATGCATTTCAATTGCAAGTGATGAGCTGAAATCTCTGGTAATATATACACATAAGTTTCTATACACACATGCCTGTTTATATCTAGTGTTTTTATGACTACCAATACCTTCTAGATGGCCGAAGATTATTGTTAAGGTAGAGAACCGGCGAGTGGCAAAACTGGCAAAATCTTCATCATATTATTATTATTATTAATATTATTATTTTCCAGACAAATCATTTTTTTGTTTGTTGACCTATCACGATGATTCTAGCACCATTCCCGTCGCATTTATAGTAAAATTCTGGTCGTAAAGTATCGAGATGATATCTTCAGATACTATGAAAGAAGACAGTCTCAACGACTACAAAGATTTGATCTGGAATTGGACGCCATTTTCCTAAGTGGAATTTAATTACGCATGCGCATTTGTATACTCTTAACATGGAGGTGGAAGTGTTTGGCATTGTAATAACATTTGTGAGTTTGTGAGCAAATACTAATAATGAATATAATAATTATTAATATTAAAGCAATTGTATAATAATATTGTATACTATGATAAGCATTGGAATACTGAATGGTTGACACAGTGACTGACACTACTTCTTGTAGGACTGCAGACAGTGATGTAAGTGAATAGAGAATATACATCATCTGTAAGTGAAAGAGAATGATAATCAATACATAAACAAAAGACTGACCTTCATTGATGAACAAATTTTAATGCATTTTTGATTGCATGATTTCATAATGATATATATATAGTATTTCTGCAATCTACAAAAAAACATTCACATCGTTTAGAAAAAAATCAATGAAAACAAGAATAATAAAAAACATTTTCAATAAAAATGAAAGAAGATGTAGGGATGTCAAAACCCAAAAAGCAAGCAAACAAGGTTGGGAAGCTAACTTAGGACCCAAAATTAAACAAACCACTTCCATATAACCCTACATAATTACAGCTCTTTGTACAGAGGTGTAAGCACTTATGTAGGGTTATATGGAAGTGGTTTGTTTAATTTTGGGTCCTAAGTTAGCTTCCCAACCTTGTTTGCTTGCTTTTTGGGTTTTGACATCCCTACATCTTCTTTCATTTTTATTGAAAATGTTTTTTATTATTCTTGTATACATAAAATTAATAAAATGTTTTAAATAGACAGTCAAATCTACTATGTTCATATTATATTTTGTGTATATATAATAAGTTTTTAGTCTGTTGAGTCTAGATGTACTTAATTAAGACTTACAAGTAATATCTATCCAAATGTACGTTTAATGTGTAATGCAGATTTTTATCTGACCAGGGGTAATTAGTTTAAAAATGATGTGTACTATAATGTCATTAATACACAACATGTATATACTATTATCATAATAATTATAATAATAATTAAATCCCACATCTAGTCACTCCTCAGCTTTGCCTTGTAGTGGATAGACCACACTTACATGGTATTTAACATAAACTTGGAGGTTTCCAAAACCAAGTGCAAAGCCTGAGGTTTAATTACAAGCAAACCAATTTAAATCACGTGACTGTTGGAGGGTTACTGTAATCATATTTTTGTATTACGTATTTTCTTTAAAATCAATCACAATAATTATGGTTACAAAATAAATTTTTATTTTTATATAGAGCTATTTTTTTCAATAATTATGATAGTTCGTGTGTTCTTCCAGGGCTCCTACTTCTATCTCTAGAAGGCTTAGACCTGTCCTTTACACAGGGTTCAATTTGCTTTCTATCCCTTTGGTTTTTAAATCCATAGCTCTTGCTACTATCATTATATTTTGTAGATCTGTACATGCTTGTTCTCCTTTCTCTTTCTACTTCATCAAGTTCTAAATTGTCAGAATCTTGCATTATTCTGCTTTTATGAAAGTGTTCACATTTAGTCCTGTCTTTAATTTCATCATATTCTCTGTCATCTCTTTTCTTGTGTTTCTTTTTCTTTTTTCTTTGTTTCTCCCCTGAATTTTTCGTCACCTTGGCCAAGGGTGGAGGAGAAGGACTTGGCGAAGGTGTTGGTGTCTTTGGAGCACAACCTTTTTCAATTATTTCATTCCCATGTTCATCTTTAGGCCTTCTGTAATCCTTAACATGGTCCACACGTATGACACGACCACACAACTGCAGACAAAAAAAAAATTATTATGGCCTGTAGGGCCATCCCTATGATTGCTTTCCCACGGGTTCGATGTATGTTTATATATAATTATATGTATATATATATTATATATAATTATATATATGTTTGTGTCACCTACGCGAGTATGCGTTGTATATGTAGTTAAGGAAGTTACATCATTCCCGGGGGCTCGGTCAATTAATGGGCGTGGCGCGTAAAAGAATGCGCAATCAAGCTCTACACACCAGCAGAAAGAAAGCTGTGTAGCTTACGTAGAAACTGGAACTAATAGCTAGCTATTCTGCCTGACATATATTCCTAAAGTTCTACAAGGTCCTTTGAAAGGTCAGGAGAGTAGATAATCAAAATAATAACTATAATAAGCTGTTGTCTTTCATGCTTGATAGTCAGCCATGATTACTGAATGCTGGACACCACAAAGCAGTCATAGGGATACTTTTATAAATTTGTAAAGCAATCATAGGGATGTTTTTTTTTCTCTATATACACTTGTTTTATCTATAATATTGCATGAAGGTGGTCCATTGGAGGTCATAATAGTCCCACAAACTTGTGGGGCAGGAAGAAAGCCTGGTTTAACTTACATAGCTGGGTTGTGTAGCACTTGCTTATCTTCTCAGCAAATAGGCATGCAATAGAACATGTTAACGTACTGTCTAGATAAAATAAAACTTGTCTAAGGATACAAGTATGACAGGCTTTTTAATTATCACTGCAACTATGCAAGTTAGACTACACTTGTGTGAGAGTCTGGCTTGAGAAACTCGGTCAAAGAGTTAACAATTTGTGTGGATTGAATCCTAATATTAATTTTGTATATATACATACATGTAATTATATATATGTCATGATGAAGCCACCCTTCAAAGCTTCTGATGGTGCCATAAGTGTGATGTGTGCACAGTATAGTTTGTGTCTTCATTAAGCTGTATAAACATGACTTTGATGATCACCTGTGCAATATCAGGCTTATAATCACCCCACCCTCAAAGCTGTGGCCCTCCAGGCTCAGTGATTATAAGCCTGATATAGCACTAGTGGCATGATATAACCTATACATATATATTCTGGAGTAGTTACAATTTTCCCAGGTAAAAATTCAAGGATCTGCACATACATGTACTTCAATGAATTTCAGCTCTGCACATCACCAGCAGATAGCTTCTATTATTGTCTGAGACATTTGTAAATTTTGGTTTTAACATGGCTGTGGATATCACATCAAATTGTTGAATTTTTGTGGTGATGGTAAACCGGGACTCATGCTATGGGAGGCAACTGATGTTCCTACACAATTCAGGTTGCTTTACATATATCCTGTTGTTTGAATACGTCTAGTTTTTAGTTACATGTTCAAAAATCACAACTTTTCTATTTATATTCTACTGTTTACCTTAATTCCATTCAGATTGTCAACAGACAGGATAGTACTTCGCTGATCTTCGTAACCTATAAAACAGAAACCTTTTGATTTCCCAGTTTTCTTATCTCTCACAAGATTAATATTCACTATCTCTCCATACCTAAAAAGAAAATAATTATTATACAGACAAAAGTATCCATCCAAAATATCCCAATCAATCTATGATGTCATCAATCATTAATAATGAATGATCGTTGCTTACTTTCTCATGTCTGAAACCCAACAACAAATTATAGAGTCTACTTCTTTTATGTACTTTAATTGTTCTTAGTTAAAATTTGCAGTGTATTTTCAGCCAGCTAACGGGACAGCTATTAGTCAGTTTAATTTTCTACAAGCTGTTTTCTTTCTGCTGATCTGTGGACTGTACTTTAGCTCAAGCTAGTGGTGGGTTATATTATTGGCTATTTATAGTAATGTTTGCATTTATATCGACCATTAACAAAACAGGTTTTTAATACAATAACCACACCCATTTATTGCTTAATGGGAAGACAGCTGGTTATGTTATTCAACTCTATTAGTGTATGTAATTATGTATCCCGTTCATTGAACGAGTATATAGATGGAACCCATTGGAAAGTAATCATAAGGTTGTTGAATAACATTTCAGATAGATTGAATGACTACAATAATTCATTAGGGGCCATAATCTTAATTGCAATCAGCTTCAGTATTGACTCATAAATCTAAAACTGATTTTTCAATGTTCAGTTTATACCTTTGTTGAGAACTTGAAGAATAGCTTTTCTTATGTAACTACAGGTAGCTAGCTATACACAAAGATAAAGCACTCATAATAACTAGAGGTCATTATTAAAGGTAGCACAAGCAGATATAACATTCATAAATTCAAAATCTTACTGAGAAAACACAGACAAAATATCACCTTCAGTCAGATCATAATCTAATCCACCTAAATTTAAAAATGACAATAATTCTCATTCTGAATCAGTATATCATACATAATTACATGATGTATATTTGGAGTGAATAAACAGAACATCAAATGGCAAGGGAACATATAACTACAAAACAATTATTCTTCATTCTGTAAATACAGTGTAGGACACCCTGAAATGAGGACACCCCTGTATTAAGGACACTTACAAATGTCCCAAACTATGCTTTATAATACAAATTCACCCCTGAAATGAGGACACCCCTGTAATCAGGACAGTTATATTTGTCCCAATGCTGTCCACAATGGAGGTATTCCACTGTATTTCCACTATTGTGAACAATAGCACTTGACAGTCTGTTGAATATTAGCTAGAGTCTCCATGTTTGATAGGAGACAGGTAAAACAGAGGAAAAATTAAAAGGATAAATTTTTGTGAGGCCAATAACGGCTATAAAAACTTAAAAGGCAATCCATACATTTGACAACATTATGTCATACTATTGGGCTTCATTGAGAAACAGGTAAAAAGGTGATGCATTGTACATTGATACAATTTCAAGTGAAACATACCTATATACACATAAGCACTGTTTTTATACTGGTAATGCCAAGAACTCTTTCCTTCATTCCCAAACTCTAATTCTCTCTTGGTAATTTCTTGTATTGCTTTAACATTACTGCAAGGTTGAAGTACATTTAAATAATGGTCATGATCTATGCAAGTTTAAACTTTAAACACACAATAATTAAATACAAGTACTTTCTATGTAGTGATGTGAAAATGCAGTGCAAATACAACAAAGGTGCTAACATAACTTATTGGGCTGTATCATAATTTTCTAACATGGTATCGAGTTGATGTGGTATCACTGTACTATCGTGGTAATACCATCAAATACAATCATGAACCACAAAATTATGCATGTACATGTACATGTATGTATTATGTATACATACATATGTACATACATGTACATAGCACATACTTACATGCACAGCAACTATTGTTTATAATACACACACACATACATGTAAGTCATAGTCATCAAGAATTGGTGTACTTCTATGCATTTAAGAGTAGCTCAACTGCTCAACGTTTATTCACAAGTTAGATGGTACAAGTATAAATACTGTAGTATCACAGTAGCACTATAATATTGAATCACTACAAAGATTGTACAGGACCCTCACTGTCGTGGCATAGAAAGGTATAATTTTGTGAATAGACACAAAATATAATTACAATACCCTTCCCCGTTTACACTTTGCAGCGAGGGTAAAAACAAAGAGTAGAAAACAATTATTCATTAATTTTGGCTAATACAATAATAATTAAATTGCTATACGTATTGTAAGCACTGTTAATAACTGAAAATGAAAAGGTGAACTTTTGGTAATGATAGGGTGAATTTGGGTCTGTACAATTTGCTAGTATAGTAGAAGTACTTTAGAACAAAACACGTACTGATCATATTTCTTTTAGTGATACAATTATTATTACACACGATTATCAATAACAAAGGGTGTGGCAACTACTAATACGCTCACAAAAGGGGATATTAATATTGTTATCAATACCAAGAATCAGAAGTAGTGGTCAGTGTTCTTACCAGGATATTAGCAATTGGTAGTGAATGTTTATTAATATGATTCTTTTAAACGTTTGTAAAAAAAATTTAGTGGGCGTGGCTAAACTAGCTGGAGTATATAGGCAATTAAAACTTGTTTGGCAGGCTTATAGAGAGTGTACATGTATTTACAACAGTGTAAATAAGAGATGGCAGTACAGGTTGATTTCCAGAGCTCAATTGGTGTGTAAATGATGATGCAGCAGCACAACCAAAATCCCTAGTCAGAACCCTGGTAGTGGTATTGAATGTTCATGTTCAACACTTTGGCATCGTATCATTTGTCATTACAACTTGTCGAGTTAACTCCCCACCTCCTCCAGCGAATGCACTTCACTCATAAATTCAACAAGTGCTATCATTGGGGCCCCCTTATTACCATTCACGAATTTTGATAGATACGTATATTCATTGATAACTAGCGATGTCAGTCGATATTTGATATTGCCATTTAGACACAGTCTTTTTCACTCAGCATATTCTTCTCACTTAATTCTGTACCTTTCGGTACACACAATTACACAAAACTGCATAAGATGCATGACACATTTAGGATGAAAAATTCAAATATTCTATAAAGTAGTGTTGTTTTAGTACGACAATAATGACCACTTTTAGTCACAGTCTACTTCATCAAATTTTAGTTATACACGTAGTTATAGTTAATCAATCATTTTAGGTTTACTAAAAGAGTTTTAGTTAATTAACTAAAAGTTCCCCAAATTGTTTATGGGTAAACTAAACGTCATAATGTCGTACCAAAAAGGGTTTTAGTTATAGTTAACTAAAACAACACCAGGGATATTGGCCAAAATTAATACACTAATAATCATCTTTACACACAACTCACTTCATCTCTTGCCCTAGCCAGATCAAAGATTGTGGGCGGTCCCTATTTTAACACACGTGGGGACTTGGAATGGAAAAGTTGCCAGCTAAATCTGTAAGAGAGAAACTAAGTCAATGGGAGAGCAAGCTAGCGCCACTAAGTGATTCACAGAAGGTGGTCGTCATGGAATTGAGTGCTGTTGCTTCACAAAGACCACTACCCGAAGGAGTAAGTATTTTCCAATAATTTCTTGTACAACAAAATGGCCGACAATCATTAATTAATTAAAAATTAACAGGGAATTTCACGAAACTCCTATTACATCCGTAATATCATAAGGATTTCACAAAGCATGATGACAGCAAGGGCTATCAGAGCCCATGTTGTTCGAGATGGGTGAATAATTGTTTGTGTTAGATATGTTGAATGAGTATTCATCACTGTGTCATATAACAGAGCCATGAACCTTGTTAGCGAAGTTGTAATTGCAACCAGTCTTAAATAGCCTGATCCAATTCAATGTATACTTAATTCGTGTGTTTACACTGTTTTACATGTGCAATGTACATGTACATACATGTAGTACATATTGGTATGTTGGTGTGTACAAATACAAATAGTATAGAGTTCAGAAATGTAGTCTTTTTCATGTCTTGGAATACTGACACCAAAATTTTCGAATAGAAGGGTGCAATTAATATTCATTATAGATTATTTGTGAATTATTAATTATACGTAGCAATGCCCATCTGCATTCACATGTATAAGAATGCCTCTTGAAAAGAAGGCAAAGATTGTGACAGTCTCCTTTTTAATACCAGTTATTGGTAATTATTAATTATTGTTGTCATTATTATCACCATCGTATTATCACCATATCAGTATCATCCAAGCATTGATTGTCAGGTTTCTTAATAAAAGAAATTTAAAGAAGGGTGCAAAATTAATCATGGGTGAGCTAAGAAGGGTTCTAGCAGGTAGTAGAAGGGTGCAGCACCCTGCTATACGAGCCTGGTGAGAAGAATGAGAACCCAGCTGTAATACTGTCTTGTGGTATAAGGAATATTATGAGTTACATGTACAGTACATGTAGTTCCTGAACAAAAACAATGTTGGTTAACAAGGCAAATCAAGTCACAATTACCACTTTAATTATGTGTTTTTTTAGAAAAGAAATGCAGTAACTGATTCACAATGCACACAATGTTTTTTATTCTGATCTGCAGTTATCATCTAGACATGAAAAACTTCAGCCTGTGAGTGCTCCTAATATAGACAGTCGTATGCTGAACATCAAGAACACACAGGATGTAAGAATAAGTATTACACATGTACATGTATGTACAAAGTACATGTAATTGTTTTGAATTGCTGGGTTTAATTTGTGTAACTGGCAGGGCCATCCCTATGATTGCTTCCCTCAAGGTTTAATGTATATATATACAATTATATATATATTTTTTTGTGTCACATATCCTACTATGTGTTGTATACATAGTTAAGGAAGTCGTGTCATTCCAGGGGGCTTCATCAATTAATGGGCATGGCATGTAAGTAGAACTCATGCTTGAGTTCTACAGTCCAGAAAGAAAAAAGCTGTCCATAGTTAACGAGAAACTGGAGCTAATAGCTGTTCTGCCTGAAGTATTTTCCTACAAGATCAGGAAAAAAAACATAACAAGGAAAAGTATCCTATGATTGCTTTGTGGTGTCCAACATACATGTACATTAATCATGGCTGACTTTCTCATGCCTGAAACGCAACAGCCTTTTAAACTTATTGATTTGATTTCACTGTCCTTACTTTGGACTGGTCAACTAGACAGGACTGTAAAATTTAATGAGCGTTTTTCAAACATTTGGGGCAAATATTTATTAGTAAAAAAAACAACTTTTACACTAGTAAATAATAATTATGTTTTACATCAGAAAGTTTGTCTTGTACACTATTTACAGCAAAGAATATATTGAGAGCAATACATATCTTGCCCGGCACTATTTGTTTGGTCACATTCTTGTAGATACAATGGTGACCAAATAATTATAAAGCAGGCCAAATGTTGTCTCACTGGTGAGACTGTAGTTACATGTACATGTATGTTATTGTGTAACTGATGAATCTGTGGATCAAAAATGGTATCCATTTACACTTTGTACCCACTGCCACCCAGACAAAGTTTGCAAATTTTTAGCATCACTGGATGAGTAGAGTATAGACTAAATGTACTCCTTCACCAAATGCATTTGTCGTCATAACACCCAGACAAAGTTTGCAAATGTTTAGCATCACTGGATGAGTAGACTATAGACTAAATGTACTCCTTCACCAAATGATCCAATCTTCATTTTGATTCATAATTTGGATTGCATTGTCATAATTTATTTCACTAATCAAAAGTTTTATTTGATTCCTGAATTTTGCCGTCCATTATTACAGTCCAGTGTGCCGATTCACTTGTCCAGTCTATTGATTAGGGACTGCCAAAAATATTTCAACTGCATACATAGCCTTCTCATAATATATCTAATTGCCATTTGTATTAAATTTTTTTAAGCATTTGTGTGTGGACAGGAGTCACATGACTATGAGCTACACTACAATTCATAAAACTTCTTTGAATACATGTAACTTCACAAATCTGTTGCAATAATTAATACTAGCTCAATAAATTATGAAACATTATTACTACACATGTATATAATTTCTTTACAGTTGTTTGCATGGTTTGATGAGATGGATTCTGAAATGCTAACTGATCAAGATGGAGTTTACAAGTATGTGATATCAACTTCAAATCTTGTTTCTATACATGTATATTACTGCTATATAGTATAACACTCGGGGAATTGGCCAGAAAGATATCTTACATTTTATGAAATTTCTTCGTGTAGTGATTATAGCAGCTATCTTAAACTGTATTGTAAACAGTGTGAACAAATGCTGAACCAGTTGTGTACTGCTCTTGATGCTCTTGAAGACATGACTGATAAGCATCAGTTTGTTTCACTGAAAACACAGTCTCTTCATGATGCTTGTGAGAAACTGGTAGAAGAACAGGTACATACATTTCTATATTATATACATGTACCTAGACACTTTGACTTTTACATACCAGAGTTTCATACAGAGGGGATAGGGTGCAGGGATCAAGATGTATACATGTATGCAAGTATTTGCTTATGTAGTTCATTAAATATGGTTGACCATTCCTGTTCCGAGAACTCAACAAGATGAATCGTTATTAGAATGAAGTAATACAACTGAAAATGTATTTCTGTTGTGTTTTTTTAGCCGATTATTAACATTAAATTTGTTTGTAGTATAAATCAAATGTTGAATTATTACTCTTTATTGTAATTAATTAGTAAACTGCACTTCATTTGCAAGTTTCATTTCAGTACTATATGTGACCGAATTTGCGAAAATCAGGCTTATGGGATAATTATTAATTTTGAGATACGAGTGAAAATAGACAGTTATGGCTTACTCGGGTGATTACTGTTTTACTACATAAAAAACTTCATTAACATCTTACCTATTCACTCATACCTTCAGAGAAGTTCGGAGACATCACTGTGCTTCGCTAGCCACTCCTAAAAAAGCTTTTAGTCATTATGTTTAATGATTATTTTTCTCAAAATGAAGGATTTGTGACTACAACGGTTTAATCCCTCGCTGTAGCTTTGTCTTTTGCGTGATTGGGATGTATCATATATCATTCTGGAGCTAATTGAATACTCTATTTAAATCAATTTTGAAATTTTATCCCTTAAGCCTGATTTTCGCAAATTCGGTCACATATATTCAATAATCAATTAATCAATTAATTGTGATACTACAAAATCACAAACATTGACAATCGACAATAATCCTATAATCACACACCCCTGATTTCAATACAAACTGAGTTTTCCAGTCTTCACTCTCCTCATTTTACATGTACGTATGTTCTCCTGTTTCTGCTATATTATTATTCTTGTTCTCGTAATTACATGTACATGTACATGTATGTTATCAACTCATTCTGTTTGTTTAATTAGAATGAATTGACTCACATTGCTGAGGGTATCAGCAACAGACTGGCATATTTCTCTGAACTAGAACACCTGGGTCAGAAACTTAATTCTTCTTCTATGTCTCTCTCGATTGAGACCTTTCCTGTACTTTTAGCTCGTCTAGATGAGTGCATAGCTTTCATTGAATGTCATGTAAGTGAATTATAGCATACACATGTGTTTGTATCCACTCATCATTCAATGTAGGTCTGCATAGTATTCCATGTACATCTATTTGTTATGTAATATGTCATTACTAACAGTACATGTATGTTTAGAGATTTTAGTAAGCTCAAATGTTTAGTAATCAAACTGATGTATTTGTTGTTAAGAGATAGACTAACATCCTCAAAATTCACAGTAGGAATTTAAGTCCAGATAATAATTATGAGTAGACCTGTGAAGTTAAATTAATATACATGTTTTCAATGCATGCTTATAATAGCAGCCTTTTTATAGTCATACATGTATATACATGTAGCTGCAGCGCACATTCTTTTATGTGCCATGCACATTACTTGACCAATTGATCAAGCCCACACACACATTGAATTTTTTTAGCTACATATGCAATACAAGGATACATGTATTGTATATATATGCAGAGTCAGAAATAACAGGCGGCCATCGGCCATTTTCCGTGCATGTCAGGACAATGACCGAGCAAATTACTGCATGCAAGGACATTATGGCCGAATATAATTATTATGCCCACTCATCAGATCATCATGTGGATTTGTCTACATACTCACCAGTCCTTATGGTAACTTCGAAGCAAGATTCAAGCCTTTCCTAACATCTATGAAGGCAGGAGGCCAAGAATACTCGACCGTTTTTAGCGGTCACATCCATCTTTGTCAAGACAATCGTTTTGCTATTTCTACATGGAATAAACAACTGTTACTGCAGGCGAAGTTGGACAGAGCCTTAACCTTCTGGAAGGTCAACTTTGTTTAGATCTGAATTCTTCTGAGAAAATCTACTCTTGGCCATTTGGCTCGTTAACCACGCCCACATTTCAGTAATACATTAATTAAACGCCGTTTCAACGCAATGTATTATGCATTGCTGTTGCTGTTCAAACAGAGCGCACTGAGTAGTCGAACTTTTCTGCCATACTGCTGACCACTAATGTGGTGACTGAGCATGCACTGCACGTGCTATATATAATCTCACGTTTTTATGCACACTCTGTTCGAACAAAAGTAAAATCAACAGTACGATCAGTTTCGTACTATGGTCGTACTAAACGTAAAGTCATATACTGTATGTCAGCTTGTACCTGTAAATACCACACAATCACCATATTAATAAATAGCAAAAATTGCATAAAGTTTTCACATTATGCTGTATATGTCAAACACTTCTCTCACGAGTGCTTTACAATGACAGTTAAATTGACCATCCAATTTTAAAAAATGACCAGTCAAATTATGGTATGTCCGGACAAGTTGTCCAGACAATATTGATCTCTTATTTCTGACTCTGTATATGTTGTGAACCAATTAGAAATTTGATCACTTTTAAAACTGGCCAACCAGTTTTAAAATGGGTTAACCTGTTTTGAAACTGACTGGCCCGTTTCACAGCCTTCAGGCTAGTGCACAAAAACCTTGAACCATTTATAAGTGGGTCTGAACTAGTTTCCAAACTAGTTGACCTGCTTGGAAACTGGTCGTCCCATTTTGAAACCGGTTGTCCCATTTTGAAACTGGTCGTCCCACTGTGGAAATTAAGAAGGAAGTACAAAAATTAAGAACATTTGCTACAAATATACAAATAAAACTTCCAAATTGACTTGCCACGTGTAATTGTTTCATATTCATCATGATACCACTCTTTACATGATGTACACTGTATTATCCTTCTCCTGGGATTTTCTGGCATCCTACAGTTGCAAAAATTGGTACTTCTTTTGAAACAATACTATCAGCATTTTTTTGGTTGTTGGTGGAAGGGAAGGGAACATTACATTCAGTTTCTAAACATTTCAAAAAATGACTTCGCATTTCGTTTTGTGCATATATCTTCTTAACAGGGTCATCACCATTGCAAAGAGTCGTACCAAAAGCAATTGCAAATAGTCCACAGCTACTTCCATTGTTTTGCTTTTGTACATTGTGAAAACTCAAGGACAAAGTCATAGACTGGGTGTGAACAATGGAAGCACATTGTGCTATTGCTTGTGTGAACAATGGAAGCACATTGTGCTATTGCTTGCTGGGGGAGAAATTGAGATAAACTGTCATATATATTAATAGTAGCTTTTTCACAGGAGAGAGTTGATATGCAGCACCAATGATTTGATCCAGTGTGAATAATTTGCACCATTTCTTGATCCACTGCCTTAAACTTTAACTTCTCACCTAAGAGAGAGCACTGAAAACCTTCTATACCGAAGTTGTGAAACTGTCTTTTGAGGAGAGTTTGGGCAGCGATGATAAGTCTATCATTTAGCCAACTGGAATCACTCATTAGTATTTCTTTGTGTCAGACTGCGTCAAGCATAACTGAGGTAACCACACATTACTCTGACTGTTATCATCATCACTGGCATCACTCACCACAGTCACCTCCTTAGACATACCCTCATCACTATGAACATGGATAACAGTGAATAATTTATAATTCAATCTGTAAATTATATTTTATATCAACTTACTCAAAACATTTGTTTTTACATCCTTTTCCACTGTGGCAATGAGTACTGCATATTATACCCTGCCTAAAACAACAACACTTGCATGTGGAGCAACCTGAACAGCAATGACATGAATTTTAAATAAAATAATTCCATGGGGCAGCATCTCTAAGATACTGTTGGTTGTTCATCAAATCCAAAATGATAAATTACTCTAGTTCATTTGATGGATAACAACTAGACAAAAGTCCACTTGTACACCTATACAAGACATACAGTATCACTAATTCAACTAGAGTACTGACCTGAGTTACACCAACCACAACACAAGGGAGTCGTGGTAAATCAGAACAAGTGCGATCAATCCGAAGAATACACAAACTAACCCTATCACCAATTTTAAAAGTGACAACATTCTCTTTGTTATAATGATTAGTCATTCTCTGAGCAGTTTTCCTATATTCTTAATCTGCTTTATGGCAAATCGAAAATAGTGTCAAAACTGCAAATACAATTAAAGTTGTGCTTAATTTCAAATGTGTATGCCAGTTGATAGTTGAGTTATAACAGGATCATCAGTAACTCCAACAATATACAGTGAATCTGATCAAACAATCGCTAAAACATAGCTTATCAAATGTTTTCTTGTAGCCAGCATGTAATGTACTATCATGAGCTTCACAAACTATTTCTTCGAACTCTTCAACAAATGCCACCCTTCAACAGATGCCAAGATAGAGCTGTCTGTAACAATCTGATATGTTTATTTACTATAATAACTATAATATTATAATTCATACCTGGTCTGGTGGTGCTGGGACTACTAATACTGGTTCTTTAATGCCAAGAGATGGTATATCCAGCCAATGAAATTTTCCCTTTTTAACAGAAAAACGCAAGTTCTTGTCAACACTTGCTGGATTCTTCAGACACTCTGTAATCTTCTCCCCAAAGCTTTTATAAATCACTCCACTTGTGTTCCTATTTTGTTGTGGATATTTCTCATCCAAGAAAGCACTAAATTTAGTGTCCATAGTAAGCAGAAGACTGGCAGATAACTTTGTGACTAAATCGTGAATCTTTACACTTCGCTTACTTCTGGGCCTGGCCCACTTTATGACGTTTTAATTTTACACGTGTTTAAAGAGTTTCTTAATCGTACTTGAACGTCTTTTTGCCCCGATTGTGCAATTTATGTAACTTGGACGGCTTCAAAACAAGCGGAACAGTTCAAAAATGGGCTGGGCTGCTTCAAAACAGGTCACAGGTTTTAAATTGGTTCACGACATTATATATTTCTACCATGCTTGTAGTTTATTGACCAATGAAATTGCTCAAAATGAGGTTAATAAATCTCATATCAAACCTCCTGGAGAGGTTCAATATTATATTGAAACCTCCCGGGATTATTTTCCCGGGATTGTATAATAATTTTGTCAGAGTTGTCATTGATTTATTTTATATAATGGTTTATAAATTACACATTAAAAGATTATTACCCTCGCTGCGAAGTGTAGGCAGAAGGGTATGACTATATAACTGTAGCTATAATTATTAGCTGTAATTCATAGTGATGCTTGTTCTTTTTGAAAATCTAACACCAGTTTGTATGCTTGTGATTGAGGTCTTTCAGAGCTCCATTGATTCCTCTCGTATGAGATTCCAAAAGAGTTGGGTGGGGCTGTTCCATCGCGAACTTCTTGATAGCAATCGCGATCGATCGATATTGCACAGCGCATATTGCTGTTGGAAGACCACACCTTTTACTGGAGTGGAGGAGGAACCGGAAGTCTGCCACATGTAGAGCTTTTTCTGTCATTTGCGATTGACTGTTGATCAGTTACTTGTCTAAAGAGTCACAGAAACCCACACTAATGACACTATATCCATAGGTTAGTGAAATTATGTATACTTGTTGCCATGCACAAAGATTTGCTTAGTTACTGTATTTCGTGTACGAATGAAATGCGTTGCTATAGCATGGTAGAAGTGCGTTATATATGGAGTGCCGTTTGCGTCAAAATTATTCGCGTCTCCCGACTCAAACAACATGGATGATAACCCTAACGATCCCAAGGTCTATACTGGGGGCTCCGCCCCCCCAGACCTCCCCAGTTAAAGATGTCGGATATACTATATCCGACGTCTGATATGATATCGGATGTTGGATATAGTATATCGGATGTCGGATATAGTATATCGGACGTCTGATATGATATTGGATGTCAGATATAGTATATCAGAAGGGGTAATAATGGAGCAGCCAACACAAAACGATTTTGACTCATTTGGCACCCAATAGTTATACACCTCGGTACGGTCTCTACTAGATTTATCAAACCTCGTGCCTTCGGCCCTCGGTTTGATAAATCTAGTAGAGACCTCTACCTCGGTGTATAACCTATACGTATATACAGTACCTGACATTATTATGCTTACAGTCTACATACTGTCACTGTACTTTCATTTACTACAGTATACTTTGTGAATGAATTACAATGTACTTTGAATATACATGTACTATATACAGTACAGTATTACATCTTAGTACTACATGTACGTTATCACATACAAATGTAAAAGGAATTCTCACATTGCTATGATCACGGTACAAACTAGTACTATAGTACTACTTAGAAGTACGGTTGACTATCACCTTATTAAAGTGTAGCTCCCATCATGTAAACTTAATGTTACTATAAATTATAAACATGAACGTACATGTATATATTACAGCTGGAATAAAGGTTTGAATGTTTGAACCTTTGTTCCTTTTCTGTGCATTCGAAACTGAATGATCATATTTCATCTCTATTGTATTTTTGTATGTATAGCCTCATTACAAGGAGTCTCCGGTGTATTTGGCAAGATACAGACAACAGTTATCAAGAGCATTAGCATCTGTTAAGCAACAAGTCACACAAACACTGAAATCAACTACTTTCAGTGTACTACCTCAACAGGTCAGATTGGGAATTATTTGCTTGTACATGTACATGTACTAAAATTTAATGTACTATATACGGAGTATTTTATAAACTATAATCTGTATACATGAAACAGTATAACAACAATTATTGCTGATCATGTGACCTGAGGCCTATCAGAGAGCAGATAATGCGTCACATGATTGAACATTAAATCACTTATTTCACACTTTTGTGTGCAATAAGTTAGTTATTGCACACTTTGCTCACCTCTACTAACAAAGCTACTCCAACAACAGTGGTAGTTCACCAGATCATCAATAAATCACTTATAACACACTTGACAGTGTGTTATAGTTATTACTTACTATAACGAAATAGGGGTGGACGATATTAACTTTCAGTAATACCATTAACTATTTTCTAAATTATTACAATAATTACTCAAACCAATAAATAATCGACATGGCATGTTACAATTAAATATGACAATAGAATGCATGGTAATGTGATATAAGTTACATTGTGTGTAATAAAATACTTTATATATACATATATGGTATAAGGCAAAAAGAAAGTGACAGACTTAAAAATTTACCAGCTTGCTGACAGACACAAGGCAGAACTCTGTTAGAGTTCCTTCAGAGTTCTTGATGAATACTAGCTAGAGCTGTGGTGGAGCTCTATCAGAGATCTAGTTTACTAATTATACCTCTGCTGGAGCTCTATCAGAGGGTTTGGTTATAGTGCGTACGTGCGTACGTACGTACGTATGTAGTAAAAATACAGGCAGAATTTTTGCAGCACTAAAAACATCTGGCAGCCATAATATACGTACGTACGTAAATATCAGACAACAATAGTATTGTATATGTATTTTTATATATTAAATTTAATATGCGGTGTAGGTGTAAGCTGTATATTATTATCATACATGTATGTACGTACATGTACACGCATACGTATTTACGTACTTTGTATACAGTCTGTCAGACGAGAATTTCTTTATAAATACTGATATTTACAAAAGCTATACAGTTACTAGACTAGTACAAGTTGCAGCAAAAAGATAAATGCCTTGTCTAACAAAATATGGAAAGGAACGACTAGCTCATCTTGTGAGTAAAGAGAAGAATATATCTGAAATATTAACAGAGTTGGATAAAGAAGATATTTTCATAACTCGTCAGTCACTGTGGAGAGCAAAAAAATGATATTTAACTGCCGGTCCATCAAAAAGAATTGGACGTCCTCTGAAGCTAACTGATGAAGTACTTGACATTATCGATAAGTGCATGAATGAAGATGATGAAACAACTGCTTTGCAACTGCAAAATGTGTTAAGACAAGGAGGAAATGAAATATCATTACGAAGTATTTTGAGAGGTCGAAAATCATTAGGATGGACATTTCATGGAGCAGCATATTGCCAACTTATTCGAGATGTCAATAAAGTAAAGTGAGTGCAGTGTGTAAATGATTATATTACTGACAACTTTCATGATGTCATTTGGAGTGATGAGACTACAGTACAGCTTGAGACGCAAAAGAGATATTGCTGTAGAAAGGTCAGAAACCTAAACCTAAGCCTCGACCAAAACACCCCCTAAAGCTTCATGTTTGGGGGTATAAGTTGGCTCTCATGTATGTATATTTGAAGGATGCATGGATGCTGAACTATACGTTGAAATACTTGACCAGTGTCTCGTTCCGTTTGTACACCATGCATCTCCAAATGGTCATTGTTTTATGCAAGACAACGATCCCAATCATACATCACGAAAGGCCAAGAGTTTCTTTGACGAAAAGGGTGTAAACTGGTGGAAAACACCTCCAGAGAGCCCAGACATTAATCCAATTGAGAACTTGTGGCATGCGCTTAAGGGATGTGATACTTGAAGTGCACAATTAGACTATACTTGATAATTAATCATGTAGGAATATATTAGAAGAGAAGCAAAACCAAGAAGCAAAGTACAGCTTGTGGATGGAATACTCAGTTTTTGGAGGACAGTAAATGTTAGTAAATGTCGAAAGTACATCAATCATTTGAAGAAAGTACTCCCACACGTAATTCAAGTTGAAGGAAATGCAACAGGATACTGGAAATATTTTTTTACCAACTGTCTTTGGTCAGTTCCAACAGTTGTTATGCCATTATTTTGTTTATTACACTACTGTTTTGGTCAGTTCCAACAATTTTTTTTAAACAGACCTAGTTTTTCCAATTGCAAGATTAACAGTGATAATTACTATATATTGTTGTAATGGTGTCAGTGTAGGGTCAGTAATTAAATTATTACAGAACAAACAACAAAGGGGAAGTAAACAAGTTGAACACCCAGGACAAATGGTTCCTTTAGAAAAACACTCAAAATAAAAAGGGGAAAAACAACAAGGAGAATAAAAAATTTCAGGTTTCCTAGGGTGAGGTGCACTAATACATGAAAAACATCCACCACACACAACTTTACAGCTATTATATTTATTTTGCCTATATTTATTTCTTATTAAACGACGAACAGAACTTACAGAACTAATATTAAAAATTTTTTTTTTCTGTACCCTAAGGGCACTAGATACAAAGTCCAAAAAACGTCACATCCTAAAAAGTCTGCTAGTCGCACTAAAACAAACATGTCCTGATAAGTGTCTGGTAAATTATATTGTCTTGGCTTACTTAAATTTAAAAAAATTGATCTAATATATTTAATTTACTCCGGCACTTCCGCAAATGTTTCATATGGCAATTCAATATGCTTACTCTCCTCTCTCCATTGTCCACTTGACCAGGCGTAGAGTACTGGACAATATCGGAGCAAAGATTTAGTGGTACATATTTGTCCATTCTTACTGTGAATGATTACCTAATGTTTGTGAGAAAATACAAGAAGTAACAATCAACTATGGATTATCAGGCTATATATTGGGTTTATACGAAAGTCAGCAATGATTTATTATTTCACCACAAACCAATTATAGGGATATATGTAATTTGTTTCTCACTATGTAATATATACATGCAGTCTCTTTAAATTGCTTAAATATGTATTTCAATTAGTGTTGTTTTAGTTGTTTCCAGATTTCATTTTAGTTTAGTTTTGCTACAAGGCAATAATTACAATACTTGGAATTATCACATACACTTTAGAGATATCTTCTCACAATCACTATTCAAATCTTAATATGTGTAGATTAAGGTGTGAGCTGTTTCAAACCAAAATTATCAAAATGACATCCTATTTTTAGTTCTATATATACCGTATTTTCCATTTAGAAGCCTGGGCCTCTATTTCCTAAAGGCACTTCCTTGACCAGGCCACTAAACGAAACCGGCCTATGTACAAGCCTGGCCTGTAAACAATCGCCAGCTAGCGTGCGCATAAACCACGTGGCCGGGCAATAATGACCACGCCCAGCGCGTAACAAGGCAGAGCCCACTAACGATAGCTTAGCATCATGGCCACTGGTAGTGTCTATGGCAAATTCTATGGCCTTGATCTTCGTTGAAATGTCATAAGAGCTTCTCTTCTTCGTTGAAATTCTGCTTTGGGCAAAATTCACCTTCTTCCTCAGTATCACGTGTCCTACGTCCATGTGTTGTGGGCGTGGCACTACCCGGCTTTAATTCGAGACCCGGCCTTTATTTAGTGAATAAAGTGAGAACACCCAGCCTTAAAACGAGATCCGGCTTCTATTCAGACCCGGCCACTACTCGGGAAAATATGGTAATCATAATTTTAGTTCATGAAGGAAAAAATAATTATAGTTTGGTTCTAGTTTTACTAAAGATGGAATATTATATTTTGGTTTAGTTTTAGTTAGTATACTAAAATGGTGGACCCCCTTACTAAAGTATGTTTTGGTCTTAGTTTTGGTAAACACTAATTTCAATACTTCTAGCTTTACATGCCTTAGCTATTAAAAAACAAAAAAATAAAGAAAGATTAATCATAAGGTGATCACACTGTAATTTTCATTAACACCTATACCCTAGGAGGTCCAAAACCCACAGTCACCCATGTAGGATGTAACAGTCAAAGTACAAAGCTAGTCTCCCCTCCCAAACATACCAATCATCCTTCTACACCTATAATCCTATATCAACTCACTTTGATGGAAGATAAATCATCCCTAGAAGGTAAGGGAGAGGAAGAGGAGGAAGATTTACTACAGTCCTGGCCAGCAGTGGTTAAAGAGGAGGAATGGTTACCGCGATCCTGGCCAGCAGTGGGTAAGGAGGAGGAAGAGGAGGAAGGTTCACTGCGGTCCTGGCCAGCAGTGGTTAAGGAGGAGGAAGAAGAGGAGAAAGGGTTACCGCGATCCTGGCCAGCAGTGGGTAAGGAGGAGGAAGAGGAGAAAGTTTCACTGCGGTCCTGGCCAGCAGTGGTTAAGGAGGAGGAAGAAGAGGAGGAAGGGTTACCGCGATCCTGGCCAGCAGTGGGTAAGGAGGAGGAAGAGGAGGAAGGATTACTGCGATCCTGGCCAGCAGTGGGTAAGGAGGAGGAAGGATTACTGCGATCCTGGCCAGCAGTGGGTAAGGAGGAGAAGAGGAGGAAGGATTACTGCGATCCTGGCCAGCAGTGGGTAAGAAGGAGGAAGTGGAGAAAGGATTACAGCAGTCTTCCTGGCCAGCAGTGGGTAAGGAGGAGAAAGAGCGGGAAGGTTCACTGTGGTCCTGGTCAGCAGTGGGTAAGGAGGAGGAGGAGGAAGGTTCACTGCGGTCCTGGCCAGCAGTGGTTGAGGAGGAGGAGGAGGAGGAAGAGTTATTGCAGTCCTGGCCAGCAGTGACATACATTTGGATTGGAGGGGAGAAAGTAAGATCGTATTCCCCAGAAATTTCAGTTAAATAATCGATTGATGGAGACTGCGATGTGTCGTAGCACAATCGACCCAAAATCACTTGAAAAGATGCGGAGCTTAAGGATATATCCAAGTAATAGATTTGAAGAGTAAAATTAATGGATAATGTGGATAAGTCCACACAGCACTCACCAGCAGCGATTTCTATGTGTGTAGGTAAGTTCCAGCACAACCCAGCTGCGAACTGGATGAACTCGGATGTTTCAATGTAGTAACCAACTGTAGGCTAGAAATGAAAGTAGAAATTTACAATAACACATGCTATCCAGTAATATTTATCTGTTATAACTATAAACTGGTACTATTAATTTAATGGTTTGATGTACTGTTGCAGCTAATTTTGTTATATGGCAAAATCCATGGCATGGCATGGCATGTATTGTGGATAAATGTTGGAGTATAAAGCTGGAGGATATGTTGTATCATACATGAGAAAACTGTTAACAATAATATTATTATTTATAAGTATAAGTATAATTATAGAAATAAAAGTTACTAAGCTACCTCTTGCTCCATAATGTGACGATGACTTTCGACCAATAAATCTGAATTCTGTAACAGCGAAGGCCACTGAAGGATAATCCCGAACAATAGCTCTAGTTTATAGAACAGCGCAACTGAGCTCTTGTACGTGGATGTTTTGTAATATACTAGCTAGCTAGCGCGAATACAGATGAATGCAGTGTTAATTAAAATATTTAATAATAACAAAAATGACAATTTACAAAAAAAAATATTACTAACTAAACATTAAAAAATTGATAGAATGACAAAACTGTCCAATTCATTCAAAATAAGCTAATACATATATAGTAGAAAAGAAGCCTAGAAATAGCAGTTGACGGAATTAACCAGTACACATATTGGAATATTAATCAAAGACTGTTCCGCAACCTTCTACAAGCATCATTTGTTGCAGGACAACAGCGAGATTTCCATATTTTAGATTCAAATTTTCCATATTTGAATTCCCAGTGTTCTATCTCAGCCTTTTTTTTCCAGATTCGTTCAATAATTGCCTTAAGCTCGTCCTAAAATCAAGCTTTTGAATGTCACGTCCCTTTCAACAACGTCCAGCCACTGTTGAAACAGCCATTATCCTTTTCCCAAAAAACACATCTCTGCAAAGAGCAACACAAACTTTCCCAATCTTATTCAGATCATAAAGTTCATGTCTATGTAATACAAGCAATTCATGAACAGTTTTCATACATGTAGGCGTCTTGATTGCTTCCAAAGGTTCGTGGAACTGTCTGGCATTAGTTGGAAATGCATGACACAGCGATGAAGTTTCAAAGCCTGTTTGAAACATCTCAGGATTATTTGATAAAGTTTTGAATCGCGTATGAAATTCACAAGTACTACACTGCCCAGCAATATTCGATAGTGGATAAACATCAGATAGTGACGAAGTCTCAACTTCTCGTTGGATCTCTTTGGATTTTTCAGGTTTGTATGCTGTATTTGCCTGTTTGGAAGGCATAGACACATTTGAAGGTGAAAAGGAATTCACCAGCAATGAATGATCTGATAAAATAGAAATGATGTCATCGTCACCTAGAACAGTAGATGATGGTGGGTGAAAAAATGATTGTGATGTTGATGTTGGTGACAGAAATGAGGGCGAGGACTCTTTCCATTGATGTGTGTTGGGAGCAGTCACACTAATGGGTAGATTGGTTTGTGGACCTTTTCCAACATTAAAAAAATCTATGTAATTGACTGTTGATGTCACTAATTTTCAAATTAGTGAATTTGCTGAACTGCTCACATTTTTGGTGCAATTCCAAAGTCTTCGTCTGAACATACTCCGTCTTCCTACTGAGCTCATCAATTAACAGGTTCTGCTTTTCTATATTTCTCTCTAAATTCTGAACTTTAGAACTGACTAATTGCAGTTGCAGAGAACTTATATGAGCTTGATTGGCCTGGAACTTCATATTTTCATCCAACTTTTCTGTGTGGAAACAGAACACATTGCATGTTAATCTAGATAATAAATTAATTATTATGTATAAACATACCTAATATGTGTTGGAATTCACTAGATGATACTGTTGTGACAGATGAAGGTAAACCATAACCAGAGTGTGGTGGAACAGTGTAAACTACAGAACTAGAAGATGGCACATTATGTATTGTTAGTGGTTCTGTAAGGGGGATCTGTCCTGCCATAGAAGATGACTGTAGTTCTACATTATTAGAAGGTGACTGGATTTTTGTGCAGATCTGTCCAGCTAGAATCTGCTTGCGAAGTATACAATATGGAGTCTGTTTAGTCACGGGTGACTGAACATCACTGTGGATCTGTCCAACTAGAAACGTTTTCCGAGTACATGGAGAGTGTTTAGCCACAGGTGACTGAAGGATAGATGCATCTGTGCAGATCTGGCCAGCTAAAGTATGTGCAGAATGCTGAGTACATGGCAACTGCACTATAGGCATATTTGTGGAGGTTTGTTCAGAGAGTGAAATGCATTGGGCTACAGGTGACTGCATAGTAGATGTTCCGGTGTTGATATCTGGCTCTGAGTAAGTAAGTCCAGGGTCATTACTTGAAATTATTTTACCAACAGCACCTACACAAACACGAATTACATAACAATGATGTGGTTCACACTTAAGTCAATTGATTATTATTAGTCACATGACATTTGGCCTTAATTGGTTTTTTGCTGTGTACTGAGAAACTGAAACGCAACTAGGTATGGCCTCAGAGATAATGGATCACATACACAATGTTTGGCAAAGTTTTTGTTATATGAATGCATCTCGGGTCGTAATGTGTTTCGTTAACTTCATATACTAATGCAACAAATTATCTTTAACAGCGAAATTATTCCAATTTACAGTATAAGGTTATTTCAGATAATAAAAGGAAATTTCTTAATTCCCCCATTACAGTCGTTAAATTTAGTAAAGTACCTTTAGTATATGACGAAAATTTTTTCCAGCTGGTTGAAAATGAGCCAACTATCTTCCTAACTAAGTCCCAGAGCTCTTGACTATCCTGTGATCATCTTTAAGGGCTTTTGTGACTGCCAGTTTCAGGTTGTGTCCAAAGCAGGACAACCTTTCCCAACCAAGCTTGTTGGTAGCACTAATGATATTAACACCGCTATCTGTAGTAAAACAAAACTTGCTTGTCCTCCTTTAGACTCCAACTCTCCAATGCTGCCGTGATTGCCTCAGCGAGATTATTACCAGTGTGGTCTGAGGGCAAAAAGGATGTCTGAAGACACAGACTTCTGTATTGCCATGAATTGTTGATGAAGTGTACTGTATAACTCATGAATGGATGTAAAGTTTCACTAGGCCAGAAGTCTGTTGTAGCTGAAAAGAATTCAATGCTTTGTAGCTCTGTTTCTACCTTTTCTCTAGTTGTACAGTATAGACTAGGTATTGCTGTCTGATAAAAGGTATTTCCTACCAGGTAACTCGAACTTTTTGTCAAAAAACAGAGAGTAATCTCTTAAAACCTGGCCTTTCAGCAGTTGTAAAAGGCATCATGTCCTTTGCAATTGGAAGTATTTTTTACAAAGACAACAAACAGGTGAACCTTTTGTCGATTGGAGTGCCAGGAGTGGTTGGCTTAAAACCAAAAAAAGTTCCAAGCAATAGAAGCACTTTTCTTTTTACTAATAAGCTCTTCTGCCATCTCTTTCAACACGTTCTATCACGCGGTATCGATTGTGGGCGTTACCGGTAAAGGCTGGTTCACAATGTGCGTCAGTTGCGTTGTGATAAAATTCTGAAAACTGATTGGTCAAACGCACACAGTTAACGCAAAGATAGACTATTCTTGCATTATGTTGCGTTTGACGACATTATTTTCACAATTCAACACACTTACGCAATGCAAGGCCTTGCATCATATTGTGAACCAGCCTTAATTGCAAAAAGTAGTAGTTATTAATAAACCGGTTAGTAAGATAATGCAATATCATACTATTTACTAACAATCAATAATGAAAATAGTTACTAAAACTGATATACCGCCCACCCCTACAACGAAACATGTACAGGCCAATGAGGACTATTTCTCTGATCTCTTATTTTAATGCATGTACGTTCTACCACAAATATAATGTACATGTACATGTTCATGTATCTAATTGCCTGTAATTGTCTACTTCATCACAGAAAGTTAATTTATGTGACGTTTAATATGAATAACATTCTATACTGAACTTTTTCCAAAACAATGCAATAGTCAATAGTATAACTCTTTGTCTTTTGCTTTATAGCAGTGTATGTACATTGTACTTACGTTGGATTATACAATGTATGAAAGTGGTTTGTTTAATTTTGGTCCTTACATGTATGTTAACCTTCTGTGTTAGTACTATCCCGACCTTGTTTGCATCCATTTTCAGTTTTGATGTCCCAACATCTTCTTTAATTTTCCTTTAATTTTTCTTTATATTATGTGTAGCAACAAGCTCAAAGTCCCACCAGAGTTGTCTCTGAGAATACATATTCACAGTATTATGGAAAATTCAGATCTTGTGCTCCTAAGATTAAGGTAAAATACTTGATTACATGTCCACATCTGAGTTGCAATTTATGTATATACAGTATATGTACATGTACAGACGAACATAATACAATGAATAAATGCTATGTGACTTGGTACTGGCCAATCAGATTGCAGTTTTTAAACGAGAGCCGTCGGGACGGGACCCTCGCCTACGTGGCAAGGTAATACAAACTATAATTTCGAAATATAATATGCCAAAAGATTATAATTATCATTGCTCGTTTGTATGGTCATATAATAATGAGAATGTTTACTTCAGATTGTTTAGTTTGTGTATAAAACATATTAAGTTATAAAACCGTACTGGCATGTTAGTTTTTATAATAATATTATAAAAGATATAGATATATATATATATATATATATATATAAATAATTATATATATATATTTATATGTAAATTATATAAACTAACATGTCACTACTTATTACGATTATACTAGTCTCTTCCTTGTCTATACTATAAGTCTTACATTTTAGTCTCTGTATTATCTGAAAGAAGAAAGAAAGATCCTCAATTCGTCTTGTGAAATATTCCACAAAGACAGCATAGACAGGTCCTCAAAACTGCTGACGTTCGAGTAACGTGCACAGCACATGACTTTGAAAAATTGAAATAGGCGGAGTTTGAAAGTAATGGAGAATGCTTGGAGCCAGTACTCGATGTTGTAGCAACCACTACCCAAATTCTGTTTGCTTTTATGTAGTGCTTTGCTAGCGATAGTCATGATACAGGAGTAGTTATGTTTTGATGTGTTCAGATGCCTCCACGAGTCTTCTCAAGTCTGGAAACAGTAACCGTGAGTTATAAACATTGTGATAACTTTATAATCGAAAGGTTTAAGAAGAATTCCTACGTTATTTTTTTTCCTTGTATAATTTGAAGTCTACCAGTACCCCTTTTGAAATGTCAATGTTTTTATTTTTCCAGAAAAATTGCTAACACACACACACACACACACACACACACAGACACAGACACACAGACACACAGACACACAGACAAAACGATTACCGTACCCTTCCGCCTACGCTACGCGGCGAGGGTAATGAACTGTAATCTACGGATGAAGATATTGAGAAATACATGTACAATGATACAATTATCATGGAAAAAATTATGATGATATTTGATAATATCATTATACTAATATTCAATGTAGCACCTTTTGTTACCAGGGCTTTTCATATCTATCTATTCTGGTACACACAAGGCTTCTGCAAGACCAATTTTATATTATTCCATGTATGCATATTGTGTGATGTACAGTATTAACAATCCAGAAAACTACAATGATAATTATGATAATTATATCAAATAGCATGATTCTACGATGATATCATACATGTAATATTTCCCAACTATGTTATAGTCCAAAATAGATTATGCAATACATCACAATTTATTTTTATACTTGTTTTTAGGCTTTGATGAAGGAGATAGAAAAAAGAATAGAGAAATCTCCAGAGTGAGTCAAGTGTGTTTTAGCGTATTATATCTTACAGGACTTATGTCACATATATGTCACATTTGGATCATTGTACTTTTACTGCAAGGCTAAGCATTCCAAGTGTGCTTGTATTAGCATTAGTGGCAAGCCCTTGAAAAAAGCCCAAAAAAACATGATGAGTTTGCAAAATAGCTATAAAATTGATGCAGGTTTGAGGGTATGGAAAGGAAACCATGTCCTAGATTTTTTGTGATATAACCACCTGTGTTGGAAAGCATGGTCTGTCTTCTAAGGGAAAGTAAATATAAAATTTGCCAGGAAGAAAACAGATTCTAATAACTGCAACAAATAGCTGCTGTAGCAAAGAGACGCTAGTGCCATCATGTGATACATTTTTCTCAATATATCTTGTTGTTATTAATAATTAAAGCTTAGTCAATTATTGTCATTTTCAAACAAAATATTGCTCTGATAATTCCAACATTATTAACCCCTGCCAGCATAGGCTGAGCAGAGGGTTGCGGTTTTCTGTTTGTTTGTGTCTCCCCAAAATTTCTTGACAACTAACAAGATTGGCACTTTGATCGAGCTATCAACAAACTTGAAAAATACTAGGCAAAACAAGCTTTTTTCGAGTACCATCGAGGTAGCAGTGGCTGCTACAACATCAAGCACTGGCTCTACCCTCAGTAATAATTAGTGATGTGTGTTACATATCGATTTATCGAAATATTGAAATTTTCATTCAATATTGTGAATTCATGATACAATATTGGCTTTTGGATGTATCGATACACTGGTGTGGGCAGTTCAGTAAACATGGTTTTTCCCATTTGTCTAATTTTATACCTGAAAGCAATTGTAACAAGCTAGTGCATAACCCTTGGACACAACCAAACTGGACACTTATTTACATTTTATAATCATTTCAATTATTATTTCAAATATCATGATACTGTATCGTATTGTGATATGTTTGGCAGCAATACACAATACTACTATGTAGTTGTATCGCACATCTCTAGTAATAATTATAATCACACTTCACAAGTTCACATGCACTTGTGGCGAGAGGGTTATCACTATTTCCACACCACTTAACTTTTACAAAGTATATTTTCATTTGTATTTTAATGTACATGTACATGTATGTATATTTATTGTTGTTTATCATTAGATATTCCACCCTGCTACATGATTGTCTCCAGTGTTACATGAGTCAGAGATCCATTCTTCTTTCTCCATCAATCACAAGTTCTCTAATACAATTTACTAAACAGCACTCAACTGATTACTGTTCACTGGTTAGTGCACATGTACATAAGTGTACACATACATTACAATTATGCATTAATTATAAACATAATTATTGACCTGGTAAAAAAATGTAGATAATGTTATATATACTGTATATACATGTACATGTACATGTATATAAACAGTGTACATGTATATATATGTCATGATGAAGCCACCCTTCAAAGCTTCCAACAGTGCTATAAATGTGATACGTACACCATGTTTGATGTGTGCACTGTGTGGTTTGTCTTCATTAAGCTATATAACATGACTTGAAGTCATGAAATATATTAGTTATGTCATGCCCACTTGTGCAATATCTAGCTTATAATCACCATGCCCTTGGGCCTGCGGCCCTCTGGCTCCGTGATTATAAACTGATATAGCACTCTTGGCATGACATACGTTACTGTATATAATATGTATTGTAACTACATGTACCTGTTGTATTATATGTCATAACTTTGGAATTATTCGTATTTGAATACAATCTTTTTAAACTACACAACTCAAATTAACTGTCTTATATTGTTGACACTTAAGGGATATTGATTCATATAATAATGACATGCTTTTTTCTGCCTCAGTCTGTACTATAATAGTTGTATATACACACATGTATGTACACTGTACATGTATATGTTATATAATGTCTCGATTGCCACATCTGGCTTATAATCACCGGGGCCGTACATGGTGATTATAAGCCTGATATTGAACAGGTGAGTATAATACATACATGTATATATCTCATGACTTCAAAGCTTTTGACCAATTACAAGTGTTTCTATTTATTTCCAGGTAAGGTCATGTTGTAATTTCCTGTCTCGTGTGTGTATTGATGAGTATCAACTATATACTCATTTCTTCTCTGAAACAAGCAATGAACTAAAGTAAAAAAGATATGTAATTATTTCCTTAATTTATATATTATTATTTTTATAATATAATATATGTATATATATATATATTATTTATATATATATATATATAAATTATGTATATATATATTATATATATATATATATATACACGTATATATGTGTACTTGTGAATTTATATTGTGGCTTTTGAGAGAATCCACTCCAGAATTTTCACAATTGTCAACAGTTTTCGTACTTAAGCTCCGGCATTAAATGCTTTGCTAACTTATTAAACTTTGTAATCTCCCAATACAAAATTAGCCACATTTGATTTGTGCCCACCTACTGCAATCCATGTAGACCATTTGAAAAAGAATGTTATTGAATTGTAATCAAAGAAGATTACCTGCATACATATTATTGTCTGAGCTACGCTCTTAGTAGAGGCAATAATATTGTTTAGAATTTATTACATGAAGATACATGTACTTTAAATCTTTTAATTAGTTCCACTTCTACTACATGTATTTGTAGAAACACTCTATGTATTTGTATATGTATACTTCATTAGCTACATGTATTAACTGTTACAGTATGTTACCTTTACCAGTTCACTAATAGAAGGACTATGTTATCAAATGTATGACATATTGAGACCAGTAGTCATTCATGTTAATCATATGGAGATACTGACTGATCTCTGTACTATACTAAAGGTGAATGTTACATATATCATTTTTAAACTCAGACTCCCCTAAGAGCAGTGCATGATTGAATTATTTTCCCTACCTAGCAAAAAATCTTGTATGAAAATCTTGAATGTGTATTTTTATGGCCCGTAGGGCCATCCCTATGATTGCTTTCCCACGGGTTCGAACTATATATAATTTATATAATTATATATATATGTTTGTGTCACTTGCGCGAGTATGCGTTGTATACGTAGTTAAGGAAGTTACATCATTCCCGGGGGCTTGGTGAATTAATGGGCGTGGCGCGTAAAAGAACGCGCGCTCAAGCTCTACAGACCAGAAAGAAAGATGTTCTACCTGAAATATATTTCTAAAGTTCTACAATGTTCTTAAGGTAAACAGAGTAGATAATCAAAATAATAACTATAATAGCCTGATGTGTTTCAGGCATCATAAAGTCAGCCATGATTACTGAATGCTGGACACCACAAAGCAGTCATAGGGATACTTTTTTCTCTATATACACTTGTTTTTACTATTCACCATTGTTTTTTTATTAATTTCCTAATATTACATCATGTACGCATGTACCTGTATTGTTTCTGATATGTAGAAAAAATATAATTTTTTGATGTCATTTACAGGTGGAGATAATAGATGAAATTGTGGAGCCAAAAGGTATAAATTAATAAATAGACACACACATACAATGTATATATAATATAGTCAATAGTATTACTGTGACACACAATATACTGTACATGTAGTTATTGTTTCTCATTTCTCTTGTACAATGCTCAAAGTTTCTGTACAGTATAATTGTATCTGTACTGACACAGGCTAGTATTTTTGTACTTGTAGTGAAGTTTTTTTATACCTTGAAAGACTACTGGTAAACATTTGAGACCAGTGCATTTGAAAATCTATTTGGTTTATGCATTTGAAGTTAAAATCCGAATAGTGTACTTGTACATGTAATTGCTTCCTACTACTTTGTCAATGGCTTCACTAGGAACATCTTCACAGTCTACACGAGCCAGAATATTGCTCAATTCTTTTTTCTGTTATACAGGAAACTTAGTCAATGTAGTATATAGTGGCTGTTCATTTTCTAGAAGCCATATTTAAAGAAGGCGTATACACGTGGGTTCTAAAAATAGTAACAGACAGTCGGACAGATAGTTTGACCACTTAATTGCGTGGTTGTTTACTGCTCCTACTCTTACGCTTTCTGGTCAACATCATTATGGGCTCCTGACAATATAAATATTGTGCCTGTACTTGTCCTTATACCAATATGGTGCACTTGTCCTTATACCAATATGGTGCACTTGTCCTGTTTCTGTTCTGTAACTAAATTTGTGAAAATGTGTCATTTAGCATGTACGAATTTTGGGTTTGATGTTTGGGTTGTTTTTGAGCAAGGCTTCATTGATGTTTTTTACCGTGGACTGCTCTAATGATGAGCTTGGGCAACATCTTCTGTTAGGATGAGATGATAGTAGTATTGTTAATGTAGTTAATCATTTTAATAGAGTAAACATTATCTCATCAGTAATGATTATTCTTTAATTCACAGGTGATCAGTTGAGTGTATTTAGTGTTGTAATTAAGACATTGTTAGGAGATATACAACAAAGACTTGTATTCAGAGCCCAGGTACCATAATAATAATTGTAATCATTATACATTGTATACATGTCAGAGTTGGTTGTAGTAATGTAACTGGTAATTGGAACTTTGACATGCTTCTATCTTGAATGTCTACAACCATTTTTACATGTACATCAGTGTTTTTGACAAGCTCATATGGCGCACCATTGACTGAAAGAGCTTCTTATTTGGCACTGCATAGTTCTCTCTTTGGGCCAGTGGCACAGTTAATTATGATTATACTGTTAGTAACAACATTAACTCTTAGTTAATTGACTCAAGATGTATTCTCAATGGCACACACACTAACCATTTTTGAGCCAATTTGGCCCAAGCATCAAAAGTTATCAAAAACTCTGATGTACTGTACATGTACATGTAATTGTAAGTCTCAAAAAGTCATCCCAATGATTAATCTACAATTCTACATGGGTCATGATGTACATGTATACATATATTTGGACCATCTCTGCATGTAGTTATGCTTATGAAGTTATATATAGTACTTGTTTTCTTATCAATTTGAGTACCGTAAATCGGAAATATTTCGTCTCTGAAATATTTTGAATTTTTTATTTTTCGTATGTATAAATTTTCGTACATGCATACGTTATTATTTACGAATACCGTTTATTTCCGAATACCCGTTTATTTTCGAATTTTCAAATTTCGTTTGCATACTGTTATACGAAAATTTTTATAGTACGAAATTTTCCCGAATTACGGTATACAAACAAGAGACACGTATATAGAGAAAAAAGGATGAGTCAATTTAATAACTATTTATTATAAAGCCTTAGTTGTTTGAAGTACTACTGATTGAGTAGGCCTGATGTGTACATACCTGTAAAATACATTTGAATAATTCTTATCTTTTATTACTCGTCATTCCATCATTTTGTTCAGGAATTCAATATCTTATAATATCTCTTCCTGAATACCAAATTTCATTGACTTTCAGTACAAAATGGTAGAATGACAAGTGATTTAATAATTTGATTGCCTGAAAATTAGATACAAAGTGGATAGTATATTTTCATTTCTATAGAGATTCATTGCAACAGATATTCGAGGTTATAAACCATCACCTGGTGATTTGGCTTATCCTGATAAACTTGTTGTGGCTGTGAGTTTTGTGTATATTCATTAGATAGGAACTATTGCTGAAATGAGTATTTGTTTCTCTGTATTTGTTAGTTGTGTTTATTTGTTCAATGTTTGTGCATGTGCAGAAACAAACACGAGATCTTAATGGAAATTAAATGGCAACAGAGAAATTTCTTGCTTCATGTTACTGCCTTTCTATGCTTGTAGATCATAGAATGGACAAGAAATCACAGAATTTATTGTTATAAACATCTTCATTAGTAAAATGGTGAACTAATGTCACATAAGCCAGCTGATTTGAATATTTGGTCAAATGTTTAAATACCAAAAAGTAGTATTCGTTTCAGCAATAGAATCCCTAACACATCACATCTACCTATAGCTTTTTAGTTTTTTTACCTGCAGGGTCATCTCTAATTAATCTCTATAATTATGTATATGTTATATTTATGATGTGTGGGTGTGATGAAAGGCACCAACAGTGCTGTAATTTCCATATTGTACACAGAGTGCTGTAAAAACTTGTACAGTACTGCATAGGTAAATGCACTTTCATGCTCTATATCACCTACGGCTGCCTTAAAAACTCATCTTCTGGCAGTAGAAAATCTAGTACTAGCATCTACATGTACCTTGACACAGCAACACATACACACAACAACAATGAATGTGCTGGCTCTTCTAAATCCATGGTTTACAGCAAACAAGCAGATACTTTGAGCAAATGAATAAACTGTATTTCATACAGGACAAGTGTATATAGAGAAAAAAAACATCCCTATATTTGCTTTGTGATGACTACGTATTAAGCATTGCTGATGGCACTAGTGTCTCTACCTTTCTGTGTACTTGAAAGCTGGGGCCTGAAGAAGTAAGTGTAAGCCTGATTGCAGTCTAAATACACAGATCTCTGATGAACTACTCCTTCAAGATTCTAAATGATGACTTCCTCGTGTCTGAAACTCAACAACTTATCATACTTACTTGTTAAAGATTTTTGCATAATATTTATACTGTTTCTCTGCTATATACAACAGTTATTAGCAGTTTTACATCCTTTCTGAAACTTCCTGGGTGGTCTGTAGCTCAAACGCGCGTTCTTTTACACGCTACGCCCATTAATTGACCGAGCCCCCAGGAATGACGCAACTTCCTTAACTACGTATACAACACATAGTCGCGCAAGTGACACAAACATACACATGTATATATATGTACATTAAAACCCCATGGAAAGCAATTATAGGGATGGCCCTATGGGCCATAAAAAGCAAGGTGATACTTGGAACAATCTTCTGAAACTGTTTTCACGTGTTGATTAACTTTTAATTCACAAGCTCTACTGACCAGCAGGAAGAAAGCTAATTGACTTGTAGTTCACATTGAAAATAGCTAAAATGTATTTCTTAAGTTCTACAAGAAACTTTAAAACAAGATATGTGAAGAAACAAATTATCCTTTGTGGTGTCATCTTTATGACTAACTTTCTCATCAGCTCCTCTTACTGTTAAAAATTTCTTGTAGAAATTTAGGAATACACTTCAGCTAGAACAGCTAATAACTTCTGTCCCGATTTCTATGTAAACTACATGTACAAGCTTCCTTTTTGCTGGTCTGTAGAGCTCAATCACACATTCAATTATGTACCACACCCATTAATTGACTGAGCCCCTCGGAATAATGTAACTCCATTAAAATTAATATGTATGCATTGCATACATTAGTGACACAAGAATATAAATATATAGAAATTAACTGCATCAGAAAGTAATCAAATAATAAGTTTCAAGCCTGAAAAATTCAGCGATGATTATTGAATGATGACACCAAAAAGCAATTATAGAGATACGTTTTTCTCCATATAGCCTGCTATCCATAATTACATGTAGATGTGTGTCATACGTATAGGCTTTCTTTGCAAAAGTGCAAAAAGCATGCACTAAATGTAGTTTTGATAATAAAAAACATTTTCAAAAGAAGATGTAGAGCCGTCAAAACCCAAAAAGCATGCGAACAAGGTTGGGAGGCTAACATAGGACCCAAAATTAAACAAACCACTTACATATAACCCTATATAAGTACAGTTCTTTGTATTTTGCCTTGTAAGTACTTATGTAGGCTTATATGGAAGTGGTTTGTTTAATTTTGGGTCCTATGTTAGCCTCCCAACCTTGTTCGCATGCCTTTTGGGTTTTGACATCCCTACATCTTCTTTCATTTTATTGAAAATGTTTTTTTTTTGTTATTACATTCGTACATATAGTATGCATACATTATTTATGAGTCATACATAGTACAGTACATATACACTTATTCATAGGCTGAAGCTCAAGCTTCAACATCTCAAGGAACTGATACCTTTTCTGATACAGATTCAGTATTTGATACTAGTGGTAATGAGGTATGTATCATCTATTGTATGTACATGTATGTGTACAGTACTAATAGTTGATGAATAAAAGACTGCCATTGGCACAGGACTTGCACTAACATGGTACAATTACCAATGTAGTGCTGTGTTTCTAACATGAGCGAAATATGAAATACAAACATCACTAAAAACATTTAATTATACTATGTACCTTACTGATACACATGCACCAAATATATAATTTACTAATTTTGGTCACATGTAATTATATTGTTTCAGTATGGTCATGGTAATGCATCTTTCAAAGGCTATTCATTAAGCAGGGAAGGGTGTAGAGCCACCTGTTGATTTTTGTGTTCCATAATTCTTATCTATTAGACAGACAAGCAGTCACATGTTTGTAAAAACATTCTGCCTACATGTACATGACAAAGTTAATAAAAAACTTTCTTTTGTTTCAGAGTGAACCTACTACTCCTAGTAGTATCAGTTCATCATACTCTTTGGGTCATGTAAGAAGACGTGGGAAAGACCGTGGTACAAAGGAATTACATGCTATGTGGTATCCTACTGTTAGACGTACCTTGATGTGTTTTTCAAAGCTTTATCGATGTTTAGAGGTAAATAGTAATTCGTATGTTGTGTAATATACACTATACATATAATATTAGATAACATCTAGATCACCAGATTAACATACATTATGTGAGAGTTGATTTAAACATTTTGTGATGGGTATAGTTATGATGACATGTTGTGGGCATCTTTATTCATTTTGTAACAATGTTGAACTATTGTTTGTTTAGTATAATGGTCTCTCTTTATTGTGTCATGTTTTAATTACATGTCTAGTACATATTGATGTTATTGTTCTGTAGCATCAATTTATGTTCTGTGTACTTCTATAAATAACTTGAACTTAATCATTTACAAAAGAGAGTTTTTATTGATTACTGCTACACTGTATTCACTGTAGTGACCTTGTTACAATATGATGGGTATTGAGTTCAACAAATTTGTCAACAACTTTTGTTTATAAAGCACTACTGTCTAAACCCTGAAGATTCAAAGGTAACATCAGCAATATAGATAACTGTTTCATTAGCAAATAAATGCCTTGAATTTGAGCTGCTTGACACAAACTAACACAATGCCATGGAAATCAGAAGTTGTTGATAAACTGTTAGAATGAACATGCCAGCCACATTTGGTATTATAACCACACCCATTACAACATTTTAAATAGACTTGTTTATAATGTATCTTGATCTGGAATCTGATTAGCACACTATCTCCTTTATACATGTACATAGTTCTCTTCCCTTGTAGAAAAGTGTTTTTGTTCATCTTTTGTAAACTTTTATGTTAGCAGGGCTTGTTCTGTCACTCTTCAATTAAAAAATTCTTTCTGTTAAGTTATAATACATGTATTGTATGATCCTTATCTACAGAGACCAGTATTTGAAGGATTGGCACAGGAAGCATTGAGTGAATGTGTGGTATCATTGCAGAATGCTGCTGATCTCATCAAAGCTAAGAAGGTATAATTATGCTTTGGTATTCAGGCATATCTACATATTGACATAATTATCATAATCTATGATTGAATTACCACAAATTGCCACAAATTGCCACAAATTGCATGTCCCAAAAAATTGAGTAACATAGTTAATTGCTGAGCAAAAGCAAGGCAATTAATTGTGATAGCCGATGCTCAAAGATTCAGTCATGAAAAACTAATGAATGCAATTCCAAATGACAAGAAAACTAAAACTAAAATCTTCTGTGGTTGCCCTGAACGCCAAGATAATTCGTTTTCCAGTAAATGTTTGTTGTCAAATTGTCCACCCACAAAATCAATGATATTCAATAATTATTTCTTCAAAATATATCATTTATTATGTAAACTAAAATGGACTGAAAAAAAAAATTTGACCCATGTACTAAAACCTAAAACATCACAAGTACAAAGTAGGATTCCAAGCTTCCCCTTACCTGTTAATTAACTTTGTTAATACATGTACATGTACATGTACATGTTAGTGTTGATGAGCTCCTGGGTAATAATAATTATTAATATGGTTTCATAACAATTATTGTAATGTTTTATTTTCAGGGTCAAATTGATGCTAGTCTTTTTCTTATCAAGCATCTTCTAATACTAAGGGAACAAATAGCAGCATTCAATGTGAATTTCTCTATCAAAGAAGTATACTTGGATTTCACTAAGACACGTAGTAAGTAGCTACATGTAGATGTATGTTGTGTACATACACAATACAGTAGATTAGCATAAGTTCCTACCAAACCAATCGATTTTTTCTCTTCACTATCTATTTTCCACCTACATGTACGTACGTCAATTTCCACTATATATTCTAGCAAGAATTTATAATTTAAAAGGCATGTCTGGAGAGACACACTTTTACTGCCACATATGCACGTGTTTGGTCTTTCTAGTTCCGTCTATGATAAGTGATGATATGTATTCATTTTGTAACAGACTCTCTTCTGTAAGCATGTTTCAACACCTTACCATTTTTGACTCTCACCCTCAAGAACTGGACACTCCTATAATATAACATTAGAAGCTATCAAAAGGGTAAGAAATCCACTATGTGTGGCTTCTTTCAGTCTTCCTGAATCTACACATGTAACGAAGCATGCGTTTTATATCACTTGTCTTAATGACTCCTTTCCACAAAGCAAGTTAGAATCTTTGAACATGTATACTTGAAAGTTATAAAGCTGAAAATGATTTTTTTTAAACACCCCGCTCATAATTATAGAATAAATTTTGTATAATAATTATAATTTATAAAAATCTGCAAATAATACAACTACATGTATTATAACATGTATAACAGATGTAAAGGTCAGGATCACTTTTGCTAGTGTAGGCCAATTTTCACCTGCATAATTAAGACCAAATGTTTTGACAGTACTCTCCAACCCTTAATTATAATGTAATTATTCATGGCTCCTTATCAAATAACTTTCATTCTATCAACATCTCTCTATGTACCATCTTCTCTGTTTTTGTAATAATTATAATCCACAATTTGTTCCATGTGCCATAACAAAGGCGTGGCCTCAGGGCACTGGACCTATCACATGTAGTTCATGTACTGAAAAAAAGTTATTCTCCCCTAAGCAACTGCACTAAACTTAAAATTACTTATTACTGTAACTCGAGCGCGTAGGCGGAGGGTTATAGTAATCGGTTTGTGTGTGTGTGTGTGTCTGTCTGTCTGTCTGTGTGTTACCACGTAATCTTTGCAAATGCCTGGTGTTACTGGTTCATTGACACTGCTTTCCAAACGCTTGAGTCTGATAATTCCGAGATTTAAACGATTTGTGATAATCTCGTTGACAAATGAAATGACGATCTCCAGCTTTCATGGAATCGATAGACTTTCCTCAGTCGCCATTTTCACTCACTATGTACGTTGCGCATGCGCATTAGTTTTGTCTCGTGTGCTTACTTCGTAGTCTCGTCCCCAGCTCTCCACGCCCTTAACGAGTGAGAGGGCGTCTGGCACACTAAGTCAACTTTCTTGGAACTAGAGAACAAAATCCGTCTCTCCAATCAAATCACAGTATTCTGTGACGTAATGTATGATGTTGACTTTAACATGGTGAATAACTGTTTAATTTGTTATCGTAGAGCGCTAAAGAATGGAGAAATCTGGGAAGTAGTGAAAATGGAATGAATTTCTTAAGAGAGTTTGTTTGTGTACCTGATCCCCGTAGCCTTGGTACATGCCATGTTTGTAGGCCATGCTACAGGAAGCTAGAAAATGCCACTTCAAGTGTTAAAGCTATGCAAGAGCTTTTGTCCAGGTTAGTGTTGTTTAGCACATAGTAAACTGATCTTCAGTAGGTAGGTACCCAAGGTGCTGGAAAGACTGCATTATCGCCGAACTACCATCTGCAGCCATGCTTAGTATTGCGTTTACATGTATGTACGTCACACGTGTAATTTGCCATAAATTTCCTGCCATACTTCCAACTTAGTGTGCCAGACGCCCTCTCGCTCGTTATGGGCGTGGGCGGCTGGGGACGAGACTACTTACTTCGTGAGGTTTGGTATCCCTCTCAATCATTCCTCAACATTTGGTATCCAGTTCTAACTTCATCACTGCTACACTATTGAAATCAACTATAGTTTGAACAGATTTATTGTGTATTGCAAAAGAATTCAACGGAAAACGCCATCTCTCAACATTGTTCAGTGATTCAACCATTTTTCTGACATTGACATTGGATATGTTGCAGAAGATAGTTCTGATACAGATACATTTACTCACCATCAATTACACAATGTGTGGATCTTAGGAGTGCAGTACCTTTATGAACTCAAGAAATGTCTTAACTGTAACAGTAAGGTAGTGGTCGGAATCGACAGTACATACCCTGAAATTGGTGAATGTACGAAATGTCGAATGATGCAAAATACTGAGTCCTGTGAAACACTTCTCACTACTCATATTCTTGTCAAATCTTCTGAAATGCCATCACCAATGACATTAACAGCAACTGGTGACATGGTACATAAACTGTGCTGTAATGAAGACACCAAGATTACCAAGATGGCATTGCTAACATGTCCACCTTTTAGCCTTACATATAAGGATGACATGATACATTCCATCTCAAGGTGATGAACTACTGACTCAGGGCTGTCTTTTGTGTTCATTTGATTCACTTTCAATTAACTATTAATTTTGGTTAAAATTACAATCATTTCATTTATTCACTTTCACTTAATTAACTATTAATTATGGTTAAAATCATTTTCGTTATTTTTTTGCTTAAACAAACGTGCTTGATTGCATGTTGTGAACATGTTCAATGAATGCACTAAAGTGCAGAACCCTTGGTGTAAAAATTTACATTAAAAAACATGTAAAGTTCTTCATTCTTCTCAACTCAGCTTAGACTCATATCACATACACACACAACAAACTGATCTGTCACACAATATTTTGTCCTAGGATAAAAAATTGCTTGAAATTTTTTATCCTAGGACTTTACTTTAAATGTTTATTAATGCCAATTTTTACAACGAGGGTTCTGCACTTCAGTGCATTCATTTGTTTGACTGACTTGGCTCATGTTGAGCCCATTATAATACACACATCCCTGATTCATTGAATGTATGATACACTATTTACCTGTATATCAATTTTTCACCAGCTGCTGCTTATAATTTGTTAAAGAAACGCTCTCGGATATTCTCCTTAAATAGCAACAATGCTTTTTTGGAGTTTATATTTGAAGGATTTCCTGAACTTATTGAAACACAACTTGACTCAAAGAAGGTAGTTTACATATAATGTGTTAGCTTGTATCATTGACTTGTGAATCATCATATGTTATATTTTCATAGTTAACTCGTGATTTATATATTATAATAATATATATTAAATCATATTGTATTGTCTGCCTGTATGCCTGATTTTGTTCCTTGTTTCCAATAAATAAAGGACGCTTTCCCGCAAAATAATTTTGAATGAATGCTCACCTTTAATCGCTTATTATTCTCTGATTTTGTGCAAGATATCAATGGAGTTTGTTGTCTAAGAAGCGCTCTTCCTGGATACCAAATTTCATAGACTTCCTGTATAAAATGGCGAAATTGCAAAGGTAAGTTCTTAATCAAATTGCTTTTGCAGGAATGTTTTCTTTTTCAAAAATTAGGATACATGTATATATAATTATTCTCTGTTTATTTGCTATTATAGTTTATATTTTTGTTGGTCCATCCAAGATAACTTTTGTTACAGTTGTATAAAGTTGCTTTGTTCATCATTAATCTAACCAACCAACAGACATCATGTCACTCTTACCAATGTTTCATATGAACCTACAAATGCTTTTCATATGGTCTCATAACGGGACTAAACAGCCACACACTTCTTTAACATAATTACACATGTACTAATTGCACAGTATGACAATGCAAATACCTCCCTCTAGATCATTCAATGTTTAAGACATGGCATGTTAACTTTATTTAAGTCATGTATTGATTACCACCATCTCACAAACAGGAAGTAGATTTACATCTGAAAAAAGCCTGTGAGCTCTTTATATCTCATGTCTCAAATACACTGACTCATCCATTGAAGACTCTAATTCATAAGTTTGATGTTGTGCTGGAGTTATGCCAGAAGGAAGGTCATGATCCTGCAAAAATGATTCAATCTCAACCGTTTGCAAATGCTAGTAAGTTGGAATGTATAATATACATGTACATGTAGATTGTAGATAAAGAGTACAAATTCGATACTTTAATGTTGTTTTGATCATTACAGAGAATGTTCATGTGGTACTCAGTGAAACGAACAAGCTGTTAAAGTCTGAGGTACCACAAGTCAAAAGGAGGCTTGCACTATACCTGTCAAATGAAGAGACGGAACATATACTATTTCGTCCAATTAGGGTTAGTGTACCAAGATGCATTAAATGTTGTAACTAGTAAACAAGTTTCAAATAACTGTTTCCAAGAAAGTCAAGTTCCCCTTTTTGCTAATTAGAAGTTAATTAAACATGTCCAGTGTTAGATAATCTACAGGTATATATACATTGTATATATATATGTGTGTGTAAACATTGTTTTTATCAACATGTAAACAGTCATGTTATGAAAATTTATGAAAAATGATAAATGTAAACTAATTCTCAATTAGTGTTAACAGAATGAAGTATTACTGTAATCAGGTTGTGATTTTTTATCTCTTGTGGTTTCAAAACTGATAACCCTACATACAGTGTGGGTGTAATTATTGTAGTTACAGTAAATCAAAATTTATAATAAAAATTAAGGAAGGGGCTGGCCAGTCAACTTTGTTTAGACCTGAAATTGGAATTTTATTATTAATAACATAAATTTAAACATGCCTTTTATAAAATGGCATCACCCCTCATTAATAAATAGTGAGATGCTGAAATGTTTTATGTTTAGATTCTGCTACCAATAACATTTCAAGTCTACACCAGTGGCTTATGGTTAAATGGAATTGATCCAATTTTGTTTCTGTGCTTTATGATTTTGATATACATATATATCTGTCATCACAGTTAGTTCTAGTTGTTTTGTAACTCTACAGGCCAATCTACTCAATGATTATGTAAACATGGAAAATTTGTCTCAGAAGTATTATTCAGTAGAAGATCAACAGATTATATCATGTCTCACACAACAAGAAGTGAGTAATAAACATCAGAAATTTTATTTAGCATGAAAATAAAATTATCCAAATAGTTATATTTTACAACTTGCTTTTCCTTCTGCTGATGTGCACTCATAAATGAAGTGGCTTGTTATTATGTGGTACTAGTGCTATCGTGATGTTACAATATATCATTCATGAGATATCATATTGCAATTTGTTTATATTGTGGAAGAGAAATAAGTATATAGAGCTGGGATCAGCAATTAGTCAATCAATCGATATTGAAAATTCTTCTGATTATCGATTGTAAGTCTGTGATATCGATTATGTTAATTACCCAGAAGTCATACATGCAACAGCAAGTAATGTACAATAATTATGGAAGAGACTGGAATCCTTTTTGATCATCAAATGGGAGGAGTTTCCTGCATTAATTGACTTAATTGGGCTGATTACTTCTTTTGATTTTAATCGATTATCAATTGATTTGAAATTAGTGATAATTGATTTCAGATCTCGGCCCTAGAAATAAGGGATATTTTATTCCAAAACAGTAAATACATGTATATATATACATGTATATATACATTACTCATTTAATGGTGATGTCGCGACAACATATATAATTATATTACATCACACATAAAATGACATGACATATGACACAAGCACAGACTTAACTTTTAAGCCTGTTATCCACATTAGTGATGTACCAATAAGATATTTTACCGATATTCCAATAAACCAATAATTACTTTAGATATGTACCAATAACTGATACCAATCCAATATTCTCTGGTTTCTGTAATAATGAGTGTTTCCTCAATCAAGCAATTATTAATGATGCTATAATCACAAGAAAAGACACACCTTTTACAGTATTGGTAACATTGTTCAGAAATAACTGATTCTAAAAATAATGGTTGATATCAATTACTCATCTGATTATTGGTAGTACAACACTAATCCACATGTTTAATTTTATCTCTAGGTTATGTTATTGTTGTCAGCACCAGCAGCTCCATTATTCAAGACTCAAGTGCAAGAATAAGATTAGTTTATGTATGCAGAAGACATTAACATTTTTTTGCTACAATATTGTGTATACTAAGATGCAATGATCGTATGGCTATAGCTCAGATTCATTTCTATAATAGTAAAAGAAACACAACGTTGTACACTCTGTGTTTGTAGTTACAATTAATTTTACTATGCTAGAAATATCATGCTAAAACTTCTTTAATGGTTTCAGGCATAGAAATTAATTTTGGAAGGAAAGAAGTTGGCAAATTTTCAACTGTAGTAGACTTTGTGTAATTGATGTGGACATGCAAGACATTTCAAACAACTGCTACAAACCATTACTTCTTTGGTGTGTCAGGTGCTGTGTTGCCCTGTTATCTATCTTGTTGAGTGCTGGTTTCTATAGCTAGACGCCTCAGTGCCTGTTGTGTTCTAGATGCCAATCTGCATCTGAGGACCTCACCTGAGATACACAAGGCACTTACATGTTCAATTTCTGCCTTTGACTCACACACAAACATTACTGTAACCCTCTATCTACAAGTTATTGTTTAAAATGACTTCAATGATTTCCTGTTAATCAATTTCAAATCTACAAACTTTCGTCAATTTCTGTGAAGTTGAGATAGATAACCAAAAATAGATCCAGATCTTCAAAGACATATTGCTCTCATTACTTGTATTCTCCCAATAACTGCTGTACAGTAGGTTTCCACCTTATTTTAGAAAACTCAACTGTCATTACGTCAAAACTAATGTTCATGCTCATACTATATTGAGGTTTGAAGATTGTTTAACAGATTTTTCATCATCATTTTTGCATTTTGAGGTCCCGAAATTAATTGCTTTAATAATTGAACAAAATCAAAAATTAATGCATTAATGCTTTTCTTGTACCACTATGTATGTACTCCTGCTAGATTGGATTGTGACTTGTTAACTTGGGATTAGTCTTCACTCTTCAAGTTGAGGATAACAAAAATGGTATGGAGAAGCCTCTGAAGACATGAAAGAAATCTGGGCATAGTCACTGAACCAAGAGTGGAGTTCAAATATAAACCATATACATGTAGTTAAGCCTGGTTTCCATTTAGTATTGAACAGTCTTCTCAGTATTACAAGACTATTTCTGACCATTTGGGAACCTAATGTTGTGTTCTAGATATGCCCATCTGCATCCCAGGACCTCGGCAATAATTGTGAATGTGTTGTTTTCTAATCACACTTGTGGCAAAGGTTCTGTACCACAAGTGCATGCACTAAAATGTTTCAACCTGATTTGTCAATTACGTTATTATCTTTTTGTCCATGCAAAATGATGGTAATAAATTGTAGTAAAAGACCAAACCAAAATTAAAAAAAAAAAATAATGTACATGTAGTCACAATAATTATTCTACATTATAGTTTATGAACCCTTTTAACAAAGAAGAGTACTTCTGAAATTTATAGAAGCATGCACCTTCTTGCAATTGGTACCGTCAAAGATACTACTACTTTTTATGGCTAGCAGGGCCATCCCATTTTCCATGGGGTGGGATCTACATGTATATATAAATATTCTTGTTACACTAACACCCGTGTTGTATACATAGTTAAGGAAGTTGTGTCATTCTGGGGGCTCGGCCAATTAATAGTCATGGCAACACATGCTCTTGCTCTACAAACAAGGAGGAAGGAATTCAAGAAAGCTAATGAGTTTAGTTTACATAGAAAATAGTTGTTCTAGCTAAAATGTATTCCTCAAGTTCTAAAAGATAGCAGATAATCAAAATAATAGCTTCAGGTATGAAAAACATCCGTGATTACGGAATGATGACACCCCAAAGCAATACTTTTCTCCATATATCTTGCTATTTAAATCACTCTTCTTCATGCCTTCAGTAATTTTGGACTTACATACAATTTCGTACATTAGCTATATTTGTTCATTTTGAACCATCAATAGCAAGCGAAAGCACTCAACGTTTAAGAAATACATATCATTGCTAAAGGGTTAACACTTAAGTGTCATAAATAATAATTATTACTCGTTATTACATTTTCATAATTAATACATAAATCCTCATCTTAGACTTCTTCACTACTGTGTGTGTGTGTGTGTGTATGTGTGAGTAAGTGAGGAAAAAGAGAAAGTGGTTACCTACATAGTACATACATGTATAATTTTACAAATGTAGTAGAGTATAATAATTACAGAAGTTGCAAACACTTAAATACATGTAGTTCAAGCCAAGCCTTCGTGTACAATATAATTACAAACTGAAAGAACATGTTGGGATATCAAAATCAAAAAAAGCACATATATAAACAAGATTGACATTGTACCTCAACAAGCAACCACTTCTTATAAATAATACTGTAGCCACTTGTATAAGGTGATAAGGTGATATGGAAGAAGTTAGTATAATTTTTAAATGTCTTGTTTGCATGTCAATTCAATATCAGACCCAAAAGCAATTTTATGTAAGTAAATATCTTCATATGAAACCACACAACCATACATGTAGTTGCATTAACACGTTTATATCCACATTAACACTATTACGAGCCTCATTCAGATAATTTTGCTTTCACATTTTACATACATATATATATATATATATATATATATATATATATATATATATATATATATATATATGTACCAGTGTTTTTGATAAGCTCATATGGCACACCATTGGCCCAAAGAGCTTTTTATTTGGCATTGCACAGTTCTCTCATTGGGCCAGTGGCACAGTTACATGTAATTTTGATTATACTGTCACTAACAACATTAACTCTTAGTTAAGTGGCTCAAAATGTATTTCCAATGGCACACACACTAGCCAGTTTTGAGCCAATTTGGCCCATGCTTCAAAACTTCAAAAACTCTGATATGTACCTTTAATAATGAAATGACATGTATATATAGACATATACACAACATGTACATGTAAGAACATGGAAATTAATCTTAATAATCCTTGTTGAGGTAATGCAGTACAGAAGGTCAGTCATTAATAAAATTATATTATATTAAATTATTAATTAATAAGGGTTTGGTTTTGACAAATGGTGTCCAGTCATCATCAATGATTGTGAAGTGGCTGAAAGTATTTAGAAGCTCAGGTTAAGTGAATACCCTCTAAGTCATGGATCATTTGTTACTCTTTTCTTCCTACAAAATTTGAAAACATCGCTACAATCAGTGGTGTGGAAACAGCCAGTCATGCAGGACATTGTCCGACAAATCTAGTGAATGTCTGGTAAATTGAATCTGAACTGTATACAAAGTATATGGGAGTAGGACAAGAGTGGTGAAAATAGGTCAAAATGTCCGGTAGTTGGCTCACTATTTCTACACCCCTGGCTAAAATATGGTACTTGTAACTCACTCCATGTCAGAATCATAAATAGCATCTGCTCTAAGATGACTCATACAGTTTCAATGAATTGGATGGGATTTTACATGCTAATGATGCTATATACATGTACCTCCCTAATTGTGGGTACCTGTTCTAATATATTACAAGAAAGCATATACCAGAGTATTTTTTTTGTAGAGGTACTAGGGGAAGGCGCCGTACTTTTCTAACTTCAAGAGGGGAGGGAGTGTCTGGGGCATCCTTCCACCAGGACAATTTTGAAATATAGATTGCTTCCCAAGACATTTAACAGAGTTTATACAGTTGAATGGTCTCTTTGTACATGTATGAGAGGGAAAATCCTTGGTCTCTTCTCCCCCTATCTGAAGCCCTGAGTTCAAATACATGTATATCACATACCACTTTCTCCTCCAAGAGTCCATCACGGAAATAATATAGATAAGGAGTTTCTTCTTTCCATTCAACTAAAACAACCATACCATCTTGATTTCCCGACTCTCCAATAAAGAACTGATATTCTTTAAAGTTTTCTAACACCTACATTGGGAGAAGTGCTTGTACATGTATTTGATAAGGGTAATTAACAAGTATCTACATGTGTACACACATACATGTATGTATTATCTTTAAGATGAAAGTTGGGCAAACATGGTTTTTGTAATTAGCCTAAAAGCAATTATAAAAAGCTATTCGACATAACTTTGATGACAACTACATTCTACAACCAAACAAATCATTTATTTACATTATACAAATGTATAAGCATTTCAATTATTATTTCGAATACAGTGATATTTTGGCAGCTATATGCAATACTATGTTATAGTCATAACGTACATGTACATGTACATCAGTAATCGGAAGGATGCCAAGTATTCAGACACCACTTTAACACCTCAAATTATCTCCCACATTAAAGCAAACTTGTGTATGTCATATTCAATTTCATTTTAAAAACTGTTAGGAAACTACAGACATAACTTTTAACCTGTGTAAGTTAATCAGTGGTCTTGTGTTCCTGTTACTTTATAAGCAAAACTCTAAAATAATTATGGTCCAAAACATAAATGTGTGTTTTGGATTGCATCAAAATCAATATCATATTTTTCAGTAGACAGACTAGATAGTGAATTGTCACATACATGTACATGTATTACCATTGCTCATTCCTAACTAATGTACATGTACATGGATTAGCATTGCTCATTCCTAACTAATGTACATGTATTACCATTGCTCATTCCTAACTAATGTACATGTACATGTATTACCATTGCTCATTCCTAACACATGTATTACCATTGCTCATTTCTAACTAATGTATGTATGTACATGTACAAGCTAGAACTAACTTTCTTGATAGCAACTTTGGCATTAGCTTTGAAATCAGCAACTCTATCCGGTTTAGTCTTTTCTAAATGTGCCAAAATCTTCCCCATATATTCCTGTGTAGAAAAGAAACAGTATGAATTTTAAACACAATAGTGAAACTAAAATTTAGATACTGAGTTTTGTCCATTTGTGACAGACAAACCAAGTACTCTTATATACCAATCTTAGAGCCCTCCGACAGTAAAACTTGCAGCGTTTTGTCAAGAAAAATCTCACAAGAACTATTCCAACTATCTTCGCATGTTTTTTCAAGTCATTGTGGGTATGTTGAGGCAAGACAATGCAAAATGCGCCTACCTGTAACCACATATCTACTACATGTATCATGATAGTAGTTTTAGTTAAAATTCTATATTTTTTCCTGTACCGCTGTATGGTATCACAAAATTTTGCATACAAAAAATATCAAAATATATTTTCTATGCCCATACTTTTGAGCACAAGGTCCAACTGAAATGGTGCTTTAGCAGTGTTTGTTATGCTTTTCTAGGTAGCGATTGAGTTAGAAAAGAGAGGTAGACATCTATTCTTCAACAGAAGATGCTACATGTACATTTGTGTGCTAATGAGTGTTATATTGTTGCGGTATAAATTGATATAAACGATGTTTTTTTGACCTTGGACTACAGTATGCCAAAAAAGGAAGTTGTATATACTATATATACTATATATCTAGTATTGTAGTAGTCTGAACGAGTTGTTTGTTGCATTTCAGGCACTGTTTGATGATTACAAAATGTTTGTGGGTGTGACCAATTGTGTAATGTTAGCAGGTATAAAGCTCTATATTAAAATACTGTTGTAGTATATTTGCATATACCGCCCACCTCTACGTGATTAACATTGACAATAACAATAGTCATACTATCGCTACTATCGCCCGGCTCTACCACATGCTTTAACTTTAAATATAATTACAGTAACCCATTCCACTGTGGAATGGTAAATAGTACATGACTACATGTACATTTGTAATGCAGAGGGTAACTCCATGTACTCTTTACTACACAACAGAGATTAGGGTTCCGAACAGCATGATGTTCGTCTTATTTATCACTGCTACATTAATCAATCCTGCTGGTGTGGCGTAGCTTGAGAGTACATTTGTTTATGTGCGACACCAATGTACATGTAATTTCTTTCTCTCCACATGTACTTTTGCACATCAGTTATATTTCGAGATTTGAAGAACCTTTCTCCTGATATTAAACACTTGTACATGTATCTAATGAAGCCCAAACACTTCACTCACTTTGATGTATACTTGGTAGCTCTTCTTATTAAAGCCAGTTTCCTGCAGTCTGTTAGTTAGTACTACATCTATTCCTGATTGAACAACATCATCATCCATTTCTACAGCTTGGTCCTCAACTGAAGCATTTCCTCCTATTAAACTATCATCAATTTTATTAGTGACTTCAGTTTTAAGCTGCAATGTAAGTAGAGTGATAATATACATGGGCAGGAAGTATTATATATCAGGGCTTCAGTTATTCAGAAATTGCAAAGTGAATGAAACACAATATTAATAGACAATAATGTAATGAGCATCTCAGAAACAATTATTTATGTTTGCCTATTGTTTGGACACACTGTATGTGTTATTAATGTATTGTCTTGTGTCGACTAATTATTACTTAGGTGTTCGCGACAGTTGTTAATAGGTACAAATCACAATGTATATCTGGGTAAATTTAGTGACTTCACATGTTGTGTGTAAATTATAATGTACATTATGTCATTCAAAAAATAAATTTCTTCCATCAAAAATAACGTTTTGTTGATTTCAAGAGGGTAACATGCTCCAGGCCATCCCATTTCCCAAGAATAAGTGCAAGATATTTCACTCTGCTTTTTTTTCCTATGGAGAACACTGTCAGAACAGCAACACTACCATAAGTTGCGTGTAGCGTCACCTAAGGTTTCATCCTTTGTTTGGACCAAACATGGGCTCAATTACAATGCAATGTAATGTAATAGGTATATTACTACTACTAATTTACTATTACTAATACCGCCCAAGTCAGTGTAATAATTATATTACTATGACTAGTTACTAGTCAATCTATTACTATTACTATTAGCTTACAAAAATTAGTAAATTACTAATTTACTATTACTGCCCAAGTCAGTGTTACTATTATGGATTACTATAGCATTGAGGTTTCTTTGAATTGTCACGTTTTTCTTCCATCCAATACTAAAATGTCTCTACTGGCCTGAACATATTACTAAGGTCAATTACAATTACCTCATGCTATTAATAATACTATTACTTCACTGTCTATTATTATTACAGTTAATTTCGTAATAGTAATAGACAGTGAAGTAATAGTATTAGTAATAGTAATACCTATTACTATTATCTTGAAACATGTAATCTTTACTACTACTATTACTATTATCAATTAGTATTGTTCCATGTCTGGTTTGGACCAGATGAGTGTTGCAGTTTTGTGGTTTGTGTTGCTGTGGTCAACAACAGGTTTAACATATGTGGTTACTTTGAATACGTTATATGTTAAGAGAAGCTACACACACTATAGTAATTTCCCTTTCAGTAAATATATTCATTATAACACACCTAATCATGCTATAACAGATTCACAATTGCCTTGCTCTCAGTGATTACAAATCTGATGTAACACTCGTAGATGTGTTATAACATATATACACATGTATTACAATCATAGAATTATAATATTTTTAATATAGAATCAAAACATTGTGGTTTCAATCACAGGATAATTATAACACTCACTTTGCCTTCTACCTCGTAGAATATATCATCAACTACTTTCATTTTGAAAACATCTGTTAGTACTTCGTCACCTGTACGACAACAATAACAAAATTTAAAACAAAATTTATAATCTACTTACCAGAGACTAAATCCTTGTAGATTATCATCTTGTTGCCTTTTTTGTTTGGTTGAAATGGGCTCAAAGAAAAGTGGTGAATAACTGAATATTGAACAATTATTACAGGAACTTGTGGTCAACCACGTGACGTTTGAACACGTGGTTACTGACGTTCACGTGTAGGACTGTAGGTTGAGATTTATACAAAGTTCACTTCACCATAGCACTTTGTTTCGTTATATGGAAATGGTTTGTTTAATGTTTGGTCCTTCATTAACCTCCTGTAGTCATCCCAATCTCATTAGCATACTTTTTGGAGTTTGACATCTCTACATCCTCTTTCTTTTTTATTGAAAATGTTTTTTTGTTGCTCTTGTAATAAATTAATTATGATCCAAAATAGTTAATATTAAATGCTGATTTCTGCTTAATGGATGTTCAATTTTTTTTATATTGTGAGAATCTAATAACTGATAGTTTCTCTGGTCCTGTTCTTCTTGTAAGAATGACCTTTGAATCTAGACCTTGAGACTTCATTAACTGACAAATACTATCTACAAGAGGAGAGATATTATTTAGTACTAGGAACACTTGTACACAACCATAATAATACATGGAGGTGGGAATCAAGTATCATTACTAGATATATCATCGTTGATTTAAAATATTCACTTGATGTACTATTTTCCATGAACTACGTAAACCTTCACCTACATGAGGCGAGGGTTAATAATCATAGTCAACATAGACACAACATTTAGCTTCTCATCTTACTAATTATCCATTCACCATGGATAGTAGTTTTGTTTTCTGTATGTGTGTGTGTTAGTCTGTTACAACAGTTTTCATGTCTCGTTATTGCTATTGTTGGATCCTTATGAGACTTTGGGTATAAAAGAACAGATAGCTCATACTGTCAGATAATCGAAACCTAGTAACAGTGAAGTAGTGGCACTTACATAACAAGCAGAGCACAGTAGAGAAAGGCGAAACTACACAACCACAATTTACAACTAGCTCCACCTTTAATTAGGCTAGAGATAAGTGCATACATGAATAGTTGAAAATTATTGTTGTTAATTTGAAATATTCACTTGATGTGTGCTATTTACCATGCCATTATGGCAAGGATTCTGTGCAGCACAGAGTTCATTAGTAATTAATCAATCTGTGGTATTTACTACATTATAATTCACATTTAGTTGTTAGAGGAAATATATGATACATGTACTTCTACCATGCCACAATGGCAAGGGTTCTGCATTATTAGTAATCTGGCAATGTAGCCATGATTTAAATTTTCATTTAATGGCTACCTGTAAAATGTGACCAGGCTGTATAATAGTAAAGACAGTAGACTCTCCCCAACTAAGGCATAGGATTAATGTTTAGAAAGGTACATGTATGTGTGTGGTATTACCCTGCAAATCTGAGATAGCAATCAGTCTCTTATATTTTGTGTTCACAGCAAACACAAATAAATAATCATTTGGATGTGGTAATAATCACTTTACAAGCTCAACAAAGAAATTGCTAGGATGTCAAGAAACACTTCTCTCAGAGCAGGTATAGCTGGGGATGAAACTATACAGCCAGAGAAGTGCCAAATTTACTTCAACATGCAACAACATCTCAGCTACCAGGACCACAAAGCCACTGGATTCATTTAATGGGAAGCATACTACCACACCCCTTGAGTGTTTCACTCTTTCAGATGACCGATATCCCTCCCTCCCTAACAAAAAATTATGTAAAGTATAATTTACTACAACACTGGAGATGTAGTGTAATTCATCGATATTCTCATTTCTCAAACAGTGCTTTAGCTATTACATAATTACCTGGATTATTTTCATCCAGAACAAGAAGGTAAAACAATCCATCATCACTTAAGAGTGAGGTTACCAATGGCAACATACGATCTATTACCTAAACATAAAATCATAACAAAATTCACCTAATTTACACATTCACCTCTCTTCCATCTCTTCCTCCACTCCAAGAAGCTTCAATACCAATTCCACCAACCTGTAAACAGAAGTATATAAAGACAATGATGAAAATGCCCACAGTGGAAGGAATGAGAACTCTATATGGTGTGCATGAAATTTTAAATTTTATTAAACTTTGCATTATAAATAAAAATGGTCACCAAATTATGAAACAACATTCTCTCCTTAGAATAACGTAAAGCCAATTTCATCACACTTTCCTTGGACATTTTGTTCTGGCAAAAAAATAAATATGACAAAAAAGAGTGAAATTTAAAGGAATGCTCTCACAATCTGTGACACTTGCAAATACATGTAGCTACATTCTATGATTGCTTTCCACGGGCTTTAATGTATATATTAGATATATATTTATATGTTTGTGTCAGTTATGCGAGTATGCGTTGTATACATGTACGAAGTTAAGGAAGTTGCGTCATTCCAGGGAGCTCAGTCAATTAATGGGCATGGCGCAAAATAGAATCCGCGCTCAAGAGCAGAAAGAAAGCAACTGGAACTAACAGCTAGCTATTCTACCTGAAATATATTCGTAAAGTTCTACAAGGTCTTTTAAAAGGTAAGGAGTGTAGGTAATCAAAATAATAGGCTGTTGTGTTTCTGGCATGATAAAGTCAGCCATGGTTACTGAATGCCGGAATGCTGGACACCACAAAGCAGTCATAGGGATACTTTTTTCTCTATATATCTTGTTATCCATGCACATCTGCTAGATACATGAAATACCAGAATAATAGTATATCATTACAGAATTTTACTTACAATACCAGTAATGATATTGATTATGGTGATATGTATTGAAATATCATCCAGCTCTTGTGACTAATAATGTCACTTCTTATGATTATAATTTCTTTCAAATACTCCTGAATATTAGAAAATGCTCATTTTCTATGAGTGATAACATGATTCCAGAAATCTCATTTTTAACTGTACATATACTCCCGGTAGTAATCATACCTCTTCAGAGGGTGTAGGAACGTATGGAGGATTAAATAGAAGTATATCAATGCTGCCATGTAATCTTGAGTTTGTTGAGTGAAGCTTAAGAGTGAAAAGAATAAGTAACTGAGTGTGTGCACATAAATATTTGTAGCATGATGCATGAGTGTACAGTGATATTATACACACTATACACATTTAGTATGTATATTCACTATGATAACAACAGTATGTGAGAAAAAAATTTTCAAAATTGAACATACCTCATGTTACAGTACAGTCTACGGATTAGTACAGACAAGCAAGAAAGAAGTATCTCATTAAGTAGAGGACGGAACATTTTAAAATATTAAAACCACATATTCCAAATTTATCTGTTAGCACATTTTTAAAAATTGTGGATAGTCGGATATTCGAATGGTATTTGATTTGTTACTCACAACCCTATTATTGAATACATAAATCATTAGAGCATGAAGATGAGTAATAGTCTTTGGATGAGTGTACTCTAAATTACAGAAGCTATGTATTCTGTCTTAATGCTGGTAATGAAGTGTACAAGCACCATCTTCATTTACCCTGTGCATTTACACATTTACTGTGGTAATTGTGAACTAATATTTGAAATGGACCTTCTCCCACAAAATAATTTTGATTACCTTCAATTGCTCCATTTGTATAGGAAGCCAACAAACTTTCGTATCTGCTCTAAAAGTTTACAACATTGCAGAACAGCGAGCAATTGAGGGAAAGTATTTCACAAAAATTATTTTGAAAAGTGTCTATGCTTCTCAAAGCCTGCTTGCCTCAGGTGGCACATATCTGCTTCATGCCACAGACATAAAATGTTGCTATACAGCAGTCTGCTCATTAAACTATCACATGTTGTATGTAAAAGGTTACATGCTCCAGAAAGCTGCTTGTAGCTTATGTAAGCTGTTCTAGGTTCCAAACTCTTTACAAGAACATTTAAAAAGTAAAAAGAGTGCAATAACTGTAACAGTCTCTTTGGGTTTCAGCTAGTGTTGTTTTAGTTTTACACAAATGACTACTTTTAGTTATAATTAAAATAATATTATGTCTATGTAGTTTCTCAAACTTATAGTTTAGTTATAGTTTAATTAACTAAGGTAATTTTCGCCTTACTAAAAGGGTTTTAGTAATTTATTAACTAACTAAAAGTGCCTATTATAAGCCAATATTCATTTTAGTTAGTTATAATTATTACTGTAGACCAGTAATTTGGTATTAGTTTCATCAATTAAAAGGCAAAATGATAGTCCACTAAAACAAACACTAGTTTCAGAGTCCACTAAAACAACACTAGTTTCAGAGTCCACTAAAACAACACTAGTTTCAAAGTCCACTAAAACAACACTAGTTTCAGAGTCCACTAAAACAAAACTAGTTTCAGCCATGTTTCAGAATGATGACACCATAAAACAATCATATTATCATAGGGATACTTTTCCTTTTTTCCCCTCAATAATAGAGTAACAACTCAAATACTACTCTAATATGGGACTATCTATGAATTCTTGTTTTTAATCTACAATGTAATTTTGATATTTATTTATATGATTCTATAAATGATCCTACTTAATGAGATATAGCAATAAAGATAGAATCATGGAAAAAAAGTGTATTCCTATGATAGCCCTTGTTTATTTTTGTAATCATTATCTACTCATAACAACACATCATATCTTAGTTTATAAAGTGATTGATTTTCTGATAATTTGTTTTGTTTCAGTTTATGAAGTTCCCCTTTAGTAAGGCATGAGTGCTGTTAGATTAAGTAATTAACAGACAATGAGCACTTTAGTCACTGCACAGTTAATTACTACTATTTCAGTATGGCCTAAAATCAATTTATATCAGAGACATAACTAACTATAACTAAACCACTAAAAGTCTGAAACAACATATACAGAGTGTAGCTACATATATACATGTTAGCTTTAAAAACATTTAATCACCATTTATAGTCTTACCAAATTGTCACAGACACAATCAAAAGAATATATGTTGTTCTGTACAAACGTTCTTTGGGAGCATTTGCATGCATGAATGTTTACGTCAACAGCCCTAATTAAAATAATGGTGATAATGAAATGAGAAGATAATACCATTTCCAAACTATTTTGATCAAATGTTACTTTCAATTCAGTTCCACATCTTGAGCATGTATGGAAACAATTTTTTTTTTAAATGACTAATCTTGTAATATGAGAAAACAATTGTGATATGTTAGCATTTAAGGATACTGGTATAGGTATCTGAATAGGTAGGTGCCTATATCAAGATATAGAAAGGGTATCAGCATTGGCAACTGCATTGTCTATATAGCATACAAAATGTTTGTTCAGTGTAGTTAAACTGCACAACACAATTTAAAGTATAGTCTGAAAACCATCCAGAAGTGGAAGGTGTCTGCCAAGACTTATATTTGCAGTTTGTACATAAGACCTTTTACCATAAGCTGAAAAGTATGCAAATTAAATGCAACGTCATATCCAGAGTACATTCATGCACCATCTTGGAATATTGGAATTTGTATTGTTGTCAATATGGAAATACTCTGTTTTTGCCTCAAGTCCGCTCCTCTTGTGTAGTCTCACAAGGGAACTATCAATAGAAATATTTGACTTAAAACTACTGAAAATGTACATGTATTCTATGATAGCTATCACAGAAGCCTGATAGGTGTATAGTTTTAGCCAAAATAATAAAATGGTGCAACTAGTTGCCTATACAGACCAGACCCTTTCTGCTTTTTTGCAAGGGGGTAGGTCTTCAGACTACACAAAGCACTGGTTTAAAATATCAATACATGCAGTCGATATAATCATTTCATTTTCATTTGTATGTTTGTACACATAAACTCACAAATAATAAGAAGTGTGTTTAAAAATCGATGCTAGAAAATTAATGACAGAGCCGGAACCAGAACCAATTTCAACACACAGACAGGGTCTAAATTACAACACATGAAACGGTACGGTGTAGTTAGGATTTAGTTATGTTACTCGTTCTTCTTAAGAACTTCCAGATCTTTCTCTAAAGCATCCATAAGGAGAAAGGAATCTTCAGCTGGCTCGTAAACTAAGTGATAATCTTTTGCCGATAAATGACTGATGTCAGGAGTTGGAACAGCCATACTGGAGACAGGAAACGTCCGGATACCCTAAACACGTGGCGTGGGTTTTTTGAAATTCGACTAATTTTCAAAAACCACAGATTTCAACTTGACAAATATAATACATAATGTATTTTCCTGGTCTTCTGATGTAAACAACTATAAGAATCTAATTATAAAGTATGTAGAACTATGATGTTTATAGAAGCCACATGTCTATGTACACATCACACCACCACTCAATGTTGTATGTACATACATAGTTCATCAAGAAGAAGATCATTTAACCAAAGTTTCTTTTTTCATTTATTATTATTACTTTACAATGTTGTAAATAGTACTGTGAATAATGTTTAAAGTTGAATCTTGTAGAACAAATAAATAAAAATTCCACTAACACAACAATATTATTTTTGATATCTTGTTATTATTGTGTAACGAAACTTTATCAACTACCAAATCTTTGTACCATCCATTCTTGTTGACAGAGAGGACAGCGATTATTTTGCTTTATCCATAGCTGCATGCAGCAATTATGAAAGGAATGGTTGCATTCACCCCACACAACTAAAAAAGAATTATAATTATTAATTATAACCTTGTGATCATATACATTCACAACAGCAAGATTATATATTACAGTAGGGAAGTGAGACTAAATCAAATAATCATGACTACTTGCATTAATACATTCAAAGCAACATTGAAAACTTTAAAATTCATTAATGAGAAGTGTGCAGTATTAGTATTAGTATTAGTAGTTCATTAAACATGGTTGATCATTCATCTTCAAAGAACTCATCAAGATGAATTGGTATATACAACTCAAAAATGCATCTCTGTTATGTTCTTACTGATTACTAACCTTTAATTTAATTTGTAATGCAAATATAGTATTAGTAAACTGCACTTCATTTGCAAGTTTCAATTCAGTATTGTATGATAGTCAATTGTATCATAACACACCCAGTGCTGATTGCTGTGCTTAAGCATGATCTTCTAATATCAGTAAATAGTAGCCTTAATGTAGGGATATGTGATTAATTAATTATCATTGTTGTGAAGCACAAGTGGAGGGGTATGGTGGTATTAGATGTATGTGATTTTATAGTACCATGATTTAAATAGTTAGACCCCAACTAATTACATACCTATACACTCTTCCTGCTTTCCATCACTCTGACACCGTAAACAAGCATCTAATGCAGAAAAGAGAGGAAATCATTTAAAGAAAGTTTCAATAGAATAGCCAAATAAACAATTATGTATCTTATAACCTTTAGAGGATTGATGTCACCTATATGTGACATTTGACCCCTACGCAATTGGGAGTGCGTTCCTAGTGTTACAATGCACTCCAAAATGTTTGTAATTGGTGTCAGGGATAAGCACATGAAATGGCTAAAAATGTTTATGGTTTTCAGCCGCCCTTTGACCTAAATATAGAGTACGGGGGAATTTAAAAGGGTGTGTCCCCCCAATTAATGTGGGTTCAAAGGGACTGCACCCCCTTGCTGGTGAGGGGGATTTTGTTGGGTTGCCGAGACATTTCTCTTTGCTGTAAAACCTGATATCTTGGGTGCAGCTGGTGGTAATATGCAGTGGGGTCAAATGTATGTGTGTCTATGTATGATCGGGACTCGAAAAATGTGTCCACTTCAGTGAAACGTCTACTACTAAGAGAAGTTTCACTGTGTTAGGGCCGTATTTTTTTAACAACAGTCTAAAAATTATTTTCTCATTGTGATGTAACATCACTAGACAACAAGTTATAAAACCAAAAGTAGAATCTGTTTGTACTATTATGTAACTACAGTGGTTCTGATGTCAACAGTGAATTCATTATTTTAGTTTGATTTTCAAAAATATCCTTAAAAGATGTCCAGCCCCCCAAGAAAAAGGAGTTTCTCATTCTACTCACTTTGCTGCTTCTCCCAAGCTAACAATATTAATTTTTACATGAGTTACAAGTATCTACAATGTAAACATCTTATGTCACTATCTCTATGAGCAGTGAAAAACTTCTTGCCACTGGATTTTGCCAGGAAATTCTTAAATATTTGCAAGAGGTACATATGGGGAAAGTGACTACACACAGGAAGCATTGTACAAATTTAATTTGATCCTGAAAATTACAACTTTGTCCATGTGACTTTCTAATTACCTTACCTGTCCCAGAAATAGTCTTGGTACCCGCCCCTTTGCATAGAGAGGAAGGAGGGGTCTGGTATCGTACGCATTAAAAAGTTGTCTCAGAAAGATTTATTTACTTAACTACTGTGTTTCCCAAAGATCTCTGAGGAAAGGAGACAACTCCATGATGCGTGCGATACAACACCCCTCCCTATTTAAAGGGATTGGGTACTAAGACTATCACAGAAAGTCAATGAGAATCACCAGATTGTTTATTGAGGCCTCCTGGAAATAAGCTGGCCAGCACAAATACACAAGTGTATGGTACTCACCCATGACTTGAACACGACAGATTGCACAAGTATCACATTCGACATCCCATGACCACATGGCAACAGCATTCCATTTTTTCAGAGTAAACAGAGGACCACTATGAGTCTTAATCTTTGGCTTTTTTGCCTTTGGGTCGTCTTTACTAACTTCTGGAGTAGTTTGTTCTGCCATCTCTAGCTTACACTTCCAACATGATATCAGCACAAGGCTAGGTCGACACACCCACTACAATCATATCCCCCGCGGTAGGGCACTTTTTGGGCGTTACAAATCTAAAGGTGTGGCTGGTTTTTGAATCAAAGGGTACACAATCATGGCTGGTGAAAAAAGACCTAGTTCTCTATATATGGACTTGAAAGAGTTGCGTAAACGTTTTGATGAGGTGGATAAGACAATGATTGGCTACATTGACTATGATGGTCTGAAGCAGATGATAGCTGGAATGGACGGATTTGATAATTCAATGGCAATGGAACTAATGAATAGCCTGGATAGAGATAAAGATGGAAAGGTAAATTTGTAAATGACTGTAACAGTTCAGTTTATAATGATAATAATTATACATAAAATTGTTATTAATAACAAAATACTATCGAGCCCCACCCACCGCATTGCAGGTTACTTTTGAGGATTTTCAAGTCTTGTTTACTCTTGAAAGGGACGCTGTCAAAGCAGAACAACAAAAAGATTGGCAGTTTTCTCAGTCCCTATCACCTTCTTTCTCTGCATACACTACTGCAATAGTTTCACCATCGTCAACTGACACTCCAACATGTAAGTCAAAAAGGCATACTATACTATACTTTTTACATACAAATATTTATTTATTTTATTTAACTAATATATGTATTGTATTTTTGCCATGGCCACCTTTTTTTCTTTTAGCATTGGCTAATTTGATAAATATGTGTATGTATGTGCCCAAGGAACTCTTATCTTATCTTATCTTAATATAAATTATATATATGTGTAAAATTTGTTATGCGCTTTTCTTCTTCAATAAAGGTATTTCACCCCCCCCCCCCCCTCCCCCTCCCCCCTATATATCTATGTATAATTATATTTATTTTCGATACCTCTGATAAAAATCTCAAATGTTTAATTATAGTCTCTCCAGAGAAACCACCAGTACCTCCAAATTCAAGAAGCTACAAGTCAAGTGTCGCTCAAGGTGCAAATAACTAGAATAATCAATGAACTTTGCATATGTATACCAGAAATACATTTTAATAGTAATTAAACCTGTACATGATGATGAGCTTGATTTGATCTAGAAGTCTATGATTATAAATTTGTTGGTACATCTATCATCCAGTGCCAGGTTGTGGGCAGGTTTTAATTTGTAATAATTTGACAAGGGGTGGCAAATATATACATCAAGAAAGTTTTTTTATTGAGGAGCAAAAGTTATCATGTAACTATGGACTGTCTAGGTTTGGTCTGGGGGCATGCTCCATTGTTTAGATTTCAGATCTCTGAAGTTGATTCTGATGAGTCAAGTCATATTTAGCTATCAAAATCAATGTATTTGAGAGGTTGGGGCTAGAACTTACCTTCCTCCCATGTGTATATCCTCCATAACTATAAATTGCAAACATTAGCCTACGGTAACTGCTGCGTAAATTTGCTCGCTTATTAGTTAGCACAATTTCCAATTTGGATTTTGGAAGTTTACCACGGAGGAAGGGAGACAGTGTGCAACACTACTTATATGTAAAATAGATACCATTATATTATAACAGGATTGACTCATTAACAGGATTCTAATTGTGTAATGTGTAGTGGTTGGCACTGTTACCCAACAAGTTGGATATTGTCAAATGCTATTGTTGCTGTGTTAATGATTTTTTAATAATTTTGATGACCCATTACATCAACTTACACTGATCTGTATATACACATTTAATCATTTCTTGCTTAACATTTTATAGCTATTTTATCCCAGAGAATACAATAATAATAATTATTACTATTATGTAATTGTAATAACAAAGTTACGTATGTCTCTCTATTCTAGTGCTAAACTCTCCTGACCTGTCTATGCATGTCCGCTCTCTTCAAGGGACTGTATTTCAATTTCCTACACAAGATGGACGTCGATTATCTCAGGGAAGTGAACATGGAGACATGGTGTTAGAAGACACTGGAAGTATAGGAATGACATGTATGTTATTAAGTGTGAAGTGATATTTATTGAAACACATTTTTTCGTGGGAAGGGGTAGATCAAGAATTTATAGAATGAGATGCGATTATGGGTGAAAGCAATTTTTATGCTCATTAATTATTCATGAAGGGTGTGTTCACTAAGCTGTGATCACACAGCCTTGGGGTTGATTTCTCCATAACAGGGTAATCTATTTTTAACTCCCTAAAAATTAGTGTTGCATCCTTCTTTTAGTAATAGAAAAAATTCGTCATAATAACTATACTATACTATTACGTAATTTTGGTGAGGCATTCTTACATATGTGAACCACAGATGTGTGTGGCTATGTGGTAATTTGCACCCTTCTATAGGAAATTAGGAATCCTGTTGAGAACACTGACATAAGCATATGTGTATATGCAAAACAATCAATGAGCTATATGAAGCTCTTTAGCTTAGCAACAATAGATTATCATCATTACCACATCCTTAAGAGTGATTCTGACATTCAATGTGGTTAGAATGTATAAGTGATTTCGAAGTATGTGGTTTATAATTTTGATCCCACCCAGTAATTTAGTGGGGGTTGAATAAACCACTCCACCCCACCACACACACATGCACACTTACTGCAATGCTGAAGCCTAATGTGCTAATTAAAATTATGTGCCTCATGTATATGTAATTATCAATTTTTATAGCAACAGATCCACCAATGACTCCCTCTCCAAGACAAGTTATTACAGGATTTGATGTGATAAAGAAAGAGTTACAATATATCTGTACCACTGGTGTCGTGGAAAGAAATGATATTCTGGAGCTTTGTAATAAACTTGACATTGATACTCAGGATAAACAGGTGATTATACTAATTAACACTTGAGCTACATAGGAGGGGGTTAAGTTGGTGTGTGTGTGTGTGTCTGTGTATTACTGGAATACTAGTAACATTAGCATTTCAAACTATAGCTAATAGCAGACTTCAAATTTCCATGGAAATACAAATTATGGGATTTCTATAAACATTTTTGCAATTATAATTTGTAAGTCTTGTTATTACATATAATTACAACTATTTTATGTGTTGAATAGACTTTCTCATGTCATTATTGAATAGATACAACTCATTCGCTTACATCTAACATTCTAGAAACCAGAAAATGCTATTAAAATTTAATATCTGATGGTAAGTGTACACAGCAAACCCAGAAGCTATGTGTTGGAACTCTTACAGTTTCATGTGGTTTTCTAGTATTCATAGTACTTTTCATTATAATTTTTTAAAGAAAATTAAATTAAAGTAAACCGAACATTTGATTACAATTTGAACATTTCTCTATATCATAATAGGATTTCATTAATCTATGGGAAGAGTTACAAGCTGTAGGAATTGTAACTGTTGATGATATGTACCAATCACTGAAAGAAAGAGAAACAGCTGCTATGGTAACCTCTACTCCTTCTACAGTAAACAAGCTGACAATGGAAGGATGGAAGGAAGTGAGCATTTTGTAATTTATATGATATTGAAGATGTAACAGAGAATAGCTGATTATAGTCCTGTGATTATTTCCACTTCTTTTATGTAGGGAAAAAATTTCAGTCCACCGACATCGCTTGGAACTCCCATCACTTTATCTCTTAGTGATCAAAAAGATGAATCACACTTCTCTGAACAAAAGGAAGACAATGAGTTGGATGAAGATGAGGATATAGAAGAAGATGAAGAGGAAGAGGTGGAGGAGGATATGGATAAAGAAGAATGGATTAAAGGAAAAGACTTCTTGTTCAAAGATGTAAGGCATTCTAGTTATCATTAACCCAGAATTATGTATTTATTTCTTGGAAAGAAACTAAACTATATTTCATCTTTGTTTGATATGCTTATCATCTAACATGTGTGAATAAAATATTCACTATTGTGTCAGGGGCAGAGGAAACAGGGGGTCAGAGGGCGTTCTTTAGTCCCTCTCACTCTAGTACCTAAATAGTTATGGTATAAGTATACTACATAATAATATTATACATTACTACACTAATGCTTGTATTAATTTCATATGATCACGCACCCTGATTTTAGCTCTCATTTAATCAAGATTTTTTGTGGGCCATGCACCCAGACCCCCTAAGAGGGTTTCAGCCCCATCCCATTTTTACTTATCTGTCTCCTCCTCTGTGTATTGGTATCATGTGACTGTGTATATAGGACTACATATTCAACATGTTGATGTGATTACTCAACCACAACATCATGTACTTGAAAATATAGCTCATCATAAGTCATATGATTTCACCAGTCATATCTTGTGTTGTGATGTCATCTGGAAGTTATGAGTGAGTGTTAAGGTGTTTACTCTTTTGTTATAGTTACCACGACCCGTTCGACCAAGTTCTGCCTCTAAAGAAGGAATGAGACTATCACGAGGGCATAGTGAAATAAGCCTTCGTCAATCTGCAGCTTTTCAAAGCTTTTATAACGAGTACAACATCATGCAAGAGAAAGTACAACAGGTAATGAATATCATTCCATGTTACATGCATTTTATCTTGTGAAACAAAATTCCCACTAATTAACATTCACAAGCAGTATTTGTACTGAACTTATGTGTATATTTGAAATACTTCTTTCGCTATAGATATCTCAAGAACAGGAATCATTGAAGTTGAGCCTTTCTCGTGTTGAAGAAGAAAAGAAGAAATTGATTCATGAAGGAGAGGAAAGTGTGCAGTTTTTACAAAAGCAAAAAGAAATTGCAATAAAGTAATCTTCTTTTTTTAACTGTGAATATTGCAATATATAGTTGTATTGTGTCTAGATAATAGATATGTAATTAGAAGTGGAAACAGTGATTGTTTTAAACCACCAGCTATTTTTAAAATGTATACAATCTTTTTCTGCACAGGAAACTTCAAGTTGAACATAACTCCAAAACAAAAGATATGGAGAAGTCTTTCTCTGAGGAACGTCAAACACTCCAGGAAAGAGCAGAAAGAAGAATTATGGCTTTGGAAGATCAATTAAAAGCAATCAAAGCTGAGGATGAAGTTTTACGAGAAGATGCCAAATATTACCAGAATGATAATGAGAAGTTAGTGGAACGACTTCTGAATATGCATGATGAGATCAAGCTAAAAGATGAGAGAATTTCTTTGCTGCAAAGGGCATGTGGATTGCCTAGTGAATCTGTGTCAGAGACTGATATAGAGATGCATGCATCAAGAGTCCAGGAATTGGAGAATGAATTACAAATTTATGCAGAACATAATCAAAACCTCCTAGAGCAAAATACAGAACTAAATGACAAAGTAGATGAATTCAAAACAGAATGTGAGATGTTGAAGCAGAAAGTTGTGGAGGAACAGAGAAAGCGCCAGAGAATAAAATCTAGCTCCACAAAGCCACATAGTGCTCGAAGGAGGAGGGAATCTGGAGAACATTCTAAAAGAAGTGGTCATCTTCTTCCTTACAGTCTAGCCACACCAGTTACTACTCGTAAACTCTTAGAGGGAGTCGAAGCAGAAGGCCTAGAAATACCACCCAAAGAAGGTAACGAGGAGACAGATGAAGGTCTTATTGATATAGAAGACACTGTTCAAGTCTTTGATGATTCAAGTGAAGTGGAATCTGTTGAAGAGACAGAAGGCAATGATGTAGAAGATATCATGGCTAAGTCAAGTCAGTGTTAAATAATTACTAAGTAATAAAAAAATGACAAGAAGTGCTTTAAGAATAAATACCCTGTACAATATAACAAACAATGTGCATGACCCTACATAAGTACTTATGTCATTAAAGAACAAAAGTCACAGTATCTGTACGTCAATTTTATTGAAATGTGAGGGAAAGATAAAGTAGCCGTACTTGTATAGGGTTATGTAGTTGTCGAACTGTTGTTACCCATCCCGACCATATTTAAATACTTCTTGAGTTTTTTTTTTCATTTTTATAGAAACTGTTTTTTTTTATTATTCTTTATTGTATAATAATATGAAGTATGCTTTTTTTAACTATTAGGTACAAGTTTGCTTGAAGAACTCCGAGTCACTGACCAGAAAGAAAATCTTTTGAAAAGTGAGTCATTAATAAATTAAATAATGTGATACAATTAGCACCTGTTCATTTATAGAAATTTCAGAACTTGAGAGTCAGAGATCAATTCTGGAGACAAGTTGTTGTGACCTCAAATCTCAGTTACTAACTCTAGAAGACAGTAAAGTATGTGTTAGTATTAGGAAACAATACTTAATTATTTTATGCATGCATTGTGTCATTAGTTGCATTTACTTTCATTTTAGGTGGTATTAAGACAAAAACTTGAGGAAGAATTGAGGCATAAAATGTATCAAAGTGCAAACTTGGACAAACATCTTGCACAGCTAAATAAAATAAAGGAAGAATTTGCAATTACACGGAAAGCTGTGAGTAGACAGATACATGGGGATGTTTACTAAATTGGGAATCCTATATCTAGTACATACTGAGCTTAGTTCGCATAAAAGTAGTGATGTACCAATATTGGTAATTGGTATTAGTCATTATGAGTCATTATTTCTAGTATCGATATCGGTTGTTTCGGAAACATGTAACAATATTGTAATAAGTGTACTAATAATGTCATTTTTTGTGATTGTAAGATCAATCAATAGTCACTTTTATTCATAATCATGGTAAATATCAGATTTGTGTTGGTTATCGGTACATATCTATTTGTTTATCACAATATGTTTATTGGTGCATCCCTACATATAATGTAACTAATTACACTTTGTACTGTTTAATTAGTCTTTTTGTAACTGTCCAAGTCACATTTACTCAAATTTCAACTATAATTATTGCTTTTTGCAATTAGGTCACAGACAAGATGTTAACTAGTGAAGATGTTGTCACTCGGTATTTACATAGTCTGGAGACTGATTATAATCAGTTTGTTACTGAAGATGGTATTGGTGAGGTAACACTCGAACTCTATGAGAAAGTTTCCAGTTTGAAGTCCCAACTACAAGCAAGTGAAGCAATTATCGAAGAAAAAAATAAAGAGATCCAGAATTTACGAGGTGAAAATATCACGCAAAAATCTCACATAGAAGACCTACATAGTGATATTACATCTCTTGTGAGCACATCAGAGGCACTCAAGTTGGAACACCTTGAACTTCAATCTCAGTTGCTCACTTCGGAAAACAATGAGAAGAAGTTGGATGAGAGCTGTAAGACACACTACCAAGCAATCAAGCAACTACAGATGAAAATTGAAAGTCAAGAACGAGAGTTGAAGATGCGAAAAAGTGAATCTGGCTTGGCGATCCATGACCTCACCAAAAAAGAAGAGGAATGCTCAACCCTGCAAGAAAAAGTTCAAACGTTAGAATGTGAGCTTCTCAGACTACATGCCACTAAAGAACAACATCTGGAGGATATTGGTGAGCTTGAAACACAATTAGAGAAGGCTCGTTTTGAATTGAAATTATCAACAAATGAGAATACTCAGCTACAGGAAGATTTAAATTCCTCACTTGATGAAGTTACCAAACATACAGAAGAGTTATCAGAGGCATACAAGCAAATATCCAGCCTCCAAGATCAACTGTCGAGTTCGAAAAATGTGGTTAGTCCAACAGCTACGCAAGAGGAAGCATTCATCTTACATTCGGCCTCTTTGTTGGCTTCACCTAATCGTAGTATATCTTCCAGCACAGACCAATCTGAGATTCTCTTTCAAATGAAGAGTCAACTCCAACAATTACAGAAGGTTCTCGTTAACAAAGGTGGAGAGGAAGACACAGATTCGGAATTTTCTGTTGTGAAAGAGCTTCTAGCAATCAATACAACAATGGAAGAGAGTTTAATGAATCAGCAACAATGGCATGATGCTATAATTGCATCTAAAGAGGACCATATACGAATGCTTGAAAATCAGTTAGCAGAAGCTGATCATCCAGTGATCACAACATCAGAGAAAGTAAGAATTTCAAGAGAGTATTTCTGTAAGATGTTGTCTCAATTTTCTGAACATTCCAATTCATCACTTCAAAGTATATTTAATCGCATACAAGCTCTGAGCTACAGAGTAACTGCTCTTTCTGTTGCTCTCAAGGATGTCAGTATAATGGCACCAAATGATAATGATCATGCTGTAGAAAGCCTTTTACTTGATCTAGATACAAGCCATGCTACAGTAGAGAGCTATCAACAAGAGGTTAATCTGCTAAGTACAGGATTCGAAGAGTCACGAGAGAAACTAAACGACTCACAACAGAAAATTACAGATTTAGAGAATTCTAAAGAGGATGATATAGAGATCCTTAACCAGGAGTTGAAAGCCGTAAAAGAAGAACTAAACAGAAGCAGAATGGAGGAACATGCGAGAGAAATGGTCATATTACAGCAAGGAAAAGAGTTGGAGGAGAAAGAGTTGAAGAACAAAATCCAAAGTAATATTGTCCAAAGACAGAAGAAAGAATTAGAAACGTTGAACCACTACCTTGGTAAAGCTAAATCTCGACAACAGCAATATAACACGCAGAAGAAAGAAAGAGAAATGCTACTTGAGCAGCAACAGCAACGCATCTTAAGCACGAGTCTGGAGATACAGCAACTCAAGCAAGAGATAGAAAGATGTCACAGTGCTCCTGAACTAGGTGATGAGAATACCAATACACTAGTAGATGAAGATCTTACGCTTCCACTTCTCAGTCCTAAAAATGTCGCTTTGCTCCTCAGCCAAGAAGCGAAGGAGGAGATAGAAAAACTTAAGGCAGCTCATGAAGCCGAAATGTTAACTGTGAGTGATGAAGTAGAATAAGCAAACACATACTGCATTATACATAATTTATATGAGTAAAGAAAAGTGCTTGCATGTAGTTAGTAACTTATCAATTATGAGAAACTATTTATATTCTCACATTATTATAAATGTCAATATAATGGTTTTACAAGAAACATAATGATTACATGAAATAGAAATGATTCTTTTCGAAGATCAACATAGGTTGAAAGAATCATTAATGTCAATAAATATTCTCTTTCATTTACCCTGTATAGCAAAAAGAATCAATGCAGACAGCAGAGGACTTAATAACAATTATGCGTAGACAACTGCATGACCTGTATCAATACCTGGTTGATCCTTCTGATTCAACAGCATCTGATTTGCTTGAATACTCCGATCTTATTGCTCATATCAAAGAGATGTTTGATAATTTGAAATTGGAGGTAATATTTATTGTTTCATCATGTGCTTCTGTATGTATTGTCGCTAAAATTTGTAGAGCATGCCTGAGGTGAGGCTATCATGGCTATGCTCATCATATTCACATTCATGCATGTAGAACCTTGCTGAGCCCTTCTCTCTCCCTTCCCCCATTATACATAAACAATCATTTAATCTGAATGTATTACCGCATATTTAATTATTTATATATTCCCAAAAACTGGCTAAACATAATATCTAAATTACTAGTACTAAATCATGGGACGTAATTATTATGCTTGACTTCATTCGTATAACTATTTAGTTATATAGAAAGCCTTTATGTGCATGGAGACTGGAGAGACATAAGGCTCAACGTGAGGGTGGTATCTTAGCTAAAATGTTTTATACCCTTTACATAGCAGATGAGAGTTTACTACTCATAATGCGATCATTAATGTGAATTTAACATTCTTAAATACTTCACCGCAGGTGTTACATGGAAAACAAGAGTGCTACAATGTAGAACAGAGACTAAAGACCAAGTCAGAAGAATATGAATCATTATATTCTGAACATGATGAAGAGGTGATTCATTCCCCATTGTTTTACTCTATTAATTCTAATTTTAATTCATAATTACAGATAAGAGCTGTTATACAACAAAAGGAAAGTGTTCAGTCTAGACTAAACGATATGGAAGACAAATTTGAGCATCTTTTGTTGAACCAAGAACAACAGGTGAATGACATATACCAGGAGCCCATAAAACTATGGCTCCTGCTTATACATGTGTGCCATAATTATATGTTAAAATATCAATATTAATATTTATATATAATAATTATTACAGCAATATAATTAGCTATTGTAAATTATCATAATAATTATTAATGGTTAAGTCAAAAGCATACTTTTACTTTAGTATTGAAGTATAGTAATTTTAATTATCCATAATTGTTTATAGATACTCGAGTTTCAATCAGAATCTTTAAAAGCAAAGGAGGAAAAAGCTATTTTAGTAGAGACTCTACAGGAGACAGAAGTTGAATACGTGAAAACTCAAAGGAATCTTTCAGATTTGGAAGAACAGAAAAGTTCTCTTATTGAGCTGATTCAAACTTTGAGTGTAAGAGCTATTCACACTCTCAGTGAAATTATATAACTACATATTTCATATAGATCTACATTTATATTTTTAAAATATCTCTAATTATTACAATATTATAGTTACAAACTATATATATACTGCACAGATGTAATAATTCTGTTGATTATCTATGGTTATGTCATCACCTATATATAATGTGTACCTATCAAATGCATGTATATATTATAGGGTGATATATAGAATCATTCACAATTATGGTATATACAAACACTAGTACTTGCATTTACATTTTCATTTCTGACATAAGATTCATTTCTTTGTTTTTCTCTTTCAAATTTTGAGAAAAAGACATTATATATATATAACAAAAGGAAAGGAATCTTGTGTTGTAAAAAGAAGGCAACCATCACAACAGTGGGATTGTCATGCTGGAATCAAATGAGCATCTTGAACAACCTGTAAAACCAGTTTGTGCTTTATTTTCAGTTGCTGAGATACATATCTTAATGCTCAAAGGATGAAAATTCTCAAAATGTGTCTTATATATATTTCTCACAAAGCTGTTGTAACCTTCAAGCTCAACCAGCTCAAAAGTGATTGGTACCTTTGTCAATATCTTCACAATACTTCCTGTCCTTCATTTGTTTGAATGGTAGGATCTGGTACAATAAAATATTGTTCTGAACATAACATAGTTAGTGTAGATGCCCACAGTCATTTTTTTTCTTCATAAAAAATGTGTAATTTGATTTTTGACAAAGTGTGAAAGATTTTCATTGATTCATGAACAACTAAATGTCAACTTTGAGTTCACTGGATGGTTATGCTGATACACTTCAATTTCCTCTTTAGCAAATTAGGATGCCTTTTATTCCCCAGCAAAACATTTCCGAAGCATTATGATCACTTGTGGCAATGAATTTTAAATAGATGAAAACACTATTCACCAATCTTGCTGTGTTAGACAAGTGAAACTGCACAGAAGAGTCGATAGGTACTATTAGTTTCCTCCCTGAAGAACTAACAGCATGGACTATCATTGTTTTCTTTATGAAGTGTATATCAAACGATTCCCCATATTGAAGTGAATTTTCCCTACCAACTATAATCGACAGTTGGATGGAATATCAATTGCATAGATCAAGTTCAATAATAATAAATGATGACAATATTACATGTGTATATAAAAGTTATAACACATGCTAAAGGGCATTCACATGCATTCACTTTGTCCTCAGAAAAATGTTCATAACATTATTTTGGAATGACCAACAATCTTTTTAGCTGCACCATTTTCATATTATTATCCTTAGTTTCCATTTTTTTGTGCATGTCAAATTTCAATTCATTGGACAAGCATGAAAAAATTGACTTTAAAAGCTATGTATACCCAAAAGATGACACAAAACATTTCTTCTCAACATATCCAATAATTGTATGTACCCAGAAATTATTTCACAAATGACACTATCCCATATAGTTTTGCTTGTCAATTTTGCCACAACCAGTATGCAAAATTCATTTTCTTTATGGACCCCCGCATATGCATAGCAGATTAAATAAAAATAACAAGTTTAAACTGTTATAATATAAATAGCAATGTTATGTATGCACTATTATTTATTCTATTGGTCAGATTCAAACAGCTCATTAATAGATTGTCGCCCATCTATTATTCTCATTAATTTAATCCTATGGATTCTAGAGTTGATACCAAGTTCAGTTTCAAGTATCTCTTCATCAAATTCAGAGAGAAGTGACCCTGTTATGCTTTCTTCAATAAATTTATGCTTATATATACTGAGACCAAGTTTATCTAGTAGCTGGAGTACCTGAAGAAGAAAGCTAGTATAATATAAGCATCAATTTGTCTCTGCATACCTGATCAATGGACAAGTTTGTGAGGAGCTGCTCGCAAGGAACATCATCATCGGTAACAGTTTTATTCATATAATTCTTAACCTTTCCACTGTCTTTTCTACAGTCTTTTCTACTGTTCATATGGTTCAAATCTAATGTGGGAATATGATGAACAAATGTTATGCTAATAATGGCACTATTCAATCATGACTAAATGTACCATGTAATAGGGAATTGATCAGACTCACCAGGGCTCAATAATTTAAAAGCAAATTTGTGAAAGTTGCTTCTTATAATAATACCAGCAAACAATAATTATGCCTATCAGGCAAACTAACCTCCATCAACAGTCAGCCTCAAATTTTCAAGATACTCAATTAGTTCACTGTTACTATTCTGCAAGTGCAGAAGTTCTTCCTTTATTGAACCAGAGATAGTTGCTGGTTTTGTGCAATCTGTATGAGTTGAATCAGTGGTAGAATACACTCTTAAGGAGTGATCAATCTGTTGACAGGAGTACTTCCTCTGCAAAGGTGTACGCAAAACAGAAACATGTTTGTCAGTAACTGGTAATTCCACAAATGAACAATTATATTGTTCTGATGAAATAAGATAACGAGATGAAATTGTTTGTGGAACAAATGTTGGGGGTTGAATTACTTGTAGAGTTAATGTTACTCCATTTTTCCATGCTTCACCATCTTGAACAGATTGAAAAACCATAGTTTGCAAACTAGATGTTAATATGGATGTATCTGTAATCACTTCCTTAACGCATGAAGGATGAAATTGTTCTAAAAAGGTCTTGCTATTCACAAAAAGCTGTTGTCTTTCATCTTCCTCAAGCTCAAACACTTCAAACTTGATTGGTACATTTGCCAAGATCTCTACACAGCTATCAGTGATTCCTTTAGTCGTTTCATGGCTATGATATGATGATGCAATAAGGGATTTTTTTGAACACAACATAGTAAGTATATGTGGCAGCTTCAATAGTCGTTGCAGTTTTCTCTCTGTTGAAAAGAGCTTGACTTTAACTGGAAAGTTCAGATGCTGTACTACCTCTGACAGGTAAAGCTTAATTTTCGATAAATCGGTAGTAACAGAGAGTTTTATTGACTCATGAAGAACTTTTAGCTTATTAGATGGTATGCTAACACATTTCAACTGCTTTCGGCCATTAAATTCTTTTAGAACCAAAACTTCCCCTTTAACAAATGAGGATGCCTTTTTCTTTCCAGCAAATATTTCTTCAACTGCTACTACTTGTGGCAATGGACGTGATTGAAATAAATGGTGAGTTGTTGGGAATGAAAACTCAATTTCAGCTATGTCAACTGGATCGTACATTACGCTACACTGTATAGAAGAATTAACAGGTATTATTAGTGTCCTGTCTGAATGAGTACAAATAGCATAGACTACAGTTGTTTCCTTCAAGCAGTGTACATTAAGCAATTCTCCAGCAAGTAGAGAATTTTCTCCATACATGGACTCGCAGACTGATAAACGGAATGGAATATCACTTGCAAATTTATTTATAATCTCTAGAAGTGGCAATTGAGGTGATATTTTGATTGGTTCATATATTTGTTCTGCTCCAGTAGGATGAAGCTTTGGGTCATTCTTCTTTTTCGGATTTAATGAACTGTTTGTTTCTTCAGATGGACCTTGCTGTTTTGATACATGCTTTAAAGGGACAGGTTTTGAATGTATAGCATAAGGTAAACTTCTCTTTGGTCTCAGAGGTAAGGGGGGACGAAGTAAGGTACTAATATCTTCACTTTTTCTTTCTTCATTTGACAGATTGTGTGTACATATCATACTCAACCTTAATTATACAATACAAAATAATTATGATTAACTGGGCTTAATCAAGTTTACAAACTTACTTAAATGTTTAATACATACACATAATATAGAGTTAATCCACAAGCAATGATAGTAAAATATATAAGACTTAGAGTGATCCAACAATTGATATAATTATAATAATATATATTATATATACCTAGCAAAAAATTCCCGATGTACGGTATATATTTACCATAGGCCAGGAAATGTTCTTACTCGTGAATGAAAAAGCTGTTTTCCTAAATACTCATTATAATATTACACTTACTGTGCACTTTTAAACATACATAATTATATATAATCTGGAATTTATATAAATACCTACCTCTCTAATCCTATATCGACAAATCTCTCAGTATGCAGCGAGTGTGCCTCAGCCATAGCTTTCTCTTCGCGGATATAAACAATTATTATAACCAGTAAAGTTAATAACCTCAGTTATATTTATCAAAATTTCACAAAATCACATTGACGTTACATTGTGTACTACAAAATCAAAATGTTAAAAATACTGTATTAGTAATTTTAAAGCATTTTACAAACATTCAAACAGTGTATTAATAGATTGTCGTCCATCTATTATTCTCAATAACTTAATCCTATGGATTCTAGAAGTAATACCAAGTTCTTTCTCTAGTATTTCCTCGTCAAATTCAGACAGAAGTGATCCAGTTATGTTTTCTTCACTGAATTTATTTTTATACTTACTGAGACCAAGTTTATCAAGTAGCAAGAGGACCTGAAGAGAATAATATAGTATAATATAAGTTGAAAAGCACTGTGTTGTCAATGTACCTGATCAATGGACAGGTTTATGAGATGCAGCTCTTCTTGGTGAGGAACCTCATCATCACTAACAGTTTTTTTTGTAAACTTTGTTTTAACTTCCCTGCTGTCCATAGGTTTGAAGTCTAGTGTAGAAATATAAATATGATATCACTGTGGTTGGTTAACTTAATTGCATGTCAGTCAACAACTAGGAACTGATAACAGCTAGCTACATGTATAGAATATGCACATAGCAGCCTACAATACTTCATAACAGTTGTTAGGGAGATATGAATGCAACCGAGTACTCTGTAAAATGTAATGGCCTATTTTAAGTTAGTTACAGGAAATTTTATCTCAGTGCTGATTTGTTTTTCCCCGAGATAACATTTACAAGTACTACTTTTATTTCATCTTGGTCTACATTGACTAGTAAATAAAGTACATGTCATAATAAAGCATAGTAACAAAATAGTATTAATACAATATAGCATAGTATTGTAGGTACAACATATGGTGTATTATTATAGTGAACAACAGATGCTTCATTCCAGAGTAGTATGAACTTGTACTTATAATAACAAATAACATCTCAGATATTTGAGAAATTAGGATAATTACTATGGGATTTATGTTTAAAGTACATTGTCTATACTTTACTATGACATGTACCTTATATACTAGTCAATACATCAAGATCAAAAGAAATAGATTACTACCTGTAACATTACCCATCAATTATTATTGATTTATATAGCCTCAGGAGGATATTATTACTATTATATTGACTCAGATGTAACTAATGAGGATTAAAATAACCTATATACAGTGTAGAGCATGGTTAAAGAACCAATACATTTTTACAGGGCACCTGTATGGGCAATTCTAAAAGTATACTAAATGTACATATACAATAACAATAATCTCATATTACACCAGGAATGTTAAAATCTCCTGAATTATGAATAACAACATTCCAATACCAAAAGATTTTCATATAATTTATGTATAACATTCCTTACAGTGCATTATGGTTGAATGTGGCACTTTGGCGGCCAATCAAGGTCTCAATTAGATAATGTACTCATGCATTATCTAACCTCAACCTTTATTGAACCCCTCGCACCATATTAAAATTAATGCTCAATGCACTTCAATAAATGATTAATGCTTACAGTTGATATTTCTAGTGTGTCTGGTTGCATTCAGCATTATAAAGTTTGCAATCATGTAACTAGTACAGGGGTGTATATGAAAATATGATTGATCAATATCACGTGATAGCACTAAAGGTTAAAATATGCACCATTGAAGTTTTGAAATCTGCAGATATGACTAAATCAAAAGATACTTCACAAAAGTGCTTGCTTATATAAAGTAGTTTTTCATTTATACAACTTTAAATTTTCTCACTAATGATATAACAACACAGTTGTATACACAAATGCATGTAAATTTATAAACACTAACCTCCATCAACCTTCTGTCTCAAGTCTTTAACATATTGCGTTAGTATGCTATTGCTACGTTGTAATTGCAGAAGTTCCTCCTGTATTGAATCAGACTTAGTGACTTGTTTCAAAATATCTGGATCATCATAAAGAGCTGTAGAATCACTCAAGGAGTGATCAATCTGCTGATAGGAATTATTTTTCTGCAAAGGTATAGAAGCACGATTGTTAGTAACGGGTAAGACAGAAGACAAGTAAGTATATTCTTCTGATGAATCGAGATGTTGAGAAGAACACAAGGACATGCTTTGTGTTGGGTATACCATGGCTTTTAAGGTTAGAGTAACACCATTTTTCCATGCTTCTCCATTTTGAACACATTGAAAAGCAGCAGTTTGTACTTTATTTTTTGTTGCAGACACGTCAGTAATCACTTCCTTAATGTGCGAAGGATGAAATGTCTCAAGAATGGTCTTGCTTTTCTCAAAAAGCTGCTGTCTGTCATCTTCTTCAAGCTCAATTAGCTCAAAACTGATTGGTACATTAGCTAATATCTCAACAATACTTCCTGGACGACTGTGATATGATGCAACAAGGGATTGTTCTGAACTTACCATAGTGAGTGTATGTGGGTTTCTAATTTGTTGTTGGATGTTTTTCTCAGTATGAAAGATTTTGGCTTTAACTGGGAAATTCAGGTACTCTACTACTTCTGAAAGGTATAGCTTGATTTTCAAAACATTAGTAGTAAAAGAGATTTTCATTGATTCACGAAGAACTTTCAGTTCTTTGGATGGTATGCTAATACACCTCAATTTCTTTCGACCATCAAATCCTCTCAGAACTAAAACTTCCCCTTCAAAAAACGAGGATACTTTCTTCTTTCCAGCAAAACCTTTGTCAACTGCTACCACTTGTGGCAATGGATGTGATTTAAATAGATGGCTAGTTGTTGGGAATGAAAACCCAATTTCAGCAACCTCATTATTATCGACTGGATTATACATTACGCTACACTGTATGGAAGAGTTCATAGGTATTATTAGTTTCTTCCTTGAATGCGTACAAACAGCATGGACTACAGTTGTTTCCTTTAGGCAGTGTACATCAAGCAATTCTCCATCGAGAAGTGAATTTTCCCCACCAATACCATAGATTGACTCACAGACCGATAAACGGAATGGAATATCACTTGTAAATTTATTCATAATTTCATGGAGTGGCAATTGTGGTGATACTTTGACGGCATCATATATCTGTCCTTCTGCTCCAGTAGTGAATACACGATGGAGTTTTGGTGCTAGTTCACTCTTCTGTTTACATGATCTGTTCGTTTCTTTATGTGAATTATGGTGATTTTGTGCCCTTGAAGGAACAGGAGGAGGTAGAATACTGCTCTTGGGTCTTGGAGGTAGAGGCGGAGGTGTGGTATGTTTCTTGAGCTCTTCACTTTGTATTTCTTCCATCACCGAATTGGGTGTGTAGACACAACTATAATAATTATAATACAGTGAAATTACTGGTGTTGTTTTGGTAATAGCACATACCTCCCTAATACACGAAATCCAATTCCAACTAGACAAGACAGAGAAAAAGTGAGCACAAAACATCGATGTCGCAGTCACGCAAGGCAACGCCCATTTATTTTGCGAAAATTGATACTAATTATCAACTTCATACAAAACTACAGATCTGAATGCATAAAATTGTTAATCAACAAGAGAGGAAAAAAATCTATAGAATAAGCAATATATATATATATATTTTCTTTTAATTCAATATAAATAGGAGTAAATATCTGATAAAAACAACTCAATAGATTCAAATTATAAAATGTAATCCCTGGACCTGAATATACATATACACATGGTAGACACATACTTATCACACACACTTATTGATAAAATTATATATTAAGTATCAATGCATCCAACAGATATACATACACATACTGTGTATATAAAATAAGGACATTGCACGAGAAACATCTGAAGAAATAATGGTTAATAATTTAAACATTAATTTTTAAAAGAATACAAGATGTTTTCAAAAACATTCACTCTGCTCATGTGGTTGGGTATGTTAAAAATGAACCTGTAGTTGATGTTACATTGTCTGTTTGTTTTATAGACTGGTTCTGGGATGATTGTGGCTGTTGTTGATTGGGCAATCCATTCAATAGAGACATAGTATTTGACGAAGAAGCTAAAGGAACCTGTTGTTGTTGTTGTTGTTGCTTCAAAAGAGATGATACATTTTGCTGTAATGAAGCAATGATTTCAGCTACACTAGCATTACCAGGTAGTGATGAGAATGGTTGGACTGTGACAATTTTCGCACCTTTCCTTGAGGAATCAGTGGTGTAAATAGAGAAGACAACTGACCAGCAATCATTGGCTGGCTGGAATTAACAGCTTGAGATTTTAATAAAAGTGATAGTGGAGTTTTTTTAGAAGGGAAAGGTGCAAAGTTCAAAGGTTGTGCAGTAACAGTACCACTTACAGTAGTAGAAGGTGAGTTAAGAATTTTAGAGGTTTTAAGAGGAGAACTCGAAGGCAATAGCGAAGAATTGTTAGCAGCCTGTTGCAATTGCTGGAGTGTTGATAAAACTGCTGCAACACTATTAGGTGAATTTACACCAGGTGCTGTTGCAATAGCCATTGGAGAATTAGTTAATTGAAGAGGTACTGCTACTGGTCTCATTGAGTAGAGGAGTGAGATGAGCAGTAGCACTAGGAGACATTTGACAGGTAGTAGGTGTAGATGTATTGGTTGATTGAGTTATAGGAACTATTCCAGGAGGCGGGTTTGTTAACGGGGACTGAGGTACAGTGTGAGATAAAGCCGATATCTGAGCCATTTCTGTGAGAATGTAACATTACACCATTGGTCCATACATAGTGATATGACTGTATGTATATACATTGTATACATAACAGAGTACATACACATAATGATAAGTTCAGGACTATATTTTTGTACACACATTGTAACAAATTATATCGAGCAAGGTGCAAGTTAGTTCAAATGTTGTCCTACTAATACATTATAGTACCAGTCTGTTTACATACCACTGTATTAGTGTTGTTTTAGTTAACTATAAATAAAGTTAACTAAACTATAACTAAATTACAAGTCTATTGCAATAACTATAACTTTGTTATTTTAGTAATCTTTGTTATATAAACCATGGAGCATGGGTGAACACCATAGTAACCTTTAATGTACCTGATGTACCTGATGTACCTGATGTACCTGATGTACCTGATGTACCTATATGGCTATAACCTACCTGCAGACAGTGTTAAATTTCGCAGATTACACAATGAAATATTGAATGATAAATTATAATTTCACAGATCACGAATAGTACTTTTATTACATTTTTGTGGCTGTACCATGGTATAAATCAGATATCTCCCTAGTAATCTTTGTTGTTTACATCCCATTGAAATATGTTTTATATACACATGTATAGGGTTACTTCTTGTTATCAACACACATTTATTGAAGTCATAGAAGTATAACACATCCTACTGTACAAACTTACCATCTAAAACAGGTTCAAATATTTTTGGTAATTGAGATTTTGCTTGTGCTAGGGATTCAGGAGTACAACTACCTGAATATAATCCACAATCTAATCCCATTTTCTTCAGATTATCAACATCTTGATGCAGTTCAAATGTGTTGTCAAAATTAAAAACATACTCTGATCTAAGGACAAGAAAGGTTTGTCAAAAATCATAAATATAGACATTGACAGACTAGCAGAGTCTGTGAGATACAGAACAGACACACATATACATGTACATACAGACAGTCAGTCAGACAGACAGACCGATCGACAGACCGACTGACACACAGGCAGACAAAGAAAGTGGTGAGATATCAATTTGATAATAATTATAGCCTGTTCACATTCACGATGTCCTCAAAATTAGGATATGATGACTTTATATGTAATATAGTGTATAGTTTAATGTCATAAGGTTAATACTAATTCAATAATGAAGTAATGAATTGAAATTTGACATACAAAAAAAAGAAAGGAAGCACTATTATATGAAAATGGTGCAGGTGAAAAGCTCGTTTGTCATTGCGAACTAAAGTTATGAACATTTTGCTAAGGTCATAATGAACGTGAATGACCTATAACAAATTTTAGTGGATTAAGGAATGATGGATGACTCTACCGTTCTCCTCTAGTAAGAACACTACACACAAGCAAAATTAAATTTTAGAATAGGTATATGTATATTGCATATGTACTTGTATATACCAGGGCATTGGGATTGAAGAAGCCAAGATGTGGAATGATTCAATTCAGATTCATGTTATAGATGCTTCAATTCATTTTCAGTAAATTAATTTTAATTTAAGGATATTCCAATTCCATTCCATCAGAACTCAGACTCCAGCAAGCAGTGTTGTAAATCCCACTACAATTCATGTCATTCTATACCACTCCACTACAATTCCATGCAATTCTACACCATTCCACCCACATTAGAGTAAAAAACTAACCATTTAAATGAATTTTAACACAGATTGATTTTAACATTCAAGGACGTTAATAAAACCTAATAAGTAATAGTCACTGATCAATGTGGTCATTGTAGTTAATACACATGTGTGTGGGACAGAAAGAAACACACCCCTCGTTAATTAAGAGCCAAATAAGAGGGGGTCCTTTTCCATGGAATTGCTTTGGCCATTCCAAGGCAACATGCAATTCAATTCTCATTCACATCAGTTACCAAAATACCAAGTCATAATTCCACCCCAATTCAAAGTGGAGAACATTCCAAATTCTAATATTTCAATTCCAATGCCCTGGTATATGCAATAACTTGAATTACATTCACAATGTGTGATCTATATAGGAAGCATAAAGTATATGTACATGTACATTAATTAGTTATAGTATACGATTACTCACTTGTCACTTGATATGCTACAGTCAATGGTGGTCTGTTTACTTGTACTGACTAGAATAAATGGAAGTCCAATAGCTGAGTGTTGAGTGGGAGGTTCTCCTGATTCTGCTCACTTATGATAATATAACAAGTGATTGTATAATGATTATTAGGGCTAGAATAAGTATCTGATTATATATATTGAACTGAGCATTCAGATCTATTACTTTGTACCGTTTGATGTATACATGTGTAGAAACTGAACATTTGAAAATTGCATTGAAATGATGGTAGATACTTTACTTACTGTTACTGGCTGGTTAGAAGGACAATAAAAACACTAAGGTCACACTTATAAAATATCCACCATAGTAAAACACTGGGGTTCACCAGAAATCAGTCATAAAATTATTTTTGTGGGTTGATGTACTGTATCTATCAGTATTACAATAATGTATGGTTTGTGTTCTTTTATAAATCATGTGCTTCGAAACTTTATGTTGAGTATTTGAGAAAACGCAACCTGGTAACCAATGTAATTTGTTGAAACTACAACTCAGTTTTTACAGTGTGAAATTCATTTTTAATTATGTAAACTGAACATGTACACATTGTATGTTTGTCATTATGGCTCAGGACCATCCCTATGATTGCTTTCAATGGTGTTTAATGTAAATGCACATACTGTATAGGTATTTCAATTCTTGTGTCATTTACCTGTATACGCATTGTATACGTACATGTAGTTAAGGAAGTTGCGTTATACCGCGGGGCTTAGTCAATTAATGGGCGTGTAAGTAAAAGAACATGCTAAAGCTATATACATGTAGCTATACAGACTAGCAGGAAGTAGGCTGCATGCTTGTAGTTTGTGGAACTAAATAGCTATCCTATATATATTTCTAAATTTCTACAAGATTCTTTTTAAGAAGTAGATAATCAAAATAATAACCATAATAGGTTGTTGTGTTTCAGACATGAGAAAGTCAGCAGTAATGATTGTTAGACACAGCAATCATAGGGATAATTATTCCTCCATATATTTTGTTTCTTTATTCGCTAACAATTCTCTAATACACATCAACTATCATGTGTTCATAAAGGTAGGAATCCATCACATTAATTGACTACTAATAACCTGTATGATGAGCTCATGTAACTCAGTTCTCTGCTTTGTAATATGTTCATTGAGTCAGTTCTGCCTACAATAAACAAATAAGAAATTGTTATACATGAAGTTATTAGAGATGTAGAAAGAAAGAAAGAAAGAAAGAAAGAAAGACACCTGAGGCAATGGAAAAATGAAAAATGAGAGTTGCTTCAGGTGGGATTCGAACCCACGACACTCTGTACTCCGGACAGATGCTCTACCAACTGAGCTACCAAGGCAGATCAGCTGGCAGGGTCCGAATCAAACATCTCATACACCTGTCACATGTACATGTATACAGCACTTAGCATGTAAATTACATTGTAGTGCAACATCATTAAAGTCATATGTACATATACATGTAGTTTACTAACTTGTTTATGTTCCCATTCTTGTACTGAATTTGTGGGTAGGCCTATCCAACGAATTTCTTTCTTTTCTTTGCTAATGATGTTCATAGCCATTAATACATCATAAACTCTTCTTCAAATGTTTTTCTGATCAATTTGCTACAGGCAATATGAATACATACTACATGATTACACAAAGAAGTATTACATGCGTACATGTAATGAGGTAATAGATATACATTGTACGTACACACAAAATACACAAAACATTATATGTTCTGAAATTGTTTAGCATTCATTTAATGATTGAGTAGTCGTTGATATTCATTGAACCTAACCCTAATACTAACCCGTTCAACCATGTTCATTAGATTTTGATGGCAAAGTTGGAGATTTCCTGAATGCGCATGTACACATAAGAATACAGTACTGCATTAACATGATGTTATCGGAGATGTAGAAAGAAAGAAAGAAAGAAAGAAAGAAAGAAAGAAAGAAAGACACCTGAGGCAATGGAAAAATGAAAAATGAGAGTTGCCTCAGGTGGGATTCGAACCCACGACACTCTGCACTCCGGACAGATGCTCTACCAACTGAGCTACCAAGGCAGCTCAGCTGGCAGGGTCCGAATCAACATGTATATGTAAACACACTTGTACATTAAACATGTTAGAAAAGTAAACACAGAGATGGCCCAAAACACCAACTAAGAATTTGTAAAGAAATAAACATTCGAATGATTAACTATGCAAAGAAGTTGAACTGAGACATACAAATGTAGTAAATTGACTAGGTTAAACCTAAAAGCCAGCAGTCATTCCTTTTTCAACAGAAGCAAAATAGAGATTCCTCAGCATACATCCTACACTGTATGCTGTACAAACATAATACATGTATATGTACAGTGTATATACATGAAATACATGTATCATATATGCTTTAAAGAAACACCCAGGCATTTATTTCTCTTCTGGACCTCTGCACCCGGTGTTAAAACAAGATGGACTTTTATTGTTTTATTTGGTCTTTTGGAACTATTTGAAACATCATTATCAATGTTTAATATAAATAACTACCTACCATATTTATAGCATGCACTGTGTTACTTCCATGAATGTAGACTGAGAGCAGATAGAGTCTGACAGACTTGATAGAGGAGACGACGGCCGATGCCAAACTTTCTGAAAAGTGAATGCTTATCTTGACTTACCTGCTTGAAATAATTAGTCTGGCTAGCCACACCCTCGAGATGAAGACGGCCGGATCGCGGAGGGTGGTACAATACGGCTACAGCTAGCTAGTCCAATCAGATTTCGAACTACGCGTCATCAGAAGGAGTGGTCCGGTGATGAGTAGTCTCGTCCCCAGCCGCCCACGCCCTTAACGAGCGAGAGGGCGTGGGCGGCTGGGGACGAGACTAGGTGATGAGATGGATGTATCCGATATAGTGAAAAGGGCAGCTTTTTCATTGGGATATTTGACAACTTGAACTTAGGCCCAAACAAGAAGAGACTATTTCTGCCTTTCTTCGTGGGAACGACGTGTTCGGTGTACTGCCAACAGGGTATGGCAACCGAGACACTAGTCTGGTTTTGCCGCCCACTTTGCATAGGAGGAAGTGGTCTAGTGACACCTAGTCTCGTACCCAGACTGTCACGCCCCATGGCGAAAAACAGTCTGGTAACTTGGGCAAACATTCCTGGCACAGTGACGTTTATTACAGAGAAAACGAAATAACCAATCAGATTTCAAATATTAGTACGAATCATGTGATTAACTCTTGAATAGGTGACTGGAAATACTTAAAGATGGCGTTCCCTTTAGAAGCTATAGAAGATGCTTTAAAAATGGCTATTTCTAAACCAGGATATAACAGTCTCGTGTGAACAACACGAAACAATGATTAACTTTGTAAGGGGTAAAGATGTTTTTGTTTCTCTCCCGACTGGGGCTGGAAACAAAAACAACCGTCATAAAACACTTTCTACAAAAAAAGGATTTATCTGGTAGTACTATTTTGGCTCTTTGAAGAAAGTTCCAGACGCCGAAAATATTAAAACTAGTAGAAGTAGCTGTGATCACTCTTCTTCCACTGCAGGGACGCTGAAGTTGTCCACAAATAAAACATAACTCTAACTCCACCATATTATTACAAACACCTGTCATGTGATGAAAACGCGGTGTAACGTCACTGCGCCAGGAATGTTTGCCCAAGTTACCAGACTGTTTTTCGCCATGGGGCATGACAGTCTGGGTACGAGACTAGGTGACACCAGGAGTCCATGATAGAAAAAAGTAAGAGGGAAGGAGTGTGAATCCATGTTGTAACGAGATTTTGTATCACTTACAGTTTCTTAACCCGGGGGCTTTTGAAAAAATAATGACTTAATTTTAATAATAATTCCAACCACACCTACCATGGATGTAATATATACTGATTGCGAGGTGTGGCTCAGCATCTCATTAAAATCAAAACCTTCGTTGCAACTGAATACAAGCAATTTGCAACTTTCTCCAACTTCTGGAGCAATCTAACACTCACCTCAACCTTGCTTACCAATTACTGCAAGCACAGCATCAACTCAAGTCTGCACGCGAACGCTATTTGTCACTTATTCTCCCAACATCCCTTTCTCTCTCGCTAGAAACCCAAGTCTATACATCACACAAACATCAACCTACTCTCCTCTCCTTTCACTTTTTTTTTTTTTTTCTAAGCTAACTTCAAAGTAACATCAAAGGGCGGACACTTGAATCAAAGCACCGCTAGACCACATCCAACAAAGCGTAGGCGTTTTGAACAATAGAATGCCGACATGCCGCCACCACATTGGTATACTTCCGTAATCTACAGTAATTTGGGGTGTGGTACATCCAAGACCCAGTCGACTAGTCATTGCAGTGAAATTTAGTAATGTAATAAGTAGGTGAGTTACTTCCTATCTGACAGGATGTTGTAAAATTACAACACTAAACAAGTGTATATAAAGAAAAAAAACATCCCTATATTTGCTTTGTGATGACTATGTATTAAGCATTGCTGATGGCACTAGTGTCTCTACCTTTCTGTGTACTCCAAAGCTGGGGCCTGAAGAAGTAAGTGTAAGCCTGACTGCAGTCTAAGTACACAGATCTTTGATGAACTGACTGAAGTACTCCTACAAGGTTCTAAATGATGACTTCCAAACTTAACAACTTATTATACTTACTTGTTAAAGATTCTTGCATAATATTTATACTGTTTCTCTGCTATATACAACAGTTATTAGCAGTTTCTGAATCTTCCTGGCTTATCTGTACCTCGAAGAGCCTCGAACGCGCGTTCTTTTACGCGCCACGCCCATTAATTGACCGAGCCCCCGGGAATGACGCAACTTCCTTAACTACGTATACAACGCATAGTCGCGCAAGTGACACAAACATATATATATATATATATATATATATATATACATTAAACCCCGTGGAAAGCAATTATAGGGATGGCCCTACGGGCCATAAAAACTGAAAGTGTTATAGTGACACCGCAGCGTAATAAGCATTATGTCTGAACAGTGAAAGCTCACCAGCTGCAGGGGAGGAGAAAACAGGGGGGTTGAGCTCCCCACTTCAGTATCTATAATAATTATAGTGTACTTTTAACTCTCAGATTGCAATCTCAATTTCTTGGGAAGACACACCCCCAGACCCCCACATAGCATGGAAGCATACAGAGGATTCGCAACCTTTACAGGCACTCTGTGCCACCCTACTGAGAAATCTGTACCAATGTCACAATCCTGCCACCCTACTGAGAAATCCTCTGTACCTGCACTTCCTTGCATGTACTCCAACAAACAGTCTTCAGCCCCCCTCCCATTTTTACTTACCTGTATAGTTATTAGTGAATGTGTGGTAAATTGGGAAGCCACATCTGGTCTGGTTATTTAATATATATTTTTAATTAATGCCCTTTACAACAAGTAAAGTTACAATTTGCTAATTTTGTGTGTGTAAGATTATTCAGTAATGATATTCATAAGGTGTTGGTATGTAATTAAAGCTAACCCACAATAATCACTATCAATGCTGTGGTATATAAGCTGAGAACAACCAACAAATTATTAACTTACCTGGCATAGAGGATACTGTGATCAAGTAGGTAGTTCCTCCATGTGGAGGCCCATGCATTGCACTCTGCTGGGCTGAAGTGTGCAATCTCTCCAAACGTGGGAGACTCGGATGCACAATTTTTGTTAGTGGGGGACTGCGTACGCGCATCCCCCGTAAGCTATTATTATAATTGAATACAATCAAGATAGGGTGGTGTGTTACAAATATTTACTGTGATTAGTGAAGAAGCCAAATGGTAGTGATGGGAATACCAGAAATTTTTGACATAACAAGTAGTTTGGGGATTATTTCATCAATGTTGTGTCAGTACAATACCTACACTTTAACAATGCGCGAGTTTTATACTACATTAATCCAAACCTCTTATTTTAACAAATTGTATAGGAGGAGGGGCTATGCTCCACCAGACTATTTAGCGTGTTATTAAAACACTCGTGAGTCACCCATCACTAATAATTATGCAATTGGATGTGTCCAAACAGTATGGCAATGTTCACACATTCATCTCAATGTAAACTGTTGCTTAACCAAACATCCGTGGGGGCTGAATTTGTGGTTAGTCAGATAACACTCAAATAGTGGAAACCTCATATTGGTGAATTGAATATGTAGCCAATTAACTAAAATTAATTATTACTATTGTTAAAAATATTATTAGTGTTATGACAGACTTGTGTTCCTTTGTATAATAAATTATGAATAATCCACACACATAATACTACTCAAATATGACATCGTAACTTTTTCTGATAGCATTGTTCTACAGTGTTGAAAACTCCACACTAACATTAACATCACTGGCTAGTTGAGCAATCTCTGCAACATTTACAACCTACAAGAAGAAAGTGAAAAAGGCAGAATGTTAGCTCAATCCTAGCAGCTAGGGCTGGGCGATTATTCAAACATAAATGATCGCAATCTTTATAGCCACTTTATTTAGAATATCACAGTATTATCGCAATTGGTAATAGACATACACACAGACATGGTCAATGGCCAACGAATGGGAACTCACTGTTTTAGCTGCCATATTGAAATCTTCAACAGCTAACATTTTGTGACTGCTGCCATCAATAATTGATCGTGCTTTCTTCTGATTATTACCTGTAAAAATTATTGAGACTTAATTTGAAGACAGGAGATGACTGAAATGTGTACAGGAAGGGATGTGGAAACATTGAGCCAACCACCGGACATTTTGACTTCCACTACTCTTGTCCTGCTCTCCATATACTGTATATATACAGTTTACTTTCAATGTACATGTACCAGACATTCACTAGATGTAATGGACAATGTTCTACATGACTGGCTGTTTCCACACCACTGTGTACAGGAAATGTTTTTATTACTATAATTATGGACTGATAAATAACTAAAGACTACATGTACATCCATACAGGAATGGGGTGAAGCTATAGTCTGTCCACATTCACAATGAAATTTAGGTAATATAAATGCTTATACATGTACCTATAAACATTCACCCACTTGAAAAAGAAGGCAAGAAGAATACATGTGAGTTCAGTATCTTCCTTTACAAAATGGTTGAGTAGCAAGTATTTAAAGGAAAACGTTTATATTATCAAAAGACTGGACCACCAACAGAGAGCAGATTGGGCCAGGGGTAAACTTTGAATTTGGGTTCTCTACTTCAAAATATATATTACGCTGCAGTTTAATTTACTTGTTTCAAGCTATGTGACTGTTTTTTTTCCTCTATTTTTAAACAACAGTATACTAAGAAGCTCAGGCTTCCCCAACACATCTGGGTCCTGGGACCCAGGGAAATACCCCTCCAGTAAACCTGTCCAAAGTCTCCCCTTTGCATCCACGGCCACATGCTCATATTTGTAAAGCAATCATACGAGATGAGTCTTAAGGTAATAAGATATTTATGAAACAGTAATACATTAGTAATACATACCTTGTAATCTTACAACAAGAGGTACTGTAAGATTGAGTTCAGTAGCTGCAGCAGCTATACTTTTAGCTATCATGTCACATCTGATGATTCCACCAAACACATTAACAAATATTGCTCTGACCTAAATAATGTACTGACATTTTAGCATGGCAATAAGAACCACTTTTAGTTATAAAGTTATGGTATGTCTAGTTTCTCAAAATGAAGTTATAGTTACAATGTGTAGTTATAATATCTGGCTTACTAAAATGGTTCTATTCTAGTTAACTAATGACAAGTATTGGCCAGGTAATTTTCATGCTAGGTTATTCACAGTAGATTAGTTAACTAAGTCACAGTGTCTTACTAAAATGGGTTTTAGTTATAGCAGGAGCCCTCTTAGGCTTTCTGGTCAACGTCATTATGGGCTCCTGGCTATAGTCACAGACTACATACTGTACATTGTATAAATCAATGCTGTACAAAAGTACTAAAGGTCATTTGTGTTCACCTTGATCTCAGAAAAATGCTAGTAGCTTTATTTTAGAAGGATAAACAAATCTTTTTACCTTTACCATTTTCATATAATTATTTTTCCTGTTCTTTTTTCGTGTATGTAAAATTTTAATCCATTGCTTCATTATTGTGTTACAGTATAATCATGTATTAACATTAAAGATGATCACATCCTAGTTTTGAGGTCATTGTGAATGTGATCAGACTTCATTATGTGAGTAATTTTTGTTGTCAAAAACAGATTATACAGAAACAAGTCATTACATGTATTTACATGTATTTACATGTACACTCACATTAGGATCTGCACTTAGAATAGTAAATCCATCCATTACTTCCTTAGGACTAGCACTTCCTCCAATATCCAGAAAGTTTGCAGGAGATCCACCATGTAGTTTAATCATGTCCATTGTAGCCATGGCAAGACCAGCACCATTAACTGTACACAATAATTAATATAATTTAGGGACAACTATATTGCATATCGCTGCCAAACATATCATGATACAATACAGTATCATGATACTTGAAATGATATTGAAACACTTAAATAAATGTCCTATTTGGATGTATTGTCAAGAAATGGCAAAAGAAATCAATGAAAGTTACGCGCACTAGCTTTTTATAATTACTTTTAGGTATCAAATTAGAAACACCATGTTTACTAAACTGTCCATTCCAGTGTATCGATACACCCAAAAGCCAATATTGTATACAAATCACACATCACTAATATAATTCAACAAGGGTCAGGGACTTAATGCAAGATTTGGAGGGGTGGGGTTTAGGTTACTAATGTCTTTTCCTCTTATTATTTTACCTTTCAATAATTATTAATAATTATTGTCCGGATTACTACAGTGTACATAACTACATACTATATAGAGTACATAATACACAGCTAATACATATGTAGCTATAGAGTACATACAATACACAACTATAGAATACATATACCTATAGAGTACATACAATACACAATTATAGAGTACATAATACACAACTAATACATACGTAGCTATAGAGTACATACAATACACAACTATAGAATACATATACCTATAGAGTACATACAATACACAATTATAGAGTACATAATACACAGCTAATACATATGTAGCTATAGAGTACATACAATACACAACTATAGAATACATATACCTATAGAGTACATACAATACACAACTATAGAGTACATAATACACAGCTAATACATACGTAGCTATAGAGTACATACAATACACAACTATAGAATACATATACCTATAGAGTACATACAATACACAATTATAGAGTACATAATACACAGCTAATACATACGTAGCTATAGAGTACATACAATACACAACTATAGAATACATATACCTATAGAGTACATACAATACACAACTATAGAGTACATAATACACAGCTAATACATACGTAGCTATAGAGTATATACAATACACAACTATAGAATACATATACCTATAGAGTACATACAATACACAATTATAGAGTACATAATACACAACTAATACATACGTAGCTATAGAGTACATACAATACACAACTATAGAATACATATACCTATAGAGTACATACAATACACAACTATAGAGTATATAATACACAGCTAATACATATGTAGCTATAGAGTACATACAATACACAACTATAGAATACATATACCTATAGAGTACATACAATACACAGCTATAGAGTACATACAATACACAACTATAGAATACATAATACACAACTATAGAATACATATACCTATAGAATACATATAATACACAAATATAGAACACATATACCTATACAACACACATCTATAGAATACATACAATACACAACTATAGAATACATATACCTATAGAATACATACATGTATAATACACAACAAAGAATACATATACCTATAGAATACATATAATACACAGCTATAGAATACATACAATACACAGCTAATACATACGTAGTTATAGAGTACATACAATACACAGCTATAGAGTACATACAATACACAGCTATAGAGTACATACAATACACAACTATAGAGTACAAACAATACACAGCTATAGAGTACATACAATATACAGCTATAGAATACATGTGACCGGTTCAAGTAAAAACGGAACCATATGCGCAGACATTAGTTTTCAGATAATTGGAGTTATAGCATGAAATTGCGCAATTCCGAAAAATTGAAAAAAAAAAAAACACGTGGAGGGAATGACTTGATGGGCACCAGGAGTGAAAAGGCAGCTGTGGCTTATAGTTCTGGCCGTGCAAGGCGACCTTACACACTTCGAAAAGTAATACTTCATGGCATGATGGCTACAAAGAAGGAAATGATGATGGCGTTTGTGCTTCGTGTAAGACACTCCTGGACCTGAAAGGAGTTTTCCAAAGCTTTGTGCACACTAGTCGCTCACTGTCAAGACGGAGAGTAATCTATTTGAAACCAGCAGACATTGCCTAGTATGATCTAAGGAGACAAAATGATTTTCTGTTGAAATCTGTGTTTGATGGCAAAGGAAACTACTTGTATCACCGCAACTGCAGCCTTTGGTGTGAGTAACCAACGTCTCTCTCGACTTAGAAAAGGTATTCAAGTAGAAACAAGTGATCCAACTGAGTCCTGTTGCAGCAAAGCGAGCAAAGAAGTAATAGTTGATGTAGTACTTGTAAACAACAACTCATAAAACACTGTCACTTACTCAGTTTGGTACAATTTTTGTGTATGTTGTAGTCAATATGTTAAGGTTTATGAAACTGCAAAAAGTGAATTTTTGTGATGTGCGCATAAGGTTCCATTTTTACTTGAACCACTCACAGTCATATAATACACAGCTAATACATACGTAGTTATAGAGTACATACAATACATAGCTATAGAGTACATATAATACATAGCTATAGAGTACATATAATACACAACTATAGAGTACATACAATACACAGCTAATACATACGTAGTTATAGAGTACATACAATACATAGCTATAGAGTACATATAATACATAGCTATAGAGTACATATAGTACATAGCTATAGAGTACATATAGTACATAGCTATATAGTACATATAATACACAACTATACAATACACAGCTTTAGAATACATATAATAAATATACAGTATGTACATGTACATGTATAAACACTTGCTATATACCGGTATGTGCATGCATGTAAATTAAGCAATCACCATCAGGTGATAGACATCAAGTTATGTTAGTAGTAATCACTATCAAATTTTGGTTACATTCTATCTACATGTAAAATTCAACAACTATAGTCTATTCACGTTCAGGAGTCGTGAACGTTTGTGGTTATAACATCCTTATACGTCATTGTATTGACACACAACAAAGACCATTCTACTCGTCGTAACTTGCCAAATCCAACAATGTGCGATATGATCACAAAACATAAACAAAACGAATTTTACCCTTAAACTCTATTTTTTAAGTACAGGAATACCTAAGACCACAAGGAATTTACAAGATACTTTAAGGCTTAAAGTAGGCACTGTGTAAACAATTATAATAATACCACAATTTATTTCAATACTATAATTATTATTTATAATTATTGATGCTGCCATCTGATTCTGAATTACTGTATAAGTGTTTTCTTCCTCTGATGACTCGTCTGATTCTCCTCCAAAATGAATAATAAACTCCTCTATGTATTAGATTGGTAGTCTTCTAATTTATCTCTAAAACGGCTGATGTTCTTTCTCCATTGTTCAGGTCCTACTCTCCAGAAACCTTCATAAGTGAGATCTTTCTAAGCAGATAAAGTGAATTTCTTATTATGCTCTTTAATATGACCTTTTACTTGTAACTAACATAACATCTACTCTGCTTTTTTACAATCAAAATAGTCATGTAAATTACAAATAATACTCTAGGAGGTGCCCTGGACTCGTTTTCCCTTCGGCATGTCAATTCTAACTACAGATGCAGGTTGATAAACACAGCAACACTTTCTCTAAGTTTCCTTCCAAGACACGTGGGTATACATGAGGTAAGTACACGCTCACGCGAGAGACCGCAAACACGTAATAATCTTCTGCTGTTGACTTCCGCGACTCTTGAACACGAATAGACTATACACATGTACATGCAGTTTTTGTTTCTTACACACTTTAAACATTTTCTTTGTGATAACTGGACCAGTTGTTCAGTTGTGACCAGGTGTTAATTGAATTCCTACACATGCATTTTACATGTACACATGTAATTATGTATACATGTAATTATGCATAGTGTATGTTTTACATGTACATGTAATTATGCACAGTGTATGTTTTACATGTATACATGTAGTGTATGTTTTACATGTACACATGTAATTATGCACAGTGTATGTTTTACATGTACACATGTAATTATGCACTGTGTATGTTTTACATGTACACATGTAATTATGTATACATGTAATTAGGCACTGTGTATGTTTTACATGTATACATGTAATTAGGCACTGTGTATTTTACATGTATACATGTAATTAGGCACTGTGTATGATTTACATGTATACATGTAATTAGGCACTGTGTATATTTTACATGTATACATGTAATTATGCACAGTGTATGGAATTGTACGTATTGTTTTCCACTTACCCATACAACCAATTGAACCATCAAGTCCAATATAATTGATACCAGCTCTAGCTGCTTCAGCATCTCGAGGATCTTCCTGTGACCAATCTCTCAACTTAAACGTATCTTTCTGACGATATTCTGCATTATTATCAAAGTTAATCTTCGCATCAATACAGACAACTGCACAGGGTAAAATGGGAATTTAAATTTTATACCTACATGTAAATGAAATGAGAAATATCTTTGAGGTTGAACACCATCAAAGTTCTGTTACAATTTCCAACAGATCAGATTCTAGTGCTGGCCAAGGGCACTTGTGTACCTGATATCTGACAGTGAATGTATTACTGTATAGGAGGTAATTTTCACCAAGGAAAATGTTTGCTAAAGCAGCAATACAGTGTTTAAAAAAAAGTTTATTTTCACACAAGGTGAAATTCGATTTCAAATTTAACACTATTGATACTCACATGGAAAGAGTTTTGTCGTCATGGCTACAATGTTTATCAAAGCATCGGGAAGCAAACAATTGGTGAGAAGCAACAGGAGCCAAACAATTCCAAAGACTGATGTGCTGTGGCAAAATTTTAACCAGTTAAATTTTCGCCACATGCATTGGACTGGTGAAATCGGCAAATTTTGTTTCTCCTGGTGAAAATTACATCACTGTACGGTACTTGAAATTCAATAATTACCTGAAAATACCATGACATGGAAACATTATCACAAGAGAAATGAGAAATGTTTGATCAAAAAATAATGAACATGTGTTACTGTTGTAGTGAACCAGAGTCTATGATATCAGAAGTATTGAAATGTGATATCAGAAGTATTGAAGTGCGATTGTAGTACCCAAAATTCAAATACACGTTTCACTTTCTTTGCAACTTTGGAATATCACTGCTTTCTTAGAAGCTCTTCTGTGTAGCTATGTACATGTAAGTAAGTTGCTCTCCAGAAAAGCTAAAATTATAAAAGTTAAAAAGCTGAGAAAGTATGTCCATCCACACATAAATGTTTCAGAAACTATATAGTCACAATAATTACAATGTCATTATTGCCATTAGTGATGTTTTAACTATCACTGAAACCCCTTTTAGTAAGGCATTATGACTTTTAGTTAACTAAGCTATAATTCTATAGCACTAAATAAAAAAGAAAATTGGTTGATAATGGTGGTTAGTTACCAAGGACACTGAGAAACTAGTCATACTATAACTAAACATTATTGTAATACTAAAACACTATAATGATATCAAAGACACTGAGAAACTAGTCATACTATAACTAAACATTATTGTAATACTAAAACACTATAATGATACCAAGGACACTGAGAAACTAGTCATACTATAACTAAACATTATTGTAATACTAAAACACTATAATGATACCAAGGACACTGAGAAACTAGTCATACTATAACTAAACATTATTGTAATACTAAAACACTATAATGATACCAAGGACACTGAGAAACTAGTCATACTATAACTAAACATTATTGTAATACTAAAACACTATAATGATACCAAGGACACTGAGAAACTAGTCATACTATAACTAAACATTATTGTAATACTAAAACACTATAATGATACCAAGGACACTGAGAAACTAGTCATACTATAACTAAACATTATTGTAATACTAAAACACTATAATGATACCAAGGACACTGAGAAACTAGACATACTATAACTAAACATTATTGTAATACTAAAACACTATAATGATACCAAGGACACTGAGAAACTAGACATACTATAACTAAACATTATTGTAATACTAAAACACTATAATGATACCAAGGACACTGAGAAACTAGTCATACTATAACTAAACATTATTGTAATACTAAAACACTATAATGATATCAAAGACACTGAGAAACTAGTCATACTATAACTAAACATTATTGTAATACTAAAACACTATAATGATACCAAGGACACTGAGAAACTAGTCATACTATAACTAAACATTATTGTAATACTAAAACACTATAATGATATCAAGGACACTGAGAAACTAGTCATACTATAACTTAATACTAAAACACTATAATGATATCAAGGACACTGAGAAACTAGTCATACTATAACTAAACATTATTGTAATACTAAAACACTATAATGATACCAAGGACACTGAGAAACTAGTCATACTATAACTAAACATTATTGTATTACTAAAACACTATAATGATACCAAGGACACTGAGAAACTAGTCATACTATAACTAAACATTATTGTAATACTAAAACACTATAATGATACCAAGGACACTGAGAAACTAGTCATACTATAACTAAACATTATTGTAATACTAAAACACTATAATGATACCAAGGACACTGAGAAACTAGACATACTATAACTAAACATTATTGTAATACTAAAACACTATAATGATACCAAGGACACTGAGAAACTAGTCATACTAAAACTTAATACTAAAACACTATAATGATATCAAGGACACTGAGAAACTAGTCATACTATAACTAAACATTATTGTAATACTAAAACACTATAATGATACCAAGGACACTGAGAAACTAGTCATACTATAACTAAACATTATTGTAATACTAAAACACTATAATGATACCAAGGACACTGAGAAACTAGTCATACTATAACTAAACATTATTGTAATACTAAAACACTATAATGATACCAAGGACACTGAGAAACTAGTCATACTATAACTAAACATTATTGTAATACTAAAACACTATAATGATACCAAGGACACTGAGAAACTAGTCATACTATAACTAAACATTATTGTAATACTAAAACACTATAATGATACCAAGGACACTGAGAAACTAGTCATACTATAACTAAACATTATTGTAATACTAAAACACTATAATGATACCAAGGACACTGAGAAACTAGACATACTATAACTAAACATTATTGTAATACTAAAACACTATAATGATACCAAGGACACTGAGAAACTAGACATACTATAACTAAACATTATTGTAATACTAAAACACTATAATGATACCAAGGACACTGAGAAACTAGTCATACTATAACTAAACATTATTGTAATACTAAAACACTATAATGATATCAAAGACACTGAGAAACTAGTCATACTATAACTAAACATTATTGTAATACTAAAACACTATAATGATACCAAGGACACTGAGAAACTAGTCATACTATAACTAAACATTATTGTAATACTAAAACACTATAATGATATCAAGGACACTGAGAAACTAGTCATACTATAACTTAATACTAAAACACTATAATGATATCAAGGACACTGAGAAACTAGTCATACTATAACTAAACATTATTGTAATACTAAAACACTATAATGATACCAAGGACACTGAGAAACTAGTCATACTATAACTAAACATTATTGTATTACTAAAACACTATAATGATACCAAGGACACTGAGAAACTAGTCATACTATAACTAAACATTATTGTAATACTAAAACACTATAATGATACCAAGGACACTGAGAAACTAGTCATACTATAACTAAACATTATTGTAATACTAAAACACTATAATGATACCAAGGACACTGAGAAACTAGACATACTATAACTAAACATTATTGTAATACTAAAACACTATAATGATACCAAGGACACTGAGAAACTAGTCATACTAAAACTTAATACTAAAACACTATAATGATATCAAGGACACTGAGAAACTAGTCATACTATAACTCATAGTGATCCACTAAAACAGTGTCCTTGATAAATATATCATGATTATCAGATACTTACTTACCTCTTCCGTCATCAGTTTCCACAAATGGATTAATTTCAAGTGTTGTTATATCTTTATCAATTAACAATTTATATAATTTCTTCATTTGGTCTGTAGCCTGGAAGAGGTATACAGTACATGTAAATTAGTGTTGTTTTAGTTAACTATAACTATAACTAAATGCCCTTTTAGTAAGGCTTTTTGACTTTTAGTTAACTAAATTATAACTAAATTACAAGTCTACTGTAATAACTGCAACTAACTGAAATGAAAAATGGCCACTTTTAGTTACATGTACATTGTAGTTAACTAAAACTAAAACCCTTTTAGTAAGCCTAACTATAACTAAACTAAAACTGTGGTAAACTAGTCATACTATAACTAAAAGTGGTCATTATTGTCATACGTAAATGTATATCCATCATTTTACTTTTGAAAAGGATTTTGTCATGTAAAGCACTCAAATGTTCATTACAGGAACATCATTTGGTATCAAAACAGTTTTAATTAATGGATTATTATACCCCACAGGGCCACCTCTATGATTACTTTCCATGTGGGTTCTTATAGTGTGTGTTTGTATATGTAGTTAAAGAAGTTGCGTTATTCCAGTGTACTTGGTCAGTTAATAGACATGGAGTGTAATGGAACATGCGCTCAAGCTCTACAGACCAGCAGGAAGAAAGCTGCTTGTAGATTATGTAGAAACTGGGATTAATACCTGCTCTAGGTGAAATATATTCCTAAAGTTCTACAAGATCATTAAAAAAGTAAGAGGCTGTTGTTTATCAGCATAGATAATAGTCCTCCATTGTAAAAGCAGTCATAGGGATACTATTTTCTCATTATCCTATATATGTATTATCTGAGAGGTAGTTAATTCATGCTGAGTGGTGGTTATTTCCGACCAGTGTGGGCAGAACACTGGACCGTTAATTTAATTCAGGGTTGGAGCCAATTACAAAGACATGATTACAATTACAAAACTATAATTGAGATTATGATTATGATTACACAAAGTGTAATTGATTACAATTGATTACAATTACAAAACTATAATTGCGATTATGATTACGATTACACAAAGTGTAATTGATTACAATTGATTACAATTACAAAACTATAATTGCGATTATGATTACGATTACACAAAGTGTAATTGATTACAATTGATTACAATTACAAAACTATAATTGTGATTATGATTATGATTACATAAAATAAAAGTGTAATTATGATTACGATTATGATTACGATTACACAAAGTGTAATTGATTACAATTGATTACAATTGATTACAATTACAATCTTAATCGGCCACAAGCCTGGTTAAAATAACTGATTAGTTTTTACAGAGCAGCCACATTGAGATATACAATTTCCCATCTTTCTAAAATTAAGTATATACTGGATAAACAGCAGTAAATTAGAATCATTACATAGTCTGGGCAGAACACAGATTTACATATTAGTTTCACCTGCTCTTATTTCTTAATTAATACATGTACATAAACGAGAGTAATTAAATAAATAGTGATAACATCTCAGAATATACATGTAATGTTACATTTCTATGGAGAATACAATTTGTACTTTCCACCAGAAACCTGTGATCAGACAGCCACAAATATAATTACACATACATGTATTAGTCAAATACATCAGTATTTAGATGTGTTTAAATACATTTTTAGAGTACAACATGAATTTGTATTTGAAGGTTTATAATCCTAAGTATCTATATTTCTGTTAAAGTATTTCCAAGTACTCTTTAAATACTTCATACTTTAGCAAACCAAACAGTGACTGCTCCAGCTCTTACTTTGATCTTACAAACAATGGCTTAGTTCTTGGACTAAAAACTCATAATGAATGTTTAATGTGTTCTAATCACTTACTATAAGCAATAGTGAGTTGTCAATTTTTATGGCCCACGGGGCCATCCCAATGATTGCTTTCCACGAGGTTGAAACTATAATACATATATGTTTGTATCACACACACAATGTATACATTGCATATGTTGTTAAGAAATTTGCAACCTTCTGAGAGGGCTTGGTCAATTAATAGGTGTGGTGCATATGCACTCAGTCTATAGCAGATCTTTTAATGCTCCCAAAAGCTATCTCTAGAAAGACTGACTTACTTTCTTAATACAAGAAGATGAAAAACCTAAATTAACAGCTATTTTCTCTGCTAGTTCTTGAGAAAGTCCTGTGATGAATAGAAAATGAGTTATAGTAAAGAATAAACAAGAAATTTAACATTTTCTCCCATTCTTAACTACCCAATAGAATACATTTAGGGTTTCACCAATATCATATTTAACCAATACCGTCCGTATACATGGCAACATTGACGGTAGTAAATATTGACGGTTTGCTGTTCCCAAAATATTGACAAATTAAATTTTGACAAGTAGCAATTAAATTACATTATGTGGCCGTGACTGAGCATGTCTGTTTTATGTCTAAACAATAGACTGGTCGTTCCATATACATGTAGATATTATCACTGACCAGCAGAAAAAAGCTGCATGCTTATAGCTTAAAACACATAGCAAGGCACTCCATCTTTTTATGGGCTCCTGTGATTAGTGATCCCATTATTGGTGCATTGCAAGGTACATGTGTATAATACATGTAAATATTACAATTACACATGTACATCAGAGTTTTTGATAACTTTTGAAGCCTGGGCCAAATTGGCTCAACAATAGTTAGTATGTGCATCATTGGGAATACATTTTAAGCCAATTAACAAAAAGTTAATGCTGTTAGTGACAATATAATCATAATTAACTGTGCCATCTGGCCCAAAGAGAGAACTGTGCAGTGCCAAGTAAGAAGCTTTTTGGGGCAATGGTGTGCCATATGAGCTTATCAAAAACACTGATGTATATGTACATGTATTCACCACTACTATTATAAGACATGTACATGTACATGTGTACATGTACATGTAGATGAGTATTGCATACCTTCATGAATATCCACTGGTTCTTTCATTATTGAATCAGGTGACTTCAAAGCAACCTCTTCAATATCCACTCCTCCCTCTGAACTAGCAATTATTACAGAAATTGTACATTGAGGCAGAGGGAAGGAGGGGAATATGGGTTTCCCCTTCAAAACCCAGTCCCTTCCCCCTAAAATCATGAGAATTTTTATAATTATTAATTTCACATAATACGTCTCATTCTACATGTACATTGTTTTATAAAAGAAAGGGATTGGGTGCGAAGATAATAGTAATGTATTATATATGGTGTATGAAACACTGTATTGAGGTGTGTAAAAAGTGGGTAATGCAAGCTAGTGTATGAGCAGAAAGTACATGTATATACATGGGCTTGGAATCGGCTGAGATTCTGAAATTGATTATCACTAACTACAAATTGATTGATAATCAACTAAACTCAGCGTAAGTAATTAGGCCAATTAAGTCAACTAATGCAGGAAACTCCTCCCATTTGATGATCAAAAAGGTTTCCTCTCACTTACATGTACATGTACATTATTTATTGATGCATGCTTGAAAAGTACATGTATGTCTTCTGGAATAATCAGCATAGTCAATATCACAGACTTATAATCGATAATCAGAAGAATTTTCAATATCGATTGATTAATCAATTAATATCTCAGCCCTAGTTTATACATTAGGATTGGGTGATATTGACATTTACCTCGTCCAATTATTGCATTATTGCGATTTTGTGATTATTGTTATATATTTTTAATGTGAAGTAATAGTTACATGTAAGTACAAACAGAACACTAACTGAAATTATAATTATTATATACATGTACTTAAATGGTTTTTTCTCAGGCTAATAGCGTATATGAATTTATGAAAGTATTACATGTACAGTATATAAACCAAATTTTTTGATATGTTTTGAAGCACGGGCCAAATTTGCTCAACAATGGTTAGTGTGTGCGTCATTGGGGATACATCCTGAGCCAAAGAGTTATTGCTATTAGTGGTTTAGGGTTTAGTACTTACATGTACAGGGGATGTAGGTGCTGTTCATAACTGACAAATGTGACATGACAAACTTTTAATTATCATTTTGAAACATTGCATCCTTAATTAATTATGACAATATTTAACACTTGCTTTGATGAAGTTAGAAAGTACTTCAAAGTACTTACAAGTAAGGACTTGAGTACAAGTACTTTGCATTAATGAGGAAAGGACTTACATACAAGTACTTCGCATTAATGAGGAAAGAACTTAAGTACAAGTACAAGTACTTTGGATTAATGAGGAAAGGACTTACGTACAAGTACAAGTACTTTGCATTAATGAGGAAAGGACTTATGTACAAGTACTTTGCATTAACAAGGAAAGAACTTAAGTACAAGTACAAGTACTTTGGATTAATGAGGAAAGGACTTACATACAAGTACTTCGCATTAATAAGGAAAGAACTTAAGTACAAGTACTTTGGATTAATGAGGAAAGGACTTATGTACAAGTACTTTGCATTAACAAGGAAAGAACTTAAGTACAAGTACAAGTACTTTGCATTAATGAGGAAAGGACTTACATACAAGTACTTCGCATTAATAAGGAAAGAACTTAAGTACAAGTACTTTGCATTAATGAGGAAAGGACTTAAGTACAAGTACAAGTACTTTGCATTAATGAGGAAAGAACTTAAGTACAAGTACAAGTATTTCGCATTAAGAAGGAAAGGACTTAAGTACAAGTACAAGTACTTTGGATTAATGAGGAAAGGACTTACGTACAAGTACAAGTACTTTGCAATTAATGAGGAAAGGACTTACGTACAAGTACAAGTACTTTGGATTAATGAGGAAAGGGCTTAAGTACAAGTACTTCGCATTAATGAGGAAAGAACTTAAGTACAAGTACAAGTACTTTGCATTAATGAGGAAAGGACTTACGTACAAGTACTTTGCATTAACAAGGAAAGAACTTAAGTACAAGTACAAGTACTTTGGATTAATGAGGAAAGGACTTACGTACAAGTACTTTGCATTAACAAGGAAAGAACTTAAGTACAAGTACAAGTACTTTGCATTAATGAGGAAAGGACTTACATACAAGTACTTCGCATTAATAAGGAAAGAACTTAAGTACAAGTACTTTGGATTAATGAGGAAAGGACTTAAGTACAAGTAAAAGTACTTTGGATTAATGAGGAAAGGACTTAAGTACAAGTACAAGTACTTTGCATTAATGAGGAAAGAACTTAGTACAAGTACAAGTACTTCGCATTAAGAAGGAAGGACTTAAGTACAAGTACAAGTACTTTGGATTAATGAGGAAAGGACTTAAGTACAAGTACAAGTACTTTGCATTAATGAGGAAAGAACTTAGTACAAGTACAAGTACTTCGCATTAAGAAGGAAGGACTTAAGTACAAGTACAAGTACTTTGGATTAATGAGGAAAGGACTTACGTACAAGTACAAGTACTTTGCAATTAATGAGGAAAGGACTTACGTACAAGTACTTTGCATTAACAAGGAAAGAACTTAAGTACAAGTACAAGTACTTTGCATTAATGAGGAAAGGACTTACATACAAGTACTTCGCATTAATAAGGAAAGAACTTAAGTACAAGTACTTTGGATTAATGAAGAAAGGGCTTAAGTACAAGTACAAGTACTTTGCATTAATGAGGAAAGGGCTTAAGTACAAGTACAAGTACTCATACATGTATAAGTGTATTTATTGTACTCAAGTACAAGTACAAGTACTCACATAAGTGCAGTTATTGTACTTTACTTAAGACCTTACAAATGTACTTGGCCTTATGTCTGGTATAACTTAATAATAATGGTCAATAGTGATAAAACTGATTAGTGATTTTCCTATTATCAGTGGATCACTTAATATTTATCAACAGATGGTTGATTTTTGTAAACATGGTTATTCTTACCATGAAAGCTCTGTCCATAACTATTGCAAAATAAAATTCTTTTTTAATATTCACTTTCTCACACACAAGAACCTGTAGTGATAAATGTTATTAATGAAGTAAGCATGGGAGATGAATATTAGTGATGTCATGAACCAGAGTTAACATAAAGTCAGTATAACATCAAATACTTGTACATGTACATCTATAATAGAGTGACATCAACTACATGTACCTGGACATACATGTACATGTAGTAGTCATGTACATGTACATGTACATGTATAATAGATCGAGTGAAATCAACTACCTGTACCTGGACATACATGTACATGTAGTAGTCATGTACATGTACATGTATAATAGATCGAGTGACATCAACTACCTGCAAATCCACATATACATGTATAATAGAGTGACATCAATTACCAATATATACATGCACATTTACGACACATCAACTACAAGTACATGTACAAGTACATGTATAATACATCAACTACACTGTACCTGTACATGTACATGTATAACACATCAACCTAGAAGAAGAAACAATGGAATCGTGGAAAACAGAAGAAGAAACAGTGGAATCGTGGAAAACAGTGGGATTATGGAAATGGCTGAAATTGCATTCTGTGGTTTGCATAAGTATTATAGAACGTGTAATATAGCCATTTCTGCCAATAAACTCAATTCCACTGTTTTTCCTTGCCCCTACCTATACATGCACATGTATAATCAACAACCAGTGTATAATACATGTACATCAACTACATGTACATATATATAATATACATCAACTACCTGTACAAATTCAGAGGATCTAAAAAAATTAGTTAGTTAGGTACATGTAGTTAATGTATGTACATGTACAGGTCACTGTATTATACAGGTACATGTACAGCTAGGTAGTTAATGTCCCTGTATTATATATGTACATGTACAGGTATAGCTATTGTCACTGTATTATACATGTACATGTACATGTACATGTATAGCTAATGTCACTGTATTATACATGTACATGTACAGGTAGTTTATGTCACTGTATTATACATGTACATGTACATGTATATGTATAGCTAATGTCATTGTATTATACATGTACATGTACAGGTAGTTAATGTCAGCTAATGTCAGCTAATGTCACTGTATTATACATGTACATGTACAGGTACATGTATAGCTAGTGTCACTGTATTATACAAGTACATGTACAGGTACATGTATAGCTAATGTCACTGTATTATACATGTACATGTACATGTATATGTATAGCTAATGTCACTGTATTATACAAGTACATGTACAGGTACATGTATAGCTAATGTCACTGTATTATACATGTACATGTACAGGTAGTTTATGTCACTGTATTATACATGTACATGTACATGTATACGTATAGCTAATGTCACTGTATTATACATGTACATGTACAGGTAGTTAATGTCACTGTATTATACATGTACATGTACATGTTTATGTATAGCTAATGTCACTGTATTATACATGTACATGTACAGGTAGTTAATGTCAGCTAATGTCACTGTATTATACATGTACATGTACAGGTAGTTAATGTCAGCTAATGTCACTGTATTATACAAGTACATGTACAGGTACATGTAGTTAATGTCACTGTATTATACATGTACATGTATAGCTAATGTCACTGTGTACATGTATATACAGGTAGTTAATGTCACTGTATTATACATGTTCCTCTATCCTTCCCTCCCTCCTTCCTGTACACACACGCACACTGTACAAGCACATGTACATGTACCTTATCACATGGTCGTCCATTAGTACCTGTTTGTTTAGTAACAAGCCGATGACCGATCATTTTACTAGCTAAGGAAAAGACATCTTCTGGACTAGAGTTAAAAGGGAAAATAAATAACAAGTTTGTAACACCACAGGAAGTATAGTAGTATGATAACTAAAACCCACAAGCTGAAAAAACATCACAGGAAGTGTTATAAATATGAAATATAATTATAACTGAACCCTCACAAGCAAGCCAATCAGAAAACATCACAGGAAGTGTTATAAATATGAATCTAATTATAACTAAAACCCACAATAGCATGGACCATGTGTTGTTATATAAACCCCAAGTTGAAAATTTAAAGTCACCTGGCTATTGTAGGGATGGCTATGGAAAAAAAATGATATTTTTTGGAGGGGTAGGCCTTTATCTCCTGCTGAGAAATAGGCCTGGCTGTACCCTGCAAATGGATGTTGACATGGTAAGTTGGTAACCACGTCCATTTGAACCCTGAGCTGGTTTTTCACCATTTCCAGTTCGTGCTCTGCATCCCAAACTTGGCACCTTTTCCTATATGGAGTACTAAATCTAGCAACTTGCTTACTGAGACTCACAAGTCTCCAACCGCTTCGTAGGACTAATTCAAATGCAGTACTCACTCTTTTTTTTGACAGCAACTGGGGCAGACAAAATGACCCCACTGCATGTTGATAACCAGCTACACCCACGATATCAGGTTTTACAGCAAGAGAAATGTCTCATCTACCCACCAGATTGTGTGGGCAGCAATGGGCCATAGTCCCCTTTGAACCCCCATTAAAAGAGGAAGACTCCCTCTTTAGCATTTTCACGGACTTATCATTGACACCAATTACGAACATTTGGAGTGCTTCATAACACTGGGAATGCACTCCCAATTGCATAGGGGTCATATATGTGATATGAGTCCTCTAAAGGTTAATGGGATGTGGTCATGAGCTTCCAGAGCATGCAAGAAAAAATGTTGATGGGCATGGTTACAGTTAATGGATGAAACTGAATGTGATTATCATATCAATACTGTATACATGTATAACACATGTACATGTATAATACCCTAGAACGTGCTAGTATGGCACTGTGCTAATTATTTTAGTTGATTTATTACCCTCGCCGCGTAGCGTAGGCGGAAGGGTACGGTACTGTGTCTGTCTGTCTGTCTGTCTGTTAGCACTTTTTCTGGAAAAATAAAAACATTGAGAATTCAAACGGGGTACTGGTAGACTTCAAATTATACAAGGAAAAAAAATAACGTAGGAATTCTTCTAAAACCTTTTGGTTCTAAAGTTATGACAATTTTTATAACTCACAGTTACCGTTTCACAACTTTAAGATGAAACGAGGGCAATAACGAGAGTAAATATGGATACACAAAACACAAGTGATCCTGTTTCATGGCTGTCGCTAGCCAAGAAACACTTCAAATCAAAAAAAATCGAGGTAATGGTTGCTACTACACCACCATTGATGCAAGATAGAAAGCTACCTAGCTCCACCTACAGGTATGTGCATGCGTCATGTACTAAACACGTGGTAGAGGCGATTCAACGTTTTCACACGGAGACTTTAGAGGTCGACTTGAGAACTTCTTCATTGTTTGAGAATTAGATGTAAGATATAATTATATACAAATTATACATTTCATTGATATCCTTATTTTGTCTTTTAGGATATAAAGTTATAACAGATTTAATTAATGCCCATAAATTTATATTTCTATTCCATGTAACAAAAGTTTTGTTTGTTTCATACACAAACTTTATTATATTCTGAAAAAAATTGTAGTGTTTTGTATTACTTTACCATGTAGGCGAGGGTCCCGTCCCGACGGCGCTCGTTTATTCTGCAATTGCTTTTATTTCTTGCTGCCACACTGAAACCTAATAGCCAGTAGTGTTGTTTTAGTTAACTATACTAAAACTCCTTAGTTTGACTGTAATAGCTATAACTAACTAAAATGAAAAATGGTCAATAATGGTTGTGATAAACTAGGCACACTATAAAAGTGGTTGTGATAAACTAGGCATACTATAACTATTAATAAAAGTGGTTGTGATAAACTAGGCATACTATAACTATTAATAAAAGTGGTTGTGATAAACTAGGCATACTATAACTATTAATAAAAGTGGTTGTGATAAACTAGGCATACTATAACTACATGTATCAATAAAAGGGGTCATTATACAACACTAATAGACAGCAGAATATTGATCTCCATTAATTGTTTTATGATGTCAATAAATTATATGATTGTAGGTTTTCAATTACAGTGGAACCTCTCACTCTCAGACACCTCTTAAAATGAGCATACACAATAAAGCAGACAATATTTTCAGCCTTGATTGACAAGTCATCATGAATGTGAACATGCAGCGATTACATTTACATGTACTCTAAAGTTTTGACTCACGATTCAGCAATCTTTACCCCACCATGTAATCCAGAGTTGAATTGTCCTAATCCACGACCACCAGCCAACACTTGAGCTTTGACAACAGATTCACCACCACCTTATAATGAAGAGTACAGTGATAATTACACTAACTGGTAATGCAAGGTATTGAGTGAGCAGTTTGATGTGTGTGTGACAATTATTAAATAATTCCTATCTTCTCTCACGACACTCTGAGGTCTTTAACACAGATCTGACTTGTCACATTGTCTCATTGTAACTCTCCTTCTTGATGTCATGCTGTGTCTCCATTTCCATTCCTTCGTTGAGTAGTCTTGAGTCCAGACCTTCTCAATTATTAGAGGGCGGGACGAGAGGATGGGAGAAGGTCTGGTCAAATGCCGTTATACAAGTTGTGGACTCTGCACGAAATCACGCAGACCAATCAGACTGCAATTGATTAGGCTGCAATCTGATTGCAACAATTTTATGTACAAATAGACAAATACAAAAGAAGATATTAAGGGATTTGCTCCTGCTGCTGATACTTCATTATAGATTTCAATGGAGTAACTATTACATGTACTATATTTTATTTCTCAGTGCAATACAACCCGTCCTAAATCCAAGGAACACAACAGTAGAACAGGCTCTTACCATATTGTGCAGGTTGGCACTGCCACAAAAACATCTTTCCTGGACACAAATTCAATTATAGCCTCTTCCTGTGAGAAGTGTCTGGTGACTTTCTAGGGTTGTACTGAATCATGCACACCAAACATATTACTTGATGTGTGACATGAAATTGGAGATTAATTAAGTCATTTGTAGCTGATGGCTACCAATCTTTATCTTTATTATGAGAGAGTCTGGCAAATGGGCATGTAGTCATCTGAAACATTGGTATTGAAACTTGCTACGGCTGATTAACTATGGCAACATTGTACCATGCAGATCACAATAAGTTAGAGCCTGTATAAGCCACCAGGCCCTTTTTCTCTTTTCAATCTAACCACATCTCCACTGCCGTGTCTATAGCCTAGCTTGTTATCATTAAGCCCTGGGGAGTGTCACTGTTGTATATTAACTTACCTAATTTAATTGCAATATTTTGAGCTTCAATTGGAGACTTTGCTACTTGTCCAGCAGGAACAACTACTCCATATTTACTCATCAACTGTTGACTTATGTATTCGTGTAATGAAAGACTACGAATTGTCTGAAGGAAAATTTTAAAATATTATTATGTAACATCACTGCCATGGACATTTACTACTTTGATTTATTACTTACAATTCCTTTGTTAATCCATATTGGCTTTGATAATGAAAGAAATGGAGACAAAAGAACTCTGCTAGCAAACTTCCATACAGCCATGTTTAGTTGCTATGGGATCACGTGGTAATGAGAGATTCTTCACGATCGATACGCGATCTCACGTACGTACGTGCGCGTAACGTAGCCTCGCCTCGCGCGATCGCGTGGCCAACGACCCTGCAAGTTACGCAACGTCGAGTCATTATAGCAATTTACTGAACCTCTTCATGTAGGAAAGAGAAATTTATAATCCACTAACAGAAGCAGAAGCTAAGTTGTTTGTATTATTTTAATTTGTGACTGATGTGTTACTGCTACTGTGTAAATACAGAATGTTATTTACATGTCCTATTAACAATTATACACACTTTTCTAACTCAAAATTATTCAATATATTGATTCAATGATGTAATAAAACTAAAACAAAAAATCTCCTAAATAATCAAGTTGTGTATTTTATCTAAACAGACATGTCTTCATTTGCCAGTATTTTTCCTGTCATGAAAGCTAAGTTTTACAGTCTTTTGCCTCCCAACACATGCTATAAACTTGCTTGGCATTTTTATCCACTTTGAAGGTCTCCCTTATTTGTGTCTGAAACATAAAGATCAATAGTGCAGTCATAAATAATTAGTGTGCAAAATAATGATTATGCTGCATATACTCTTGTACAGCACTGCCAATATACACCCTACTACCACATGTAGAATGTATCATGACTGTAGTCATAACATTCCTTTTTATTATAATATATTATAACCAGGCAAAATTTAATTATCCTTGTATTTCATGTTTCTAACTATGTATTATAAATGTACATGCAACTGAGGTAACAAGTGGTCTGTTAAAATAACAAATTCATTTTTACAGCGTGCAAAAATATTGCATCGACTTGCATTATAAGTGGCTAATACATGAAATCATGCATTATTACACTAATTTGCATATATTTGTGTTAAGCCCACCATACAGTAAGCAACATTGTTGCTTGTAACAGTTACATGCAACACTTCCTCTGATTTTTAATGTAAAACCCACTATACACTAGCAGCAACAATTTTACCTAGTGTATTGTGGGCTTTAGGTTTATGAAGATAAATGCATAACTGCTATGCAGGGTTGTCACTAGTGGTGCTGCTGCCATCTTTTTAATGACTTTAACACAAACCTTTATACTATTTTTATTTATATGTTTTACAGTCTAGTTCACCATGTCAGTTATATGTTTCTAGGTGTATCAGAGAGTACGGTAGTACTCTCTATGTAGGGAATGCATGGAAAAACATGGCTGCCCATACATTTGAATTGGAAGTGAATGATGAGGTGAAATCTCTGTTAATATAAAGAGATAGTTCCTAATACACAATATCTACTCTTTTTATGACTACCAACATAATCCATTTTTGATCAAAAGTAGAAAACCGGTGATTGGCAAAACTGGCTGAATGTGCATCATATTACTGATTCTGATTCATCAGACACAGCAAAAACAAGATATATAGAGAAAAAAGTACCCCTATGACTGCTTTATGGTGTCCAGCATTCAGTACTTATGGCTAACTTTATCATGCCTGAAACACATCAGCCTATTATAGTCATTATTTTGATTATCTACTTTGTTTACCTTTTAAAGGACCTTGCAGAAGTTTAGGAATATATTTCAGGTAGAATAGCTAGCTATTAGTTCCAGTTTCTACGTAAGCTACACAGCTTTCTTTCTGCTAGCGGGTTCTTTTACGCACCACGCCCATTAATTGACCGAGCCGGCCCCCCCAGAATGACGTAACTTCTACGTAAAAAAAAAACAAGAAAAAACATCCCTATGGGATGTTTTTTCTCAATATATCTTGGCAGTATGATTTTTTCCTCTCCATAAATATAAATATATATATATATCTTGGCTGTATGATTGCTTTACAAATGTGGGTGTAGATAAAAGTATACCTATGACTGCTTTGTGGTGTCCAGCATTCAGTAATCATGGCTGACTATCAAGCATGAAAGACAACAGCTTATTATAGATTATCTACTTTCCTGACCTTTCAAAGGACCTTGTAGAACTTTAGGAATATATTTCAGGCAGAATAGCTAGCTATTAGTTCCAGTTTCTACGTAAGCTACTTGACTTTCTTTCTGATGGTCTGTAGAGCTCGAGCGCGCGTTCTTTTACGCGCCACACCCATTAAGTGACCGAGCCCCCGGGAATGACGCAACTTCCTTAACTACGTATACAACGCATAGTCGCGCAAGTGACACAAGCATATAATAATTATTATAATTATTATAATTATTACTATATATAATTATAATAATAGTTATAGTTATAAAATGCGCGTGCGGTTTATAACAGAATTCTAACCCCAAGCATGCAACGAGGGCGGCACGCCCGAGTGCGCGGGCTTAGCACTTACAGTTTCGTAACCCGGGGGCTTTTGAAAAAAGAATGAATTAATTTTAATAATAACAAGAATAATAAAAAACATTTTCAATAAAAATGAAAGAAGATGTAGGGATGTCAAAACCCAAAAAGCAAGCAAACAAGGTTGGGAAGCTAACTTAGGACCCAAAATTAAACAAACCACTTCCATATAACCCTACATAAGTACTTACACCTCTGTACAAAGAGCTGTAATTATGTAGGGTTATATGGAAGTGGTTTGTTTAATTTTGGGTCCTAAGTTAGCTTCCCAACCTTGTTTGCTTGCTTTTTGGGTTTTGACATCCCTACATCTTCTTTCATTTTTATTGAAAATGTTTTTTATTATTCTTGTTTTTATTGTTTTTTTTTTAAACGATGTGAATGTTTTTTTGTAGATTGCAGAAATAATATATATCATTATGAAATCATGCAATCAAAAATGCATTAAAATTTGTTCATCAATGAAGGTCAGTCTTTTGTATTTATGTATTGATTATCATTCTCTTTCACTTACAGATGATGTATATTCTTTATTCACTTACATCACTGTCTGCAGTCCTACAAGAAGTAGTGTCAGTCACTGTGTCAACCATTCAGTATTCCAATGCTTATCATAGTATACAATATTATTATACAATTGCTTTAGTATTAATAATTATTATATTCATTATTAGTATTTGCTCACAAACTCACAAATGTTATTACAATGCCAAACCCTTCCACCTTTTCAGCTTCCATGTTAAGAGTATACAAATGCGCATGCGTAATTAAATTCCACTTAGGAAATGGCGTCCAATTCCAGATCAAATCTTTGTAGTCGTTGAGACTGTCTTCTTTCATAGTATCTGAAGATATCATCTCGATACTTTACGACCAGAATTTTACTATAAATGCGACGGGAATGGTGCTAGAATCATCGTGATAGTTCAACAAACAAAAAAATGATTTGTCTGGAAAATAATAATATTAATAATAATAATATGATGAAGATTTTGCCAGTTTTGCCATTCGCCGGTTCTCTACCTTAGCGATAATCTTCGGCCATCTAGAAGGTATTGGTAGTCATAAAAACACTAGATATGAACAGGCATGTGTGTATAGAAACTTATTTGTATATATTACCAGAGATTTCAGCTCATCACTTGCAATTGAAATGTATGGGCGGCCATTTTTTTTCCGTGCCATCCCTACATAGAGAGTACTACCGTACTCTCTGATTCCAACCACACCTACCATGGATGTAATATACTGATTGCGAGGTGTGGCTCAGCATCTCATTAAAATCAAAACCTTCGTTGCAAATGAATACAGGCAATTTGCAACTTTCTCCAACTTCTGGAGCAATCTAACACTCACCTCAACCTTGCTTACCAATTACTGCAAGCACAGCATCTACTCAAGTCTGCACACAAACGCTATTTGTCACTTATTCTCCCAACATCCCTTTCTCTCTCGCTAGAACCAGCTAGAAACCCAAGTCTATACATCACACAAACATCAACATAACGTTCTACTCTCCTCTCCTTTCACTACCCTAAGCTAACTTCAAAGTAACATCAAAGGGCGGACACTTGAATCAAAGCACCGCTACACCACATCCAACGAAGCGTGGGCGTTTTGAACAATAGAATGCCGACATGCCGCCACCACATTGGTATACTCTTGTAATCTACAGTAATTTGGGGTGTGGTACATCCAAGACCCAGCCATTGCAGTGAAATTTAGCAATGTAATAAGTAGGTGTGGTACTTCCTATCTGACAGGATGTTGTAAAATTACAACACTAAAAAACTGAAAGTGGTATCAGCGATGTCTCGCTAGCGAATATACTATTTTTAGAAAGTGCTTGGCGCATGGCCAGTAGAATGACCGCACCTCCAAGATACAAGATCAATAAAATGCTTCGTTTCTCCTAAAATAGGAGTACTTCTTGTCGCCTCTCGTAAACGATCTCTAATTGGAGTGGTTGTGTTTGCTACTGTGATAGAAGTAGAACGAATAGCAGCCAATCTAGGTGACCTTCGTGGAGTTGAAACAAAAGCCTTGTTTTCGTGGAGGTGTGGTCATTTCTGGCCCACGTGGCCAAGCATTTTCTTAAAATAGTATATCCGCTAGCGAGACATCGCTGATACAAAATCTCGTTACAACATGGGCGATTCACACTCCTTCCCTCTTACCTTTTTTCTATCGTGGACTCCTGGTGACACTCATATACTAAACTCGTTCTGATGGAATGTCCGGAATGTAATTAATAGTTTAAGACGTGTAAACACGTGGGCCATAATAAGGATGTTTTGCTGTGCTTGTGACGTAGATTTATTCTCTTGTCCAAGAGAAAGAAGGAGTTTAAGTGAGGATGGACGGGGGCCATTAGAAACAAGAGAAAGAATATGTTCTGTTTTGATATACCTTCCATGTTGCTTCTATGACGAAATTCATGAATCATAATGAGATTCATAAGGTAAAGGTATGCAATAATTAACCGCCGCAGCTATAGCTGCGGCAGAACGAGTTTAGTATATGAGTGTCCCCAGACCACTTCCTCGTATGCAAAGTGGGCGGCAACGCCAGACTACTGAGACACTATGTTTTTTGTGCCTCCCGTCAGCATTTGATCTGCTGTCAAAAGAGTCAAGACACTCTTTGGTTGTTGTTATCAGTCCGCTTAAAGTTAAATACCTACCTCTATCAGTATGCTGCAGCCGATATAAATTAACTAGTAAAGTTAATTAATTAACCATCAATTATAATATTTGTAATCAATATCAGCTACATGTACTGTGTGATAAATGTTAAAAATACTGTATTAATAATTTTAAGGCATTTTACAAACATTCAAACAGTGTATTAATAGATTGTCGTCCATCTATTATTCTCAATAACTTAATCCTATGGATTTTAGAAGTAATGCCAAGTTCTTTCTCTAGTATTTCCTCGTCAAATTCAGACAGAAGTGATCCAGTTATGTTTTCTTTGCGGAATTTATTTTTATACTTACTGAGACCAAGTTTATCAAGTAGCAAGAGGACCTGAAGAGAATAATATAGTATAATATAGGTTGAAAAGCACTGTGTTGTCAATGTACCTGATCAATGGACAGGTTTATGAGATGCAGCTCTTCTTGGTGAGGAACCTGATCGTCACTAACAGTTTTTTTTGTAAACTTTGTTTTAACTTCCCTGCTGTCCATAGGTTTTAAGTCTAGTGTAGAAATATAAATATGATATCACTGTGGTTGGTTAACTCAATTGCGTGTCAGTCAACAACTAGGAACTGATAACAGCTACATGTAGCTACAGGTATAGAATATGCACATAGCAGCCTAAAATACTTCATAACAGTTGTTAAGGAGATATGCATGTAACCGAGTACTCTGTAAAATGTAATGGCCTATTTTGAGTTAGTTACAGGAGTTTCAATGCAATTTTATCTCAGTGCTGATTTGTTTTTCCCGAGATAACATTTACAAGTACTACTTTTATTTCATCTTGATCTACATTGACTAGTATATAAAGTACATGTCATAATAAAGCATAGTAACAAAATACAATATAGCATAGTATTGTAGGTATATACACCATGTCGTGTATTATTATCATTCTAACATTGTGAAAACAACAGATGCTACTTACTCATTCCAGAGTAATTAGTATGTACATGAATTTGTACTTATAAATAACAAATAACATCTCAGATATTTGAGAAATTAGCCATGCCTATAGTAAACTGTCTAATCAGATTGCTTAAAATGAGGTTGATAAATGTGTTATCAACCTCTTCAGGAGGTTGATAACTAGTTATCAACCTCTTATTTTAATCAATTTGATTAGTCACTGTTTAATTGTTCATTTATTAACTTGTAAGTAATTGATTATTTTAGTACTTATTATATGTCACAGGCTTGCCTTTGCTGCAAGCATTGCTCAACACTTGTGGTTTAACACTAGATGTCACCAAATGTCACACCACTCACATAGCCCTTCTAGAACTTTCTTTGATTTTTTGTATATAAATAAGTTGTATTATCATAATATACTACTACTACTTTGTTGTTTCAATATTATATCAAGTCTCATTGAACTGCAATAAAACTTTGGGTTCCAAAGATTGGTTCAAACATATTGGTCCACCGAACTGGATACTTCGAATACTCGTTATCGTACAGCTGATCTTGGAACGTTATAAACTATCTTTATTGTATCTGTTATTTACCATTGTCAAGATGAGTGACATCTCAGCACTACTTAGAAAAAGAGGTGTAGTTCGTGCATCCATAACCAGACTCAATAATCGCCTGACAGAGGTAGAAGAGATGCTTGATCGAGAAGAAGCAAAGCGTCACGCTCAACGTCTATCTACCAGACTAAATGCGTTAGACAGTGAATTCAAGACTCAACATTTTGATATCATCGCTGCGATCGATGAAAGTGATGCTGAGACTCTAACAGCTGAACAAGCCACAATGGACAAGCGTGATGACGATGTTGATGCTCTTATCGTTCGTATTGAAACACTGTTAGCTACTCTTGGAACTCCTACCGTATTGGAAGAGCGCAAGATTCTATCACGGAAATTGCGCCACTTGAGAGAAACTCTAAACACCACAAACACTGCTATTGAAGATTTACCATCCGAAACAGACGATCTAGCATTAATCCAATCACACGAGGAAGAGTTATCAAGCCTCAAGGAGCAGGTCTTTCTGTGCTACAATGATTTGTCCAGCCTCGAGTTTGAAGAGGAAGACGAACTACAGCGTCTATACTCAGAAATAAAACAGATTCAGTTTGATTGTTGTCATAAAATCAAGAAGCTGCTCAATCCTTGTGATACCGCTCATAACACTGCTGCCCCCTCATCCTCCACAGAAGCCAAGGGACTCAAGGTTCTGAAGCTTGAAGCACCTACATTCGATGGCAACATCCTGAACTGGACTCACTTCTGGGAACAATTTACCATCTCGATTGATAGTAACTCCAGTCTCACTGACGCTGAAAGATTTGTTTAATTTGCAGAATGCTATAAAGGAAGGATCAGCTAGGAATGTGATTGAAGGCCTGTCCGGAACTAGTGAACACTACGCTAAAGCCGTTGAATGCCTCAAGTAAAGGTACGATAGACCGCGACTCATCCATCAAAGTCATGTCAAGATTATTACAGAGATCTCTCCATTGAAGGAAGGTAGTGGAAAAGAACTTCGTCGGTTTCATGATACTCTTCAACAGCACCTGCGTGCTCTGGATGTAGCTACTTGAGAACCATTGAGCCAGTTTATCACCTCACTAATACAACTAAAACTAGATCCTGACACAATGTTTGAGTGGCAAAAACACACCCACAATGCTGTTGAAGTGCCACAATACCCGCAATTGTTGGAATTCATTGATCTTCTTGCCAGAGCCTCTGAATCATCCACAGTGTACAAACGAGTACACAAGACTGACAACCACTACAAGAAGTCCGTTCTGTCATTTGCTGCTAGTACCAACTCATTGGATGGCCGTTGTGTCGTTTGTAAAACTGAGATACATCCATTGTATCATTGCCCCAAATTCAAGGATCTCCCTCACCTTGAGAAGTTTGCATTTGTGAAGAACAATAAGCTTTGTATTAATTGCCTCAAGCCAGGTCATGTTGCAAAGGATTGCAGATCATCTCATCACTTTCGAAATTGCCAGAAAAAACATCATACGCTATTACATGTGGATCCCCATGTATCGTCCAGTAATCCCCCACAGACATCAACCGTGTCGAGTAATACTGCAACTGGAGTCATTTCTGACACTTGGCTCATGACGTTTCGAGCATTCATTAACGCTCCTGATGGATCCAAGGTGAAGGTGCGTGGTTTACTTGACTCCGCATCATCTGCCTCATTCGTGTCTGAACGTTTGGCTCAAAGTCTCAGTTTACCTCAATCTCGACATCAAGTTACTATCTCAGGAATTGCTGGACTGACGAATCATTCTCCGTCAAGATCTGTTGCTACAATCAATGTGTCACCCGTTCATTCTCCTGAGAATCATTTGTCACTCGCGGCCATTATTGTCCCACAAGTTACGTGTGATCTTCCAATCCACCCTGTGCCTCAGAAATTGAGCTGGACTCACTTATCTAATATCTTATTGGCTGACCCAGAGTTTGGCGTCCCTGGAAAGGTCGATCTTTTATTGGGTGTCGATGTTTATGCCGATACAATACTGCATGGCCGGCGGTCAGGTCCACCAGGATCACCCACTGCGTTTGAGACTATCTTTGGTTGGGTCCTCTCAGGAAGAACCAGCTCCATTGCTTCCCAATTCTGTGTTACGTCTCATCATGTTTCCGCCATAATCAGTTCAAATGATGACGCTTTGAGGAAGTTTTGGGAAATCGAAGAACAACCAGGAAGTGAAACATCATGGTCCTTGGAAGAACAAGAAGTAGTGAAGCACTTCAAGCTAAATCATTCCCAGAATACTGAAGGTCGATTTGTCGTATCACTCCCAAAGCAGACCAGTGTTGAACCTCTTGGTGAATCTCGATCGCAAGCAGTGAGAAGACTCATGTATTTGGAACAGTCTCTCAAGAGGAAAAATCAACACCAACAATTTACGGCAGTCATGCAAGAATACCTTGATTTATGACATGCGGAAATTGTTCCCAATAAAGACTTGATGAAACCTGAAACTGAAGTATTCTATCTTCCTTTGCATGTTGTACATAAGGAATCAAGCACGACTACAAAGGTGCGAGCTGTGTTCGATGCTTCAGCAAAGACTGAATCCGGAGTATCACTCAATGACCAACTATTGATCGGACCAACTGTTCACCCACCACTAGTCGACGTACTTCTCAGATTTCGTTTCAAGAGAATTGCCGTCACAAGTGACGTCAGTAAAATGTATCGAGCTGTAGAGCTTGTAGAATCTGATCGTGACCTACACCGATTTGTCTGGAGACCGAAACCCACTGATACTATTCGAGATTATAGGATGACTAGAGTCACATTTGGTGTGGCAGCCTCTTCGTTCATTGCAAACATGTGTGTCAAACAGAATGCTATGAACCTAGCCAAGGAATTTCCCCTTGCTGCCACAGCCGTTGAAGAATCGTTCTATGTAGATGATGGTCTGACCGGAGCTGACAATGTTGAGACAGCCATCAAACTTCAGAAGGAGTTACACCAATTGTTCTCCAGAGGAGGATTCCTGCTGCACAAATGGAACTCCAATGACCCAGCTATTCTACAACACATAAAACCAGAGCTGAGAGACGTGCGAGACACACATTCAATTGCTGAAGTTAAAGGATCCACCAAAACCCTTGGTCTACAATGGGAAACTGACGCTGTCCAATTTCATGTCACCATTTAACAGATACAACCCGTCAAGAACGTTACCAAATGTAATTTGATTTCTGACATAGCCAGAATCTTTGATGTCCTGGGCTGGTTCTCACCAGCTGTTGTAAAAATGAAGATATTGTTTCAGAGACTATGGGAACGGAAAATTGATTGGGACGACCCTGTGCCATTGAGCATACAAAGCACTTGGGAAAAGTGGAGATGTGAACTTCCTCAACTAGTAGAGAAGACGATCCCTCGATGTTATTATCCTAAAGAGGTTACCATAGTTTCCAAGCAATTGCATGGTTTCTCTAACGCATCTGAGGAGGCATATGCTGCAGTTGTGTATTTGAGGATGATTGATATGGAAGGAAATGTTCACACTTCACTTGTTACCTCCAAGACCAAAGTCTCCCCAATAAAGAAACTCACAATACCATGCCTGGAATTGTGTGGAGCTCTGTTATTGTCTCGTTTGTTGAATCATGTTAGAGGAGTGTTTGAGATGTCAGTGAGTCATGTTCATGCCTGGACGGACAGCACAATAGTACTCTGTTGGCTATCTGGCAACCCTAGAAGATTCAAGACATTTGTAGGTAACCGAGTTGCTGCTATCATTGATTCAATCCCTCCAGGTTGCTGGAGACATATTGCCGGTTCAGAAAACCCTGCCGATTGTGCGTCACGTGGACTTTATCCCTCTGAACTCATTAATCATCCATTATGGTGGAATGGTCCCAATTGGCTGAAGAATGTATCCAGTGAATGGCCTGAGCAACCAAAGTTATTGTTTGAGTGTTCCACCCCTGAATCTGCCGTTGAAGTGTGCCACATAACCATGACCCTACAAGTGAAACCAGTATTGATTATAGCACCTGATCGCTACTCTATATTTGAACGCCTTCGAAGGATAGTGGCATGGAGCATGCGATTCATTACCAATTGTCGTTGCAAAAGGGAGAGACATTTCACTAGTTACTTGACGACTTCCGAGTTGTACCATGCAGAAGCCCACATCTTCTCTGCCATTCAAGCTGAGCAGTTTTCATCTGTAATCAACCTCCTAAAGACCAACCAACCTGTACCAAGAGGGAATTGTCTTTTACCACTCTCTCCATTTGTTGACTCAAGTGGACTAATTAGAGTAGGAGGCAGGCAGAGACTTGGACATCTATCCTCGTCCAAGAAACACCCAATTATACTTTATGGAAGTCATCCTATTGTGAAGTTGATAATCACACAAGCGACTTTTACATGCCGGATCAACCTTAGTAATTTCCTCACTTGGTCAGAAGTTCCACATCATTCGAATCAGAACCATTGCTCGGTCTATTATTCGTCAGTGTACCACCTGCCGATGTCTGTCAGCAAAGCCTACACCACCAACAATTGGACAGTTGCCACTTTAACTCCCGGGCCAGTATTTGAGAGAACTGGAGTTGACTATGCAGGCCCAATCTATATCAATTATGGACATGTACGTAAGCCAGTGATCGTCAAATCTTACGTATCTGTTTTTGTGTCACTAAGCGTCAAAGCCATACACCTGGAGTTGGTAACTGATCTCACATCAGATGCATTCATATCTTGCTTACGAAGATTCATTGCTCGTCGTGGCTACCCATCTTTAATATGGAGCGACCATGGTACTAATTTTGTTGGTGCCAATCGTGAAATCAAGGAACTAATTCAACACTTGAATGACCAGAAGACACAGAAAGATATTTCAGAATTTTGCACTTTCAACAACATCGAGTGGAAATTAATTCCAGAGCACTCTCCTCATTTTGGTGGGATCTGGGAAGCTGCCGTCAAAAGTTTCAAAAGGCACCTGAGAAGAATTGTTGGAGAAGTGACATTGACATTTGAGGAGATGTATACCGTTCTAACCCAAATTGAGGCATGTCTAAACAGCCGTCCCTTGGTCTCTATTAACAATGATAGTGATGGGATAGAAGTGCTTACTCCAGGCCACTTTCTCATTGGGTGACCGCTAATGACGTTGCCTGACACGGCTGTATCACCCCAACCACTCTCTCTAATACGACGTTGGCATTTATGCCAAACAGTCGTGAAACACTTTTGGAAGAGATGGTCAATGGAATACTTGACAACTCTGCAGAAAGGTTACAAATGGACTCGTCCTTCCCGAAATATCTCGGTTGGCGATGTAGTGATTCTATTTGAAGACGACATGGTTCCCACTCGATGGCCATTAGCCATGATTGTCAAAACTCATCCAGGAAGGGATGGTGTCGTGCGTGTCGTTGATGTGAAGACATCCAAGGGTTTGTATCGTCGACCTGTCCATAAGATTGCCGTATTGCTATCTGAAAATGAAAATATATGAACTCATTTAATATGATAAGTTATTTTTCTCTTTGTTTTGTAAGACCATCGGTCTTAGGCCGGCGGTATGTTTAATTGTTCATTTATTCACTTGTAAGTATTGGTACTTATTATGTCACAGGCTTGCCTTTGCTGCAAGCATTGCTCAACACTTGTGGTTTAACACTAGATGTCACCAGATGTCACACCACTCACATGGCCCTTCTAGAACTTTCTTTGATTTTTTTGTATATAAATAAGTTGTATTTATCATAATATACTACTACTACTTTGTTGTTTCAATATTATATCAAGTCTCATTGAACTTTGGGTTCCAAAGATTGGTTCAAACAGTCACTTTTACTGAATTTCCCGCTCATTGCTGGGAGATAGGAAATATTGATTCCTGTTATTTCTTCTAATTATTTTCCATGATATTTTATTATACAACAATAATTATAAATTATGCATTATTTGTGTTAATGCTCTAAGTAGTATAGTTGTACTGTTCAGTAATTGCTGTTACAATTGACAGTATTATTGCTACTGGTGGATAGACAGCTAATGGGTGGGCACCAGAGTGAGTATTGACACTTGTTCTTTCTGATCATCTGACTCCTGCTTGTATGCTTGTGATCGAGGCCTTGGCATTCACATTCCTCGATAGTCTCTCGATCTCCTATGAGAGTTGGGTGAGCGCGAGTGCTCCCTGAAGAGCCACACCTTATACTGGAATGGAGGAGGAGCCGGAAGTCTGTCACATGTATGCTCTTTCTGTTATTTGCGTTGAAAGTTACTTGTCTAAGGAGTCACAGAAATCCATACTGGGCTAGTGAAATTCTGTATACTGTTGCCATGCGCAAAGATTTCTACTGATTTATCAAACTTCGTGCATTCGGCCCTCGGTTTGATAAATCCAGTAGAAACCATATGGCTATACCTCAGTGTATAACCTATACTTACATGGGATTAATGTTTAATTAAAGTACATTGTCTGGATCAATGGTAAAGAATGGACCAGCCCTACAAGAAGCCATAGAAATGGAACAGAAGAGCTGGGTGGGATCATGTGACATCCTGTGTTTTTTTTGTGACCCCAGAAAGTGAATAAAACATTCGATAATTGTTCTGATGATAACCTAACAATGATAGGCCTACTGCCTCGTTGCGCTCGGTAACTAATAGCTTTAGCCATCTTTATGGAGGGCTCGCGCTACGTGCTCGTCTCTATTTCCTGGGTTCAACGTTTCTACAACACGATGTAACTTCAAGGCCGACATAGGCCTGATGTCACGTGATCCCGCCCACCCCATTTGCGTTTTTTATGGTTTCTCGTAGCTGTAGTAGCCCTGGTCCGTTCTTTATTATTAATCCAATTGTCCATACTTTACTATGACATGTACCTTATATACTAGTCAATACATCAAGATCAAAAGAAATAGATTACTACTTGTAACATTACCCATCAATTATTATTGATTTATATAGCCTCAGGGGGATATTATTACTATTATATTGACTCAGATGTAACTACTGAGGATTAAAATAACCTATATACAGTGTAGAGCATGGTTAAAGAACCAATACATTTTTACAGGGCACCTGTACGGGCAATTCTGAAAGTACACTAAATGTACATACTATAATAATAATCTCATATTACACCAGGAATGTTAAAATCTCCTGAATTATGAATAACAACATTCCAATACCAAAAGATATAGAATACAAATTTCCTCTTCAATACCTCCATTCAGCAGTATATGGTGTGAATGTAATATTACTTAACATACAATTGAGGTATATAACTAACTAAAATGTGAATTGCTTTGTGTTAATCTTAATTACACTGATGAAGTGGTTCTTGAGTAATAGTATATTCATATTGCTCTGATTTCCTTTTATAGTAGATTATTTCATATAATTTATGTATAACATTCCTTACAGTGTATCAAGGTATAATGTGGCACTTTGCAGCCAATCAAAGTCTTGATTAGATAATGCACTCGCTTCACTCATGCATTATGTAACCTCACACCATATTAAAATTAATGCTCAATGCACTTCAAAGAATATTATAAAAGATTAATACATGTCAATTGACATTTCTAGTTTGTTTGGTTGTATTTTCACAGGTAGTTATGCATTAATATTATAAAGTGTGCAATCATGTGACTAGTACAGGGGGTGTATATGCAATTATGATGTGCTCAATATCACGTGATATGCACTAAAGTTTATTTATAGCTAAAACATACACCAATGAAGTTTTGACTTCTGCAGATATGACAAACAATTATTTTATTACAAACTTTGGAACATACACAGGGAAACACCAGTTATATATATATAATTATATATATATATATATATATATATATATATATAATATTATATATATATATACAGCTGCCTTTGTATCTCACTTCCATATGGCTGCTGATACCAGAGGAAATTGTAGGCATGGTTCATAAAATATATACGATTTCATCCTAAATTACATGCCCTCCAAAACATTTACATGATACATCACATATTCACTAGAGTTTACATTCACTTCAATAATCTACTCTACAAATGTATAGTATACTATTGCTACGTTGTAATTGGAGAAGTTCCTCCTGTATTGAACCAGGTTTAGTGACATGTTTCAAAAAATTTGGATCATCATAAAGAGCTGTAGAATCACTCAAGGAGTGATCAATCTGCTGATAGGAATTATTTTTCTGCAAAGGTATAGAAGCACGATTGTTAGTAACGGGTAAGACAGAAGACAAGTAAGTATATTCTTCTGATGAATCGAGATGTTGAGAAGAACACAAGGACATGCTTTGTGTTGGGTATACCATGGCTTTTAAGGTTAGAGTAACACCATTTTTCCATGCTTCTCCATTTTGAACACATTGAAAAGCAGTAGTTTGTACTTTATGTTTTGTTGCAGACACATCAGTAATCACTTCCTTAATGTCTGAAGGATGAAATGTCTCAAGAATGGTCTTACTTTTCTCGAAAAGCTGCTGTCTGTCATCTTCTTCAAGTTCAATTAGCTCAAAACTGATTGGTACATTAGCTAATATCTCAACAATACTTCCTGGACAACTGTGATATGATGCAACAAGGGATTGTTCGGAATTTACCATAGTGAGTTCATGTGGGTTTCTGAATTGTTGTTGGATGTTTTTATCACTATGAAAGAGTTTGGCTTTAACTGGGAAATTCAGGTACTGTACTACTTCTGAAAGATATAGCTTGATTTTCAAAACATTAGTAGTTAAAGAGATTTTCATTGATTCATGAAGAACTTTCAGCTCATTGGATGGTATGCTGATACACTTCAATTTCTTTCGGCCATCAAATCCTTTCAGAACTAAAACCTCCCCTTCAACAAATGAGGATATTTTCTTCTTTCCAGCAAAACCTTTGTCAACTGCTACCACTTGTGGCAATGGACGTGATTTAAATAGATGGCTAGTTGTTGGGAATGAAAACCCAATTTCAACAACCTCATTATTATCGACTGGATTATACATTACGCTATACTGTATGGAAGAGTTAATAGGTATTATTAGTTTCCTCCCTGAATGAGTACAAACAGTATGGACTACAGTTGTTTCCTTCAGGCAGTATACATCAAGCAATTCTCCATCGAGAAATGAATTTTCCCCACCAATACCATAGATTGACTCACAGATGGATAAACGGAATGGAATGTCACTTGTAAATTTATTCATAATTTCATAGAGTGGCAATTGAGGTGATACTTTGACAGCATCATATATCTGTCCTTCTGCTCCAGTAGTGAATACACGATGGAGTTTTGGTGCTAGTTCACTCTTCTGTTTACATGATCTGTTTGTTTCTTTATGTGACTTTTGCTGATTTTGTGCCCTTGAAGGAACAGGAGGAGGTAGAATACTGCTTTTTGGTCTTGGAGGTAGAGGCGGAGGTGAGGTACTATTCTTAAGTTTTTCACTTGGTATTTCTTCCATCACTGAATTGGGTGTATAGACACAACTATAATAATTATAATACAGTGAAATTACTGGTGTTGTTTTGGTAATAGCATTTGTTTTGGTAGCTTACATAAAGTGATTTAACATATCAAAACTACACTGTAAAAATGAATTTGTTATTTTAACAGACCAGTTGTTGCATGTACATTTATAATACATAGTTAGAAACATCAAATACAAGTACAATTAACATTTTGTCTGGTTATAATAATTATAATTATATATATATATAATATATATATAATAATAAAGAATGTTATGAGTACAGTCATGATTGTACATGTGGCAGTAAGGTGTATATTGGTACACACATTCATGATTGCATGATTAGTGATAATTGTTTTTACTGAAACAAATCGTTTCCTATTATCTTTTTTTTAAGTTATCAATAATAGCCTCTTTATATGGTAGTAGGGTGTATATTGGTATGTACATTCCTAATTGCATGATTAGTTTTTACTATAACCAATGATTTGAAACAAATTGTTTCATATTATCTCATTTTGAAGTTATCAATAACAGCCTCTTTATATGGTAGTAGGGTGTATTTAGGTATATGCATTTATGACTATAGTCATAACATTCCTTTTTTCCACTAGCTATATTATAATCAGACAAAATGCTAATTATCATGTTATTTCATGTTTCTAACAATGTATTGGAAATTTAAGTGCAACTGAGGTAACAACTGGTCTGTTAAAATAACAAATTCATTTTTACAGTGTACTGCTTCTGTGCTGATTGACTTCAGGGGAATGGCTTCGGGATACCTGGTTGCATAGTCTACAAGCGTAAGAATGTACCTGTGGCCTTTTTCACTGAGCGGATGAAATGGACCAACCAAGTCAACAGCAACGCGTTTAAATGGCACATCGATGATTGGCATGTTTTCAAGTGGGGCTTTGGGAATTGTCCCCTTGGGTACAGTTTTCTGGCAAATGTCACATGACCTGCAGAACCTGGTAACATCTTTGCGTAATCCAGGCCAATAAAAGCTGCTCAATATCCTGTTAGTAGTCTTTTTGATTCCTAAGTGGCCTCCCATCATGGAGTTGTGAGCAGTTTCCATTACCCGGAGACGTAGAGGAGTTGGTACTACAACTTGACGAAGAGACTCTCCATGGTTTATATTGGGATGAGTAAACAAACGATGAAGGATGTTAGATTTTATCTGGAAAGATACCTTGATAGAAAGGGCTGTCAGCAAGAATGAAAAATTACTTAGTTGTTTTATAGATTTTACGAAGGCTTTCGATAGTATACCTCATCAGAGATTATGGTTTAAATTGGGTTCATTGGGTATTCATGGCAATTTACTCCAGACTCTTCAAAGTATGTATAGTGAAGCAAGTGCATCAGTTTTTTGGAACAATAGTGTCTCCGACGAATTTTCATGTAACAGTGGTGTTAGACAAGGGTGTGGTCTTAGTCCAATTCTTTTCTCACTATACATAAACTCTATATTGAATGATATTTGTGTAGATGAAGGAATATCACTTTTTAAGTGTAATATCAGAGGTATCCTGTATGCAGATGATGTGGTTATTTTTGCTAAAAACCATGCACAATTACAACAAATCATGTTCAACCTGGAGTCTTTCAGTTTTATAAATGATCTGGCAGTTAATACAAACAAATCAAAAGTGATGTTATGTGGTCCAGTGAAAGATAGAAACGGATTTCAAATCGAATATAAAAGAAAAATTTTGGAAAATGTAACAAATTTTAAGTATTTGGGAGTTACAGTAAGCAATAGAGGTTGTTATGTTACTATGTTTAATCCACTAATAGATAGAAGTATGAAAGCAGTTGGACACCTACTATCCAAGTCAAAAGATATGGTAGAGGGAGGTTTGCAAGTCAGTACTTTATGCAAATTATTTACATCAGTCATTAGTCCTTGCTTACTGTATGGAAGTCAGATATGGGGCATAAGTCCAAGGATAAAGCTAATAAAGAATGTTCTTGTTATGTTTGGTAGAAGAATTTTAAATGTTCCGGAAAATTCTAGTATAATTGGTGTCTTGGGTGAACTGGGTTTTTTCCTTTAGAATTGTCTGCTAAATTGAATGTTGTGAAATATTGGTATCGTTTGGCTGACCACCATTCTTGGTATAAATCTCTTAGGTCTGTCATGTCTAGCCATGGCTTGGAGCAAGCTATGTTGTGCCCTGATGTTGCTATAGCTATGTGTATCTTTCCAACTGTGGTTCAGGAATCTTTTATGGCTGAATGGGGGTTGGATTTAAGCCATCCTCTAGCAAAAAAGGGTGATGGCGAAAACAAGTTACTTATCGTTTATTATTCTTTCCATTTTGAAAATTATTTGGACAACGTTAAAATTAAGAAACATCGGGTAGCACTTACTAGATTTAGGCTCAGTTGCCATAATTTACAAATTGAAGCTGGAAGACACCATATACCTAAAATTCCTTATGATAGACGTTTATGTGAAGAATGTGGAGTCATTCAGGATGAAATCCATGCTCTGTTGTTTTGTTGTCTCTATTCTGAGTATAGGGAGGGTTTCATGAAAGTCTTTCATGAACAAACTATGGATGTGTTTCAAAATATTTCGTCTACTTTATTGTTTAGATTTATAATGAATTGTGAGGATCCTAAAGTACAACGTGCTTTAGGAGCATTTGTTTATCATATTCTAAAAGTTTAATTTTATTGCTTTAAGGTGGTACTAGGGAGTGGGGGATGCGACTCCAATCAGTTTCAAAATAGAATATTATATAATATGACTCTAACCTGGTGTAATGGCAACCTTCATATCTTCTAATCACCTTTATAGGGTCCTGGAAGTGATAAAACATATATAAAATGTCCATTTTTGTAATCGCAATAAGTACAAAACGGAGAAAGCCACGCCCACCAATCATGGCATGCACCAAGTACAATGCATTTAGAGAAAACAAATAGAGCCGTTTTCTGGAAATTCATTTTATTTTTATAGTTACAAGAGGCTGAAGAAAGCTGAATTCTGTAGCTTTTCACTGAAACCATAAAATCTACCTTTCTAGGCACTATCAAACTCCGATCTTTCTCAGAGAGCAACTACAGTTACCCGCCAGCACCTCCCACTCTATGAGGGGCTGGCTACGCGAGACTAGCTGCAGCCTTTGTCGCTTAGAAGCAGAAGAATCTAACTGATTCACATCTAAACAATCAATAATAGTCCGCTGTCTACCTTTACTTTGCTTCTGAAAGGCCATCACAAATAAACAAACTTGACAAGTGTCGGAATATAATTAATTTTAATAATAATTAGCTATATCGAGCATTCGTACTCGAAATTCACATAATTTACAGCCTTTTGCTAGGACTGCTTCTTGTTTAAATTCATTTTTGAATAGTTCAGTTAGTTTGTGGAATAAATTACCTTACCATATTGTTTCTTCTAAGTCTTATTATAGTTTTAAATTACTAATTAGAAATTTACTTAGTTTGTAATTTTAGTTAATTCTTATTCAGTGTAGAGTAATTTATTATTATTATTATTATTATTATTTTATTTTAAGTGCTTTCCTAATATTAGCCTTGTGCTATCGAAAGACCCTTCACTATCTATATTATAAAAAAAATATTTTAAAATATTTTTAAAAAAGGGTAGTTACGTTTTGATGTGTCCCAAGAGTCTTCTCAAGTCTGGAAACAGTAACCGTGAGTTATAAATATTCTAACAGAAGGGTTTTTAGCAAAAGCCTCTTGTTATTCTTGATCCCTGTATAATTTGAAGTCTGCTAGTAGCTCGTTGGAGCCACTAATATTCGTAGTTTTCCCTAAATTTCGCGAACACACACACACAGACGCACAATAATTATGATACGCTACGCGGCGAGGGTAATTACAAATAATAATTATAATGTTTTTTTGTTTTATGTACAGAAAACTTCATACAAAACTACAGATTTGAATGCATAAAATTGTTAATCTACAAAAGAGAGGAAAGAATCTATAGGATAAGCAACATAATAGGAGTAAACACAACTCAATTAGATTCCAATTATAAAATGTAATATATAGAGTATGGGAGGGTATTATGAGACATGTAACTATTTTTCATCATAACTTCAATTCTAAAAACTTTAAAAACTCGAAATTTTAAAAGAAATTTCTTTAAGCATGATATTTTACAACAATATATTTGTGTGTGAAAAAAAAAGTATTGAATTACAATACATACAAAAAATTAATTATTCAAGTTGTACCAATTATGAGACAAGTGTTGGTATTATGAGACACTATAAAATTCAAATGATGAACACAAATTTAAGGTTCAGAAGTTTATACCTGACATTCAAAGCAATAGTAAAAGTCAGGAATCTCCTCCTCTCTTGTATAACCAGTACATTTCAGATCATACCATGCCTCACAGCTGTCGCAGCACACCCACACATCGCCTTCATCTGGATAGACAAAACCACACTTAGGACAAATAGCACTGTCTTCATCATCTTCACCAGAGTTTTCTTCCTCATTTACCACAGAGTTTCCTTTCTGTTGCTGTGATTTTCCAGGTTTCGCTTTCGTTTTCCTTTCCTTAGGTTTCTTTTGAAGCTTCTGTTTCTTTCCCATTTTTTTCTTCTCCTTTTCTGCCTCCTTTACTTTCTTTTTTTCTTCTTTCTCTGCCTTCCTTTTCTCTCTTTCTAATCGTCTAGCTTCCTTAGCTTGCTGTTCAGCTGCCTTTGCAGCTTCCTGTGACTTCATTTTCTCCAACACTTCTATGTCTGTAATGCACACAGCCTTTTTATTAAGACCCTCCTTGCACTTTCTTTTCTTAGTAGCTTCTTTTGGTTTTGGTAGAACTAAAACTTCTGATAGGACAGCGGAAGAATCAGAAGCTCCAACAGATGATGACAATGTCCCAGATTGTGACTCTACACTGAGTGAATTACTGAAACAATGCTCACTACTGGCATCAGTGGGGTGATTAATTCGAACCCATGCTTCATAATCAGGATCTTGTAGATCATAACCTTCTTGAAAACGACGTTCGTACAACCTCTCTTGTTCAGATGTACATAGCAGATCATTGGACTGAATGTCATCCAGCTGTAAGTCAGTCAGCTTAATTACTAAATCAACACTTGCCTGTTCTGTTTCACAATCTACTACTGCTGCCAGCTTTTTTGTGACTGTACCATCACTAGAGGATTGTTCTTTGTGACCCTCACCACTAGTGGGTTTTTTAGGACATTGAAAGGCTTTGGAGGGTGCCAAATCTCTATCATCGATAGCTCCTGGATTTAAAGGATAAACACCACTCTTTCTAAAACCACTCATGATATTCACAGGAGTGTGTGAACTAGGCCATGCTGATCCAATTAAAGATGCTATCAGATCTGTGGTAATTACACGACCAGGGTTTTTGGCAATATACATGGCACAGGCTTTGGAGAAGTTGGCTTTGAATGACTTGAAGACACCTACATCCAACGGCTGCAATATGTGACTTGTATGTGCAGGTAAACAGAGGAGATGAATATCATTAGCACGAGCTAACTCGATCAGTTCAACGGAGACATGTGATGCATGACCATCCTGAATTAGAACCACAGGTCGAGCTGGAGGAATATTCTCCAAGAAGAATTTGAACCATTCCAAATAGACTTCTTTGGACATCCAACCACTCTCAGTTTTACTGAAGAGAGTTCCAGGAACAGCCCCTTTCCTAAGATGATCAGGTACGCTCCTTTTACGAGGAAAAACTAAGCATGGTGGCAATACAATAGCAGATGCAGAAACACACGACAGAATTGTGTGAGTTTTTCCTCGTTCTGCTGAAGAAATGGTATATACTTTATGGCGACCTAATTCAGCTATCACTTTGCCTGGTCTATGGACAATGGTAACTCCAGTCTCATCTGCATTAAATATCTGCATAGGCTTGGAAATTACATTTAACTTGCCATAAATAGCCCCCAGTTTACCAAAAAAGTCACTGATGTTTTCTTTGTTGGCACTTAAAGCACGACAATAGGCCAATGATTGGGGCATGCGAACAGTCAAATTAGGGTGTCGTGACTTGAAACCTTGAAACCACCATCGACCAGCCTTTTCATTTTTGAAAGGATGGGGCCTCTTGCATTTTTCAACAATAATATATACCATATGCATTACAGCTTCCCTTGTAAGCCCATAACCCATATCAGCCATCTGTATTAAATAATGCACAATTCTTTCTTCTTCTTCTTTGGTTAAGATCGTTGCAGGCCCTGGTCGACAATCAAGGTCCACTTTGCCTGTCACTCTTCTCCTTAATGTTTCGACAGGTACATTATACAGCCTTCCTGCCTCTCTTAATCCTTTACCTTGATTCACACTCTCCACAGCTGCTCTCATGCTTTCGTCACTCCATAATTTTCTGGTTTTTCTTGCTTCCATTAGTATAGCCCAGATCCCTATGATCATGAAAAAATATTTATTATCATGATTATAATTACGTATTTTTCACTATTGGAGAGCATTATATAAACGCTATCTACTACTGACAGGTTAACTGTTCTATTTAAAAGGCTAAAACGAATTTACATTCATCTCACCGGGAGAAAGCGGGCTCAGTCCCGTTTTTTTGACGAAATAGAGACACTTGATTCAATCAAAAATCCCAAAGAAAACAGTCCTGCAGAACAACTTAGTCGTCCACCATTTATAAAATCCAAATCTCTCTACTGAGCATGCTCAGAAATCCAACCAATAAGCTTATGGTGTCATCGTTGCGGTTGCGTATTTTCGTAGCTTACTTTGTTTCTGGCTTTTAAAAAATTTGTGGTAAATTGTCTATGTGTAATAAACTAGTAACAATAATTTCAGGCAAATTCGTTTGTGTGTCTCATAATACCTACCGTCTCATAATGCCTACCCATACTCCATACCTGGACACAACACACTTATCACAGACACTTATTCATAAAATTATATATTAAGTATTAATGCATACAACAGATATACACACAAATACTGTGTATATAAAAGAAGGACATTGCACCTGAAAAAATAATGGTTAATAATTTAAACACAAGATGTTTTATCTTAATTAGAAAATTCTCAAAAACATTTACTCTGCTCATGTGGTAGGGTATGTTAAAAATGAACCTGCAGTTGTTGTTGCATTGTCTGTTTGTTTTATAGACTGGTTCTGTGATGATTGTGGCTGTTGTTGATAGGGCAATCCATTCAATAGAGACATATTATTTGATGAAGGTAGAGAAGACGACTGACCAGCAATCATTGGCTGGCTGGGATTAACAGCCAGAGATTTTAATAAAGGGGACAGTGAAGTTTTAGAAAAAGGAGAAGGTGCAAAGTTCAAAGGTCGTGCAGTAACAGTACCACTGCGTAACTGGGCAGTGCTTTGTGAAGTAGTAGGAGGAGAGTTAAGAATTTGAGAGGTTTTAAAAGGAGAACTCGAAGATAAAAGTGAATGGTTATCAGCCAGTTGTAATTGCTAGAGTATTGATGAAACTGCTGCAACACTATTAGGTGAATTTACACCAGGTGCTGTACATGTTGCAATAGCCATTGGAGAATTAATTGAAGTGATACTGCTACTGGTCTCATTTAGTAGAGGAGTGAGATGGGCAGTAGCAGTGAGAGACAATTGACAGGTAGTAGGTGTAGATGTATTAGTTGATTGAGTTATAGGAACTATTCCAGGAGGCGGGTTTGTTAACGGGGACTGAGGTACAGTGTGAGATAAAGCCGATATCCGAGCCATTTCTGTGAGGATGTAACATTATATACACCATTGGTCCATTACATAGTGATATAACTGTATGTATATACATTGTATACATAACAGAGTACATACACATAATGATAATTTCAGAGACTATATTTTTGTACAAACATTGTTGCAAGTTCAAATATTGTCCTACTATAGTACCAAAATCTTTACATACCATCACTGTATTAGTGTTGTTTTAGTTAACTATAAATAAAGTTAACTAAACTATAACTAAATTACAAGTCTATTGCAATAACTATAGCTTTGTTAGTTTAGTAATCTTTGTTATCAATACCATGGAGCATGGGCGATCACCATAGTAACCTTTGATGTACCTGAGGGAGCTATATGCCCATAACACCGTCTTGAAATATTGAATGATAAATGAAAATTTCACAGTTCACGCAATAGTACATTTTTGTAGCTGTAGTGCTGTACCATGGTAAAAATCAGATAAATCTTTGTTAGTTTACATCCCATTGAAATGTTTTGTATATACATGTATACGATTACTTCTTACACTGACCACACATTTAGTGAAGTCATAGAAGTATAACACATCCTACTGTACAAACTTACCTTCTAAAACAGGTTCAAGTATATTTGGTAATTGAGATTTTGCTTGTGCTAGGGATTCAGGAGTACAACTACCTGAATATAATCCACAATCTAATCCCATTTTCTTCAGTATATCAACATCTTGATGCAGTTCAAATGTGTTGTCAAAATTAAAAACATACTCTGATCTAAGGACAAGAAAGGTTTGTCAATAATGATAAATATAGACATTGACAGACCAACAGAGTCTGTGAGACACAGAACAGACACACATACATGTACATACAGACAGTCAGTCAGGCAGACAGACCGATCGACAGACCGACCGACACACGGGCACATGCACATACAGACAAAGAAAGTGGTGAGATATCAATTTGATAATAACTATAGTCTGTTCACATTCACGATGTCCTCAAAATTAGGATATGATGACTTTATATGTAATATAGTGTATAGTTTAATGTCATAAGGTTAATACTAACTCAATAATGAAGTAATGGATTGAAATTTGACATACACAAAAAAAGAATGGGAAGCACACGAAAATGGTGCAGGTGAAAAGATCGTTTGTCATTCCGAACTAAAGTTATGCACATTTTGCTAAGGTCATGATGAACGTGAATGACCTTTAACAAATTTTAGTGGATTAAGGAAGGATGATTGACTCTATCGTTCTCCTCTAGTAAGAACACTACACCCAAGCAAAATTAAATTTTAGAATAGGTATGTGTACATGGCATATGTACTTGTATATACCAGGGCATTGGGATTGAATAAGCCAAGATGTGGAATGATCCAATTCAGATTCACGTTACAGATGCTTCAATTCCAATTTCATTCCATCAGAACTCAGATTCTAGCAGGTAGTGTTGTGAATTACACTACAATTCATGTCATTCTATACCATTCCACCCACATTAGAGTAAAAAACTAACCATTTAAATGAATTTTAACACAGATTGAATTTAACATTCAAGGACGTTAATAAAACCTAATAAGTAATAGTCACTGGTCAATGTGGTCATTGTAGTTAACACACATGTGTGTGCGACAGAAAGAAACACACCCCTCATTAATTAAGAGCCAAATAAGAGGGGGTCCTTTTCCATGGAATTGCTTATACCATTCCAAGGCAACATGCAATTCAATTCTCATTCATATAGCATCAGTTACCAAGTCATAATTCCACCCCAATTCAAAATGGAACATTCCAATTCAATTCCAATGCCTGCAATAATTTAAATTACATTCACAATGTGTTGTCTATATAAGAAGCATAAAGTACATGCGTCTGTCTGGAGTACAGAGTGTCGTGGGTTCGAATCCCACCTGAGGCAATTCTCATTTTCATTTTTCCATTGCCTCAGGTGTCTTTCTTTCTTTCTTTCTTTCTTTCTCTCTTTCTTTCTACATCTCTGATAACATCATGTACATTAATTAGTTATAGTGTACGATTACTCACTTGTCACTTGATATGCTACAGTCAATGGTGGTCTGTTTACTTGTATTGACTAGAATAAATGGAAGTCCAATAGCTGAGTGTTAAGTGGGAGGTTCTCCTGATTCTATTCGCTCAAGATTTCGTTTCATCAAATTCTTGAGAGTCAAAATCTGATAATATATAATTTTATAATTGTCCTTTGAACTGAGCATTCAGATCTATTACTTTGTACCGTTTAATGTATACACGTGTAGAAACTGAACATTTGAAAATTGCTTTGAAATGGTGGTAGATAATTTACTTACTGTTACCAGCTGGTTAGAAGGACAATAAAAACACTAAAGTCACACTTATAAAATATCCACTATAGTAAAACAGTGGGGTTCACCAGAAATCAGTCATAAAATTATTTTTGTGGGTTGATGTACTGTATCTATCAGTATTACAATAATGTAAGGTTTGTGTTCTTTTATATTACATGTACATGTACATGTAGGTTCATTAAGCAGTGCCTTTCAGTTGAACTATCATATTGTCCTTTATATGCTATGCCTTTTTGATTAAACATGTCCATGGTATTACATACATGTACATATATGTAACACAAACATGCATTTACATATTCTACAATGGAAGTGATTTTATATCTTATATATATATATATATGTAATTTTGATTGGGTGTGTGTACATGTACATGTATGTGAATTCCTAATGCTTTCAATGTTTATGTTATACCATGTAAAAGGTATTGATCGTTTATCAATACTAAAATCAAGTGCTTCGAAACTTTATGTTGAGTATTTGAAAAAACGCAACCTGGTAACCAATTTAATCTGTTGAAACAACTCAGTTTTTACAGTATGAAACTTACTTTTAATTATGTGAACTGAAAACATACACATTGTGTGTTTGTGTACGATTCATGGCTCACAGGGCCATCCCTATGATTGCTTTCAATGGGGTTTAATGTACATGCATATACTGTATATGTATTTAAATTCTTGTGTCATTTACCTGTATACGTATTGTATACGTACATGTAGTTAAGGAAGTGCGTTATTCCGCGAAGATTAGTCAATTAATGGGCGTGGTGCATAAAAGAACATGCTCAAGCTATATACATGTAGCTATACAGACTAGCAGGAAATAGGCTGCATGCTTGTAGTTTATGGAACTAAAATAGCTGTTCTATATTCCTAAAGTTCTACAAGATTCTTTAAAAAGTAGATAATCAAAATAATAACCATAATAGGTTGTTGTGTTTCAGACATGAGAAAGTCAGCAGTAATGATTGTTAGGCAATCATAGGGATAATTTTTCCTCCATATATCTTTATTCGCTAACAATTCTCTAATACACATCAACTATCATGTGTTCATAAAGGTCACAGCCTTGTCGAGCAAGAGAAGGACAACCAATAGCTCGATCGTTCACGCTTCACCCAGGGTAACTAAGTATGACCTCGTGGACCGTCGAGGTGTAATCGTTCACACCACGTGATATATCATGCCACGCCTAGGCGTTTATTTCAGGCTAGGCGTTTATTTTGAATTTAATGACGATGCCCAGGCGTTTATACAAGGCTAGGCGTTTATTTGGGAGAGGCGTTTATACGAGGAAATACGGTATATGTAAACACACTTGTACATTAAAAACATGTTAGAAAAGCAAACACAGAGATGGCCCAAAACACAAACTAAGGCAATTTGTAAAGAAATAAATGTTCGAATGATTAATTAACTATACAAAGAATATTAGCCCCTCCCCTCTAAAGACAATGCGCTATGCATGCAAGACTGGTAAAGAACTTGTTTTAAATCGTGTATCATTAAAGAACACTTTTGTTAAACTAATTGATAATATCACCAACCAACATAGGAGTGCTATACTTTCAGCTAGAAAACTGCAGTGTTGAACTATATGACCTACCACAGAGTCCCCAAAGTGTAAGTACCTCGTAACCGTTTCAACTGGATTTTCTACATCTAAACGGTAACTTTTTTCTCTATATTTGTTTTAAACCCATGCATTTTTATTGAGTAACAAAACTTAAGTGGGAATATTGCAATAGAACTGTTATTAAAAGAAGTAAGAGTCCCAAAACCCGTTTTCGTTATGATATGTAATAAAAAAACAATAGTTTTTAAAATCGTAATGATTTGTTGCTAATGTTTTAGCAATTGAGATGTTAAAACGATACAATAGCAACATGTGCATCAATAAAAAAACGCCTAAATTGTCCAGTTTCAGCAAGGAATAGTGTTTTTTCGGTGATCAGTCCTCACCACCAAGCAATAAAATTTAATTGATTTCTGGGGACACGGATGTGTCACAGACTTACTGGTATGCATTGATACTATGGGATCACGTGCGCCGTTTGCAATCCCTTATACGTAGTCTATATAATCTATAGTACGTCGTTCGTCCTGTGTTTTAAATGTCGGACAATCCCGTCCCGGTGTCATAAAATTCTGGGGATCCCGTACATTTGGGGACCCGGGTCCCCATATTAACGGTAAAATAGGGACCCAGGTCCCTATTTTATTACGCATTTTGCTATTCGAGTAGGGACCCCACTGTGTAAAATGGGCACCCCCTTCAACCCATGCTAGCTGTTATTAATTTTGTGTTTATTACGTATCTTACTACAATAAATGCACCAGTAGAAGTGTAGCACATACAATTATAATTATCTTGGTGTGTTCAGACTAGTTATGTCTTTCAGCTAGTGTTGTTGCTGGTTGATAGCTACACTAGCCATCGCGCCAGGCCAATGACTAGCCAGCCACACCCTCTAAACGAGCGCATAATTGTATTAATTATTTTTATTTGAATGAACTTTGAATATTATTATTATCTACCACTTGAGTGGGAACTTAGTTTGGTATGTTATTCATCAAATATTATAACTTCTACAACCTTTTCTTTTACCAGAGGGAAGTCATTTGGTACACAGGAATCAGAACTGGAGACAATGCAGTCGTGAGAAGTTTTGTAATACAAAAGTTCGAAGTGAGAAGGAACGACAATTAAAGGATTATCATCAAGTTCGTTTTGAGGATGTTTCATGTTTAAATGAGTTAGTGGCTTGAAACATCCCCAAACATACTCTTCATACTGCAAAACATAATAAAACACGGGAACTCTGAAATATGTAGCTACTGCAAGCACTTCTGTCTGGGTTGCCCAGGAAGTAGGATTATGTAAGAGCTGTAAATGCTCTTCAAAAGTAGGTTTGTTTGTTAATGGTAGTAGGTAGGTTTCAAATATCCCTCGGTCCATCAGTACTGTATTGATCTTCTCATCCCAGTCAGTTTGAGATTCATTGACAATCTTTGTAAGACACCTTGAAAGTGTCTGGTTGAATCGCTCAGTGAGACCATTAGTCTGCAAAGTTAGGTAAATTAAATAATTATTATTATAATTTAGCTAGAATCTCATTTGATCATGATAATCATGGTAAATAACCTGAGGGTGGTAAGCACTTGTAATACGATGTTCTGTGTTGGTAAAAGTGTAGAGTGCTGATGATAGTTCATTCACAAACTCACGACCTTGGTCTGTGATAATTGTCTCAGGACAACCCATCCTACATATGAACTATACAGAATACATCAGTTATTATATCCATCCATGCTAGGCTTTCTGTGCAGGATATAAATGTACGTATATGAACTGTCATACACATGCAATTCACTTACGGAGTAGATGAATTTGGCCACACCAAGTGCTGATTTATTTTGCAAGGGAGCAGTCTCAGCCCACTTTGAAAAATATCCTGTTAATGTGGCAATATACTTGTTCCCACGTGGAGTTTCAGGCAAGGGACCAATAAGGTCCATACCAACTTAACTCCAGATTTTTGGTTTTACAGGGATAGGATGAAGAACCCCTGAGGTTTTGTGTAACTTGTAATTGTTCCTCTGGCATTGCTCACAGGATTCAATCTACAATAATATTTAGATAAATTTTAGGCTGCAAACTTGTGGCTTCACAAGCAATCAACACCAAAATAAACACTTAAAAACCTATCTATTCATAACAACTCCCACAGTATAATATAATAGAGTCACACAAACAGCGTACATAGAGTTTGACATCTTTAGATAATCCTAGCCAGTAATACTTTGGAGCTACCATGTCAAGTGACCTGTTGATTCCTAAGTGGGCGCTGTCATGCACTCTGGCAACAATACGTTGTCGTTGGCCCAAGTCTTCAATAACCAACCTCTCTGTCTTTGCATTTTTATCATCTCTCTCTATAGTGTTAGGTAAACAAAGCAGTATTTTGTTTATTCAGATATATAACTGTTTTTATTCTGTGATTTAGTTGTTTATTATGCAACTTACATTTTTTACTATATTCACATTTGAAGTACAAGTATTACTATTCAGTGTTATGTTACACTGCATATACCTTTGAAAACTAACACTAAACTTACTTGAAGAACCACCAACATAGATAGTATAGGTCAGCATCCTTAGTACAAAAGTACTTGGCTCTTTTACGAAATGCCAATTTGTCTGATTTCGAAAAATCTTTGGGATAAACTCCGCAATCCAGGTAACTATGAATGGTTGCTGGTTGCATAAGCAAATCGACCATCACAGTTGTCACCATCAAAGTCCTCTAGTTGACCGTCAACATTAGCAGAGTCTTCCACTACGCCATGAGCCATCTTGCATGCACGCACGGCCAGGGGATCCCTTATTTACACGAGGGGGTCCCCGTTTTGCCAACAACATTCGGGACCCAGGATCCCCATATTCATGGGGTCCCTAAAATTTTATGACACCGGATTTAAATTTTCGCAAATAAATGGGCGTTGCTTTGCGTGACTGCCATATCGATGTTGTGTGCTCACTGATAACGTTTTTCTCTGTCTTGTCTAGTTAGAATTGGATTTCGTGTATTAAAAAGGTATGTACATAATTATTGTGGGTATCTTTAACAGTATTTTGTTTTAATTAAGCTGGACTGAATTATAATTATTTTAAAAGTTTATATATGTTGTGTGTCTATAGTAGTCTGGAGTAGCAAGAACGCAGGTCAGACTGATGTGCTACTTGCATGTGTGTTATCAATTTTACCCTTTTGGTCAACATCTGATGGGAGAATCAAGTTAGGGGATATCCCCCACTGTATGTAACCCTGATTTGCATAGCAGCTATACTGCTAATGTATATCACAACAAAGCTCACTCTTGCTACTTTGATAAAAAATACTATTTGAGTATTAGTTGCAAAGTAAGTAGAATGACAACAATCAACATGTCAGAATATTTTTTAATTATATTACGGTAAACTATGTCAGCTTAAATAGATCGACTAAAATTTCATCTTCTTGTGTACAAAAAATGTATGCATTGTTGTTATCATCCACATGTAAGTTATATGTGTTATTTGAGTAACTTCTACAGAATATTCCAGACAATATACGTTTTATCGTTGCTGCTTCTGAAATGTATTTACTAAAACACTAAAGTAGATAATTATAGTTTTGGTATCAAAACAAATGCTATTACCAAACCAACACCAGTAATTTCACTGTATTATAATTATTATAGTTGTGTCTACACACCCAATTCGTTGATGGAAGAAATACGAAGTGAAAAGCTTAAGAATAGTACCTCACCTCCACCTTTAACTCCAAGACCAAAGAGCAGTATTCTACCTCCTCCTGTTCTTTCAAGGGCACAAAATCAGCAAAATTTGCATAAAGAAACAAACAGCTCATGTAAACAGAATAGTGAACTAACACCAAAACTCCCTCAAGTATTCACTACTGGAGCAGAAGGACAGATATATGATACCATCAAAGTATCACCTCAATTACCACTCCATGAAATTATGAATAAATTTAAAGGTGATATTCCGTTTCGTTTATCAGTCTGTGACTCAATGTATGGTATTAGTGAGGAAAATTCACTTCTCGATGGAGAATTGCTTGATGTACACTGCCTAAAGGAAACGACTGTAGTCCATGCTGTTTGTACTCATTCAGGGAGGAAATTAATGATACCTATTAACTCTTCCATACAGTGTAGCGTAATATACGATCCAGTTGATAATAATGAGGTTGCTGAAATTGGGTTTTCATTCCCAACAACAAGCCATCTATTTAAATCACATCCATTGCCACAAGTGGTAGCAGTTGACAAAGGTTTTGCTGGAAAAGAGAAAACATCCTCATTTGTTGAAGGGGAAGTTTTAATTCTGAAAAGATTTGATGGTCGAAAGAAATTGGAGTGTATCAGCATACCATCCAATGAGCTGAAAGCTCTTCGTGAATCAATGAAAATCTCTTTTACTACCAATGATTTGAAAATCAAGCTATACCTTTCAGAAGTAGTAGAGTACCTGAATTTCCCAGTTAAAGCTAAAATCTTTCATACTGAGAAAAACATCCAACAAAAATTCAGACACCCACATATGCTCACTATGGTAAGTTCAGAACAATCCCTTATTGCATCATATCACAGTCATCCAGGAAGTATTGTTGAGATATTAGCGAATGTACCAATCGATTTTGAGCTAATTGAGCTTGAAGAAGATGACAGACAGCTGCTTTTCGAGAAAAGTAAGACCATTCTTGAGACATTTCATCCTTCGCACGTTAAGGAAGTATTTACTGATGTGCCTGCAACAAATAATAAAGCACAAAATATTGCTTTTCAATGTGTTCAAGATGGAGAAGCATGGAAAAATGGTGTTACTCTAACCTTAAAAGCCATGGTATACCCAACACAAAGCATATCTTCTCAACATCTCGATTCATCAGAAGAATGTACTTACTTGTCTTCTTACTTACCAGTTACTGACAATCGTGAACCTTTGCAGACAAATAATTCCTATCGGGAGATTGATCACTCCTTGAGTGATTCTACAGCTCTTTATGATGATATAGATTTTTCGATACATGTCACCAAACCTGGTTCAATACAGGAGGAACTTCTGCAATTAAAACATAGTAATAGCATACTAATGCAATGTGCTAAAGACTTGAGACAGAAGGTTGATGGAGGTTAGTGTTTATAATTTACATGCATTTGTTTATACAAATAATTATGTTGGTGAGAAAAGTTAAAATAGATTTTTTTTCCAATGCTTTCTTATATGAAGTTGTTTTTGATTTAGTGTATGCCACAGCAATGCACACCTAACGCCATAGCTACTTTGTACTAATTATATAAAAGATATAAAAGATATATATATGTACCAATTATAATCAGTTATCATGCCTAATATCTCATATTAGATACACAAAGAAGGTTTAGAAACCTAAAATGATTTAATTAAAATATTTATTCATATATATTAGTTACAATTATTGGATTATAATCACATGTATATCCATAACAATCTACGCTACAAATTAAATTGCAATTTCCACTATTCCTTGCAACTGTAACACTAACCAATAAACTAGTCAATTTTGGTTTTGCGGTATTAGACCATGAACAGAGACTTCTAATCATCCTAATTGTATGCAATTCATTACTGCATCTTTAGAATGTATTAATTACTAAATGCGTAACTAGCTACCCCTCTGAAAATGCAACCAAAACATCAACCATTAATTTTAACACTGTGTAAGGATGGGGATCAATAAAGATTGAGGTTAGATAATGCATGAATGTAGCAAGTACATTATTTAATTTAGACCTTGATTGGCCACCAAAGTGCCACATTAAAACACTTGTAAAGAATATTATACATAAATTATGAATAATCTATTAACTATACTATAAATGATGCAGAATGATAAACAGTACTTCAATACTCATGTATAACTATTATACACATTCAGTGTGCTTCCATAGTTACTCTAACAGATTTGATTTACTCAGTTACATTATATCTCTAACTTCTGATGTGAAGTATTGTAGACTACTTTGTGCATTCTAGCTAGCTGTTATCAGTTCTTAGGTGAATGTTTAAATGAGAGAAGTAGTTGATATCAGTTCTTATGTGAACTTGTAGTGAGGAAACTACTACATATACTTGAGAATCCTCACTATCTTGTTTTCAGCCTGTCAGACATTACACTCCATCAATTTAATGTACTTAGTCATGACTGTGAACAACAACAACAAACAAATTAAGATTACAAACTTTCTCTTTGACACCTGAATTAGTGTGAATGCATTGTTGACTGACTGACATGCAATTAAGGTAACCAACCACAGTGATATCACAAATACAATATTTATATTTCTACACTAGACTTAAAACCTATGGACAGCAGGGAAGTTAAAAAAAAGTTTACAACAAAAACTGTTAGTGATGATGAGGTTCCTCACCAAGAAGAGCTGCATCTCACAAACCTGTCCATTGATCAGGTACATTGACAACACAGTGCTTTTCAACCTATATTATACTATATTATTCTCTTCAGGTCCTCTTGCTACTTGATAAATTTGGTCTCAGTAAGTATAAAAATAAATTCAGCGAAGAAAACATAACTGGAGCAATTCTGTCTGAACTTGACGATAAAATACTAGAGAAAGAACTTGGTATTACTTCTAGAATCCATAGGATTACGTTATTGAGAATAATAGATGGACGACAATCTATTAATACACTGTTTGAATGTTTGTAAAATGCCTAAAAATTATTTTTAACATTTATCACAAAGTAAAAATTTGATTACAAAACTCAAGTTAACAGTGCTAATAACTAAGATATAGTGTAATACAAATAAATCACAAAGTATCTATGTGAGTGATGACATGTTCTGGAATCTTTGGGAGTGTAGTATCTATCCCTCCACTGATGGACGTTACTGAATCATAATGATACATGTCTTTATATTAGTTCAAGATGTGAGGGAGTATGTGAGGGAGTAGGGAGTTTAGTCGCACCCCGATTGGACGGATTATTCCCAGAATGTCTAATCCCAAAATGTCTAAATGAAAATCCTAGACCCTAGACCCTAGACCATGTAGGGATTAGACATTCTAGGAAGCACCCAATTGGACCAGGTCACAAATGACAAGAACTACTAACGTTTGGTGTAACTAAAAATAATCTTATTATTGGGAGTACCAACTGTAGTATCTTTTAATATAGTATTATTATAAACAACTCACAATCTTAAACTTACTTAAACTGTACAACACACTAAACAATAATTATAATTGTCAGTTATTTATACACAACAAAAATTAATAAACCTTACTAAATGAGTAACCATAGATACCAATACAATGAATACATACACAAATACTACACCAACATTATATAACTATAGCTAATTATGTACATGTATTGTGTATAAATAACTGACAATTATAATTATTGTTTAGTGTGTTGTACAGTTTAAGTAAGTTTAAAATTGTGAGTTGTTTATAATAATACTATATTAAAAGATACTACAGTTGGTACTCCCAATAATAAGATTATTTTTAGTTACACCAAACGTTAGTAGTTCTTGTCATTTGTGACCTGGTCCAATTGGGTGCTTCCTAGAATGTCTAATCCCTACATGGTCTAGGGTCTAGGGTCTAGGATTTTCATTTAGACATTTTGGGATTAGAGATTCTGGGAAAAACCCGTCCAATCAGGGTGTGACTAAACTCCCTTGAAATGAGCCTAGGATTAAGAATCACAATTACTTCCATGCACATACTCCCTCACATTTTGAACTAATATAAAGACATGTATCATTAGGATTCAGTAACGTCCAACAGTGGAGGGATAGCTACTACACTCCCAAAGATTCCAGAACATGTCATCACTCACACAGATACTTTGTGATTTATAAGTTACTTGTATTACATGCACTATATCTTAGTTATTAGCACTGTTAACCTCAGTTTTGCAATCAAATTTTTACTTTGTGATAAAAGTTAAAAATACTGTATTAATTTTGTAATTTTAAGGCATTTTACAAACATTAAAACAGTGTATTAATAGATTGTCGTCCATCTATTATTCTCAATAACTTAATCCTATGGATTTTAGAAGTAATACCAAGTTCTTTCTCTAGTATTTCCTCGTCAAATTCAGACAGAAGTGATCCAGTTATGTTTTCTTCGCTGAATTTATTTTTATACTTACTGAGACCAAGTTTATCAAGTAGCAAGAGGACCTGAAGAGAATAATATAGTATAATATAGGTTGAAAAGCACTATCTTGTCAATGTACCTGATCAATGGACAGGTTTATGAGATGCAGCTCTTCTTGGTGAGGAACCTCATCATCACTAACAGTTTTTTTTGTAAACTTTGTTTTAACTTCCCTGCTGTCCATAGGTTTTAAGTCTAGTGTAGAAATATAAATAATTGTATTTGTGATATCACTGTGGTTGGTTAACTTAATTGCATGTCAGTCAGTATACAATATATATACCATTCACACTAATTCAGGTGTCAAAGAGAAATTTGTAATCTTAATTTGTTTGTTGTTGTTGTTCACAGTCATGACTAAGTACATTAAATTGATGGAGTGTAATGTCTGACAGGCTGAAAACAAGATAGTGAGGATTCTCAAGTATATGTAGTAGTTTCCCCATTAAACATTCACCTAAGAACTGATAACAGCTAGCTAGAATGCACAAAGTAGTCTACAATACTTCACATCAGAAGTTAGAGATATGATGTAACTGAGTGAATCAAATCTGTTAGAGTAACTATGGAAGTACACTAAATGTGTATAATAGTTATACTAAGGACCTGAATTGTGAATTCCAACACCAAAAGTTAAGAATACAAATTTTCTCTTCAAGTTATTGAAGTGAGTCTCAGTACTTCAATATACTATTAATTGAGACTCACTTCAATAACTTGAAGAGAAAATTTTTATTACCAATAGACATACACATTTTTGTAAAAATATTATTATAAATGGAGGATTTTTCTAATTCAAGGTAAATAAAAGTAAATTTCGCAGATACGAAGTACAAACAAGATACATTAGCAAAATATCTCAAATATAATAGAGTTTTTATCCTAAAAATGTAAACCCATTGATAAATTCCATCGTCAGAAATCAGAAAATTCAATAAATTGTTACAACAAAAGTAATGAATTATTTTTAAAAATCTCTCTATTTTTCTAATTGTATTTCTGCAGTAGCTTGATTTCTATGTCAATACAATCATTCTTCATCACTTTATTACACTTCAAAGTTTGCAACATCGGAAAATTCTTTTGCAAATAACTTAAAAACTGAATGAAATTTTGATAGAGAGTATATTTATGCAAATATTCTTTGTAAGGTATAGAATAATTGAACCCTGCAGTAAAAAAAAAGAAAATCGTGACTTAAGCGTGGCTTAGTGGTTGGAGCTTGAGCCTCCGCCTCCTGGTCGAAAGGTTAGCGGTTTGAGTCCAGCTGCGGTCATGTTGTTGCCTGAAAAGAGAGTGTCTGTCTTTCTGCGGACTTCATTGCTAATATAACACCGTTAGGAGGGTTTCTTCCTAAAAAATTTCTCAGGGATGATGCATGATGCCTCCTAGCTTAAAGGGTCCACTTTGGAAATTGTGGGATTTCCGGTCGATTTGTGGGACTTACCACTCTGCAGATTCTGACGGCGGCACTTTAGGTTGGGGGCCGGGTATAATAGAACTTCAGTTCCCCATAACTGATAGGACTACGGTTTTATATACACACACTTGTGTGTGTATATATGTTGTGGTTTATCATTCCCATCGAATAGTCCCAGTCTGATGGCCACTCTTTTCTTTAAGGAGGCAGCGTGGCTTAGTGGTTGGAGCTTGAGCCTCCTAATTGAAAGGTGGGCGTCTCGAGTCCAGCTGCAGTCATGTTGTTTCCTGAAAAGAGAGTGTCTGTCTTTCTGTGGATTTCACATAGGCGGCGGAAGCAGGGGGCCACCAGGGGCACTGTGCCCCACCCCCCCCCCCCCCCCTTAAAACTTACTTCAAGCTTGTTTTCATTAATAATTAGTTCAGGTTTGCATTAACAATTAGTTGTGGCCCCTTTCCTAATGAACTTCCTCCACTTATGCTTCATTGCTAAGTTAATTAACCCCAGGTTTGTTTTACTACTTTGTTTTAAAAATACTGTATTATATAGTAATTCTAAAATTCAAACAGTGTATTAATAGATTGTCGTCCATCTATTATTCTCAATAACTTAATCCTATGGAGTCTAGAAGTAATACCAAGTTCTTTCTCTAGTATTTCCTCGTCAAATTCAGACAGAAGTGATCCAGTTATGTTTTCTTCACTGAATTTACTTCTATACTTACTGAGACCAAGTTTATCAAGTAGCAAGAGGACCTGAAGAGAATAATATAGTATAATATAAAATGAAAAGCACTATGTTGTTAATGTACCTGATCAATGGACAGGTTTATGAGATGCAGCTCTTCTTGGTGAGGAACCTGATCATCACTAACAGTTGTTGTTGTATACTTCTTTTTAACTTCCCTGCTGTCCATAGGTTTTAAGTCTAGTGTAGAAATATAAATATTATATCACTGCAAAAAGCAGTTTGGTTAGTTCATTAATTGTGTGTCAGTCAACAACATGTATACATGTATATAGATCTATATAGTGCCATTCACAATAATTCAGGTGTCAAAGAGAAAGTTTGTAATCTTAACTAGTACGTTCATGTTGAGTTGGCACCAAACTAAATTATATTATCATTTAGTTTGGTGCCAACTCAATGTGAACGTACTTTAGTTTGTTGTAGTTGTTCACAGTCATGACCAAGTACGTTAAATTGATGGAGTGTGACTGATATGATGTCTGACAGATTTGAAAACAAGATAGTGAGGATTCCCTCGCCTACGTGTCAAAGTAATATTACATATGTGTAAAACAAACAATAATTATTTAATACACCAAAAGATTATAATATATGTTTATATCATAGCTCATTTGTATGAGTTTTATAACTATTAAAAGTTAACCTCAGATTGTTTAATGATACAAAAGTCAAGCATGAAGATTCTTCTATTATAGTATCAACTACAGTGGCTGCTATCAACTGAACTCAATTCTTTTAAATACAAAAAGTATATATAATAATACGTGTATTTTGTTTCTATAAGTCTTACATTTTAGCCTCTGCTTTATTTCAAAGATGACATATAAAAAAAGTATCCCTATAAGTGCTTTGTGGTGTGCAGCATGCAGTAATCATTGCTGACTATCTAGTCTCGCGAGCCAGACTCCTCCCCTTTTTTAGATTGGATGGTGGGGAGGGAGTCTGGTCAATCTTTCTGTCCCAGCTAAGGAATTTGGCTGCAGGTGTTGGTATGAAAATTAGACCACATGTAAACTGTGAATATCGTTATTATTCTACATCTGTGTTAAAAAATTTGATAGCTAGAGTAACAATAAGTTATAACAGTTAAAAAAAGAAACAATGCACTTTCACTTGCCATCTTCTAACGGGTAATAACGATATTCACAGTTTACATGGGGTCTAATTTTCATACCCACACCTGTGGCCAAATTTCTTAGCTGGGACAGAAAAGTCAACTCAATTGATCAGACTCCCTCCCCGCCGTTCGATCTCAAAAAGGAGAGAGTCTGGCTGCGAGACTAGACTTTATCATGTCTGAAAACACAACAGCCTACTGTAGTTATTATTTGATTATCTACTCTCTTTACCTTTTAAATGACCTTGTAGAACTTTAGGAATATATTTCAGGTAGAATAGGTAGCTATTAGTTCCAGTTTCTACATAAACTACAAGCTAGCTGTCTATTACGTCCCACGTCCATTAATTGACCGACTAACTACGTAACTACGTATACAATGCATACTTGCGTAAGTGACACAAGAATATCATACTTTGAACCCAGGGGGATCCGGGAATCTGCATTTTTAGTGTTGGGTGTTGGATTTGTATGCTGATGCAATTGTCATCTTTATTAGGTGGAACTGACACGTTTTAATAATAATAACTATTTCATCACGATAATTGCATTCCTGTAGTACCTGAAGGCTGTGTCCAGACCCTTCCCCGTTTTAGGATTGGGTCTGGCTTGCGAGACTAACACACAATATGATTACCATACCCTCTGCCTACGCTTCTTGATGAGAGTAATAACAGTTTATATGTAGTAGTTCTTCCACTACAAATTTATATAAGAACTGATAACAGCTACTTCTCCCACTATACATTTATGATTACCTAAAAACTGATAATAGCTACTTCTCCCACTGTACATTCATAATTACCTAAGAATTGATAATAGCTATATAGCTACAATGCAAAAACAAATTTACTGGTTACTACAGTTGCAAGGATGTAACAATTAGTCACTTATTCAAATTGTTATTGATTCTGCATTCTTATAATGCCATAGCTACTTTGTACTAATTATAACCAATTAGTATAATTTTAGGGTGCTGTCTACTCATATTTCATACCAACAATTACTTAATGTATCATTTAAAGTGATTGTATCTGGCAGTTTTGGTTGACAAAAGAGTTTGGAACCTGCAAAAAAATAATTTAATTTATTTAGTGTACATTTTTATACTCGACGTACATAATGTCATAGTAACATCATGTATCACTGTAAAAACGAACCAGTTATTTTAACCTTATTTGCTGTATTGATAATAAATATTATGCTTGTGAGGTATAAATTATTGTAAAGTCTCATTCAATTTTGAAAAATTCCACAACTTTTTTCTTATAAAAACAAATAATAAAATTTAATAGCAAATAGATTTTTAAAACATTTGTGTATAATTATATTATATATATTATATATATATCTATATACACAAATGTTTAAAAAAGTATTTGTTATCTGTTATTTGTTATTTTTTTGTTATTTGTACTTGTAATAACAAATAATATCTGGTGCATCTAAATTGCTGTGGGATTCTTTATTATGTAATGTACTTTATTACTAGTTAAATAGACATATATATGTAGTCTCAGGAGCATATTATTAATATTGAAACTCATGTAACCAAACATGGGTTATAATAATTTTTACAGTGTATAAGTAGCCACAATAGCCTGTATGACAAACTACATTAACATTTATGTTATCCTTTGCAACTATACAATCCACAAAGTAGTCTACAATACTTCAGATCAGTAGTTAGGAGATATGATGTAACTGTGTAAAGCAAATTTAATTTTAGAGTGTACATGTTAGAGCAACTCTGGAAGTACACTAATAATCCCATATTGTACCAAGCTTAAGGATGTTAAATATAATCCCTACAAAGTATATAGATATGGCATTAGATGTATGTATCCTGAACAACAAACTATTTGTTAAATCTTGTAACGACACTAACCAATACATTTGTTATTTAACAATAATGTATATTTGCAGTGGCATACACTAAATACTACTTCATATATAAGCAAGCATTGGAAAAACATCCAGTTTAAATTTTCTCACCAACACATGTGAATGCACGTAAATTATAAACTCTAACCTTCATCAACCTTCTGTCTCAAGTCTTTAACATATTGCATTAGTATGCTATTGCTATGTTTTAATTGCAGAAGTTCTTCCTGCATTGAAGTGACATGTTTCGAAATATCTGGATCGTCATAAAGAGCCATGGTAGAATCTCTCAAGGAGTGATCAATTCGCTGATAGGAAATATTCTTCTGCGAAGGAATAGAAGCATGATTGTCAGTACCTGGTAAGTCAGAAGACAAGTAAGTATATTCTTCTGATGAATCGAGATGTTGAGAAGATATGCTTTGTGTTGGGTATACCATGGGTTTTAAGGTTAGAGTAACACCATTTTTCCATGCTTCTCCATCTTGAACACATTGAAAAACAGTAGTTTGTACTTTATTTTTTGTTGGAGAGATATCAGTAATCACTTCCTTAATGTGCGAAGGATGAAATGTCTCAAGAATGGTCTTGCTTTTCTTGAAAAGTTGCTGTCTGTCATCTTCTTCAAGCTCAATTAGCTCAAAACTGATTGATACATTGGCTAATATCTCAACAATACTTCCTGGACGACTGTGATATGATGCAATAAGGGATTGTTCTGAACTTACCATAGTGAGTGTATGTGGGTTTCTGATTTGTTGTTGGATTTTTTTCTCAGTATGAAAGATTTTGGCTTTAACTGGGAAATTCAGGTACTGTACTACGTCTGAAAGGTATAGCTTGATTTTGAAAACATTAGTAGTAAAAGAGATTTTCATTGATTCACGAAGAACTTTCAGCTCATTGGATGGTATGCTGATACACCTCAATTTCTTTCGGCCATCAAATCCTTTCAGAACTAAAACTTCCCCTTCAACAAACGAGGATGCTTTCTTCTTTCCAGCAAAACCTTTGTCAACTGCTACCACTTGTGGCAATGGATGTGATTTAAATAGATGGCTAGTTGTTGGGAATGAAAACCCAATTTCAACAACCTCATTATTATCAACTGGATTATACATTACGCTACACTGTATGGAAGAGTTAATAGGTATTATTAGTTTCTTCCTTGAATGCGTACAAACAGCATGGACTACAGTTGTTTCCTTTAGGCAGTGTACATCAAGCAATTCTCCATCGAGAAGTGAATTTTCTCCACCAATACCATAGATTGACTCACAGACGGATAAACGGAATGGAATATCACTTGTAAATTTATTCATAATTTCATGGAGTGGCAATTGTGGTGATACTTTGACGGCATCATATATCTGTCCTTCTGCTCCAGTAGTGAATACACGAGGGAGTTTTGGTGCTAGTTCACTCTTCTTTTTACGTGAGCTGTTTGTTTCTGTATGTGAATTTTGCTGATTTTGTGCCCTTGAAGGAACAGGAGGAGGTAGACAACTGCTCTTTGGTCTTGGAGGTAGAGGCGGAGGTGAGGTATTATTCTTGAGCTCTTCACTTCGTATTTCTTCCATCAGTGAATTGGGTGTGTAGACACAACTATAATAATTATAATACAGTGAAATTACTGGTGTTGCATTGGTAATAGGTAGCTGAAATAAACATAACATACCAAAACTATAATTATCTACTTTAGTGTGTTTTAGTAAATACATTTCAGAAGCAGCAACGATAAAATGTATATTGTCTAACAAAACTAAACTAAATCTTTTCCAAGTCTAAACCATATATAAAGTTTGGATCACCAGATACTATGATTATCTCATTGCAAAAACAAACATTATTGGTTGAAATAACTAGGTTAGTACAGTTACAAAGATTTAATAATTAATTACATTAGTTGGTTATTCAGGAGATACATATATCTAATACCATAGCTACTTTGTACTAATTATATTCTGTAGAAGTTGCTCAAATAACACATAAAATTTACATGTGGATGATAACAACAATGCATACATGTTTTGTACACAAGAAGATGAAATTTTAGTAGATCTATTTAAGCTGACATAGATTAGCGTAACATAATTAAAAAGTATTCTGACGTGTTGATTGTTGTGTTTTCTACTTACTTTGCAACTAATACTCAAATAGTATTTTTTATCAAAATAGCAAGAGTGAGCTTTGTTGTGATATACATCATGCAGTATAGCTGCTATTGCAAATCAGGGTTACATACAGTGGGGGATATCCCCTAACTTGTTTCCCCCATCAGATGTTGACCAAAAGGGTAAAATTGCTAACACACATGCAACTAGCACATTATTCTGACCTGCTACTCAAGACTACTATAGACACACAACATACAGTTTTAAATAAAATAATTATAATTCAGTCCACCTTAATTAACAAAATACTGTTAAAAGATACCCACACTAATTATGTACATACCTCTCTAATACACGAAATCCAATTCTAACTAGACAAGACAGAAAAACATTCGTCGCAGTCACCTAAAACACAACCTCACAAATAAATGGGCGTTGCTTTACGTGAATGTTTTTCTGTCTTGTCTGGTTTTAAACCCGGGACGGGACGATACGGGACGGAACGGAACGGAACGGAACGGAACGGGACGGGACGGGATTGTCCCACATTTAAAATACAGGACGAGCTAGACGGACTAAGTAACTGGCACACCTATTAATTTACGTGAGAGAATGTGCTGGCATTGAAGCAATCTTACTATTGAAGAAGCAATAAAATTTCTCGAGAGCCAAAGCTGATCAAATATACATCTTCTTTTGTGAATGCAACAGTGAAAAGAGAAGTTACACAAAACCAGCTCATGATCAAATAGCGGCAAGAATGATACTTCAATCACTTATTATACATGTACATAATTAGCTATGGTTATATAATGTTGGTACTCCCAATAATAAGATTATTTTTAGTTACACTAAACGTTAGTTTTGATTAGTTTTTGTCATTCAAACATGACTGGAGGTGTGACCTGGTCCAATCAGGGTGTGACTAAACTCCCTCGAAATGAGCCTAGGATTAAGAAGCATTACTTCCATGCACATCTTGGACATGTACTATTATGATTCAGTAATGTCCATCAGTGGATGGATAGCTACTACATTCCCAAAGATTCCAGAACACGTCATCACTCACAAAGATACTTTGTGATTTACTGCTACTATAAGTTACTTGTATTATACTATATCTTAAGCACTGTTAACCTCAGTTTTGTAATCAAATTTTTACTTTGTGATAAATGTTAAGAATACTGTATTAGTAATTTTAAAGCATTTTACAAACATTCAAACAGTGTATTATTATTCTTAATAACTTAATCCTATGAATTCTAGAAGTAATACCAAGGTCTTTCTCTAGTATTTCCTCGTCAAGTTCAGACAGAAGTGATCCAGTTATGTTTTCTTTGCTGAATTTATTTTTATACTTACTGAGACCAAGTTTATCAAGTAGCAAGAGGACCTGAAGAGAATAATATAGTGTAATATAAGTTGAAAAGCACTATGTTGTCAATGTACCTGATCAATGGACAGGTTTATGAGATGCAGCTCTTCTTGGTGAGGAACCTCATCATCACTAACAGTTTTTGTTGTAAACATTTTTTTAACCTCCCTGTTGTCCATAGGTTTTACGTCTAGTGTAGAAATATAAATATTATATTTGTGATATCACTGTGGTTGGTCTTAATTGCATGTCAGTCAACAACTAGGAACTGATAACAGCTAGCTACATGTATAGAATATGCACATAGCAGCCTAAAATACTTCATAACAGTTGTTAAGGAGATATGCAACCGAGTACTCTGTAAAATGTAATGGCCTATTTTGAGTTAGTTACAGGAGCTTCAATGCAATTTTATCTCAGTGCTGATTTGTTTTTCCCAAGATAAGTACTACTTTTATTTCATCTTGATCTACATTGACTAGTATATAAAGTACATCTCATAATAAAGCATAGTAACAATAATAATAACTATTTCATCATGATAATTATTGCATTCCTGTATATAGTAGCTTATTGGGTCTGGCTTGCGAGACTAACACACAATATGATTACCATACCCTCTGCCTACGCTTCTTGACGAGAGTAATAACAGTTTATATGTAGTAGTTCTCCCACTACAAATTTACCTAAGAACTGATAACAGCTACTTCTCCCACTATACATTCATGATTACCTAAGAACTGATAACAGCTAGCTACAATGCAAAAACAAAATTGTTAAAATAACTATTTTATTGGTTAGTACAGTTGCAAGGATTTAACAATTAGTCACTTATTGTTATTGATTCGGTTATAATTAGTACTTTGTACTAATTATAACCAATTAGTATAATTTTAGGGTGCTGTCTACTCATATTTCATACCAACAATTACTTAATGTATCGTGATTGTATCTGGCAGTTTTGGTTGACAAAAGGGTTTGAAAACCTGCAAAAACATAATTTGATTTATTTAGTGTACATTTTTATACTCAACGTACATGATGTCATAGTAACATCATGTATATTTAGCCACAATAACCTGTATGACAAACTACAATAACATTTATGTTATCCTTTGCAACTGTACAATGCACAAAGTAGTCTACAACACTTCAGATCAGCAGTTAGGAGATATGATGTAACTGCGTAAAGCAAATTTAATTTTAGAGTGTACATGTAATTAGAGCAACTCTGGAAGTACACTAACAATCCCATATTTACCAAGCTTAAGGATGTTAAAATATCCTGAATTGTGAATAGCAACACCAAAAGGTAAGAATACAAATTTTCTCTTCAATATCTCAATTCGGTATTGCCATATTATTCAATTACTACACAATTGTTGAGGTAACCAAGCAATTTTTTTTTTGCAGTGAGCTGCTTCATGTTCATGTTATTTACACTGATGAAGTGAGTTCTTGAGTAATAGTATATTCATAAGTATTGAAGTACTGTGCATCATTCTGCAGCATTTATAGCACAGTTAAAAGATTATTTCACATATTTTTGTATAACATTCTTCACAGTGCATTAAGTGTTTCAATGTGGCACTTTGGTGGCTACTCAAGGTCAAAATTACATTCATTCATGCATTATGTAACCTCAACCTTTATAGATCACCATCATCACACAGTATTAAAATCAATGCTTGATATTTTGGTTGCATTTCACAATTAGTTGTGCATTTAGTAATTAGTGTGCAATCATGTGGCTAGTATGGGGGGGGGGGGGGGGGGTGTATATGGAAATATGATGGGCTCAATATCACATAATATGCACTAACGTTTAGCTAAAACATACACCAATGAAGTTTTGACATCTGCTGATATTACAAACCAGGTACTAAAGTACATATGTGTACAGTAGATTACTGAAGTGAATGTAGAAGTTTATAAATATGTGAAGTTGTATGTCAGAAAATATAACTTTGCGCAGATTTTAGCCTTGTAGGAATATTGCACTGTAGATGCAGTATTGAATTACATATAATGAGCACTATTAGAAGTCTCTGCTCATGGTCAAACACTGCAAAAACAAAATTGACTAATTCATTGGTTAGTTAATAATTATTGGTTACAGTTGCAAGGAATAGTGGAAATTGTAATTTAATTTTTAGTGTAGGTTGTTATGGATATACATGTAATTATAATCTGTAATTTCAATTTCCCTATCCTGTCTAATAAATATTTTCATTGTAGGTTTCCAAATCTTCCTTGTGCATGTAATTATAATCTGTAATTTCAATTTCCCTATCCTGTCTAATAAATATTTTCATTGTAGGTTTCCAAATCTTCCTTGTGCATCTAACATGAGATATTAAGCATGATAGTTGATACATATATATATATATGTTTTATGTATTTTAATATAATCAGTACAAAGTATATAGCATTAGATGTATATATCCTGAACAACAAACTAATTGTTAAATCTTTGTAACCACATTAACCAGTACATTTGTTATTTAAACAATAATGTATATTTGCAGTGGCATACACTAAATACTACTTCATATAAGCAAGCATTGGAAAAACATCCAGTTTAACCAACATATTTGTATATGTGAATGCACGTATATTATAAACTCTAACCTTCATCAACCTTCTGTCTCAAGTCTTTAACATATTGCATTAGTATGCTATTGCTATGTTTCAATTGCAGAAGTTCTTCCTGTATTGAAGTGACATGTTTCGAAATATCTGGATCGTCATAAAGAGCCATGGTAGAATCACTGAAGGAGTGATCAATTTGCTGATAGGAAATATTCTTCTGCAAAGGAATGGAAGCATGATTGCCAGAACCTGGTAAGTCCGAAGACAAGTAAGTATATTCTTCTGATGAATCGAGATGTTGAGAAGATATGCTTTGTGTTGGGTATACCATGGCTTTTAAGGTTAGAGTAACACCATTTTTCCATGCTTCTCTATCTTGAACACATTGAAAAACAGTAGTTTGTACTTTATTTTTTGTTGGAGAGATATCAGTAATCACTTCCTTAATGTGCGAAGGATGAAATGTCTCAAGAATGGTCTTGCTTTTCTTGAAAAATTGCTGTCTGTCATCTTCTTCAAGCTCAATTAGCTCAAAACTGATTGATACATTGGCTAATATCTCAACAATACTTCCTGGACGACTGTGATATGATGCAATAAGGGATTGTTCTGAATTTACCATAGTGAGTGTATGTGGGTTTCTAATTTGTTGTTGGATGTTTTTCTCAGTATGAAAGATTTTGGCTTTAACTGGGAAATTCAGGTACTGTACCACTTCGGAGAGGTAAAGCTTGATTTTGAAAAGATTAGTAGTAAAAGAGATTTTCATTGATTCACGAAGAACTTTCAGCTCATTGGATGGTATGCTGATACACCTCAATTTCTTTCGGCCATCAAATCCTCTCAGAATTAAAACTTCCCCTTCAACAAGAGAGGATGTTTTCTTTTTTCCAGCAAAACCTTTTTCAACTGCTACCACTTGTGGCAATGGATGTGACTTAAATAGATGGCTAGTTGTTGGGAATGAAAACACAATTTTAACAACCTCATTATTATCAACTGGATTGTACATTACGCTACACTGTATGGAAGAGTTAATAGGTATTATTAGTTTCTTCCTTGAATGCATACAAACAGCATGGACTACAGTTGTTTCCTTTAGGCAGTGTACATCAAGCAATTCTCCATCGAGAAGTGAATTTTTTGAAGGAACAGGAGGAGGTAGAATACTGCTCTTTGGTCTTGGAGGTAGAGGCGGAGGTGAGGTATTATTCTTAAGCTTTTTACTTTGTATTTCTTCCATCACCGAATTGGGTATGTGGACACAACTATAATAATTATAATACAGTGAAATTACTGGTGTTGCATTGGTAATAGCATTGTTTTGGTAGCTTAAATAAACATAACATACCAAAACTATAATTATCTACTTTAGTGTGTTTTAGTAAATACATTTCAGAAGCAGCAACGATAAAACATATATTATCTGGAATATTCTGTAGAAGTTACTCAAATAACACATAAAATTTACATGTGGATGATAACAACAATGCATACTTGTTTTGTACACAAGATAAAATTTTAGTGGATCTATTTAAGCTGACATAGTTTACCGTAACATAATTAAAAAGTATTCTGACATGTTGATTGTTGTGTTATTCTACTTACTTTGCAACTAATACTCAAATAGAAGAGTGAGCTCTGTTGTCATCATGCAGTATAGCTGCTATGCAAATCAGGGTTTCATACAGTGGGGATATCCCCTAACTTGATTCCCCCATCAGATGTTGCTAACACACATGCAACTAGCACATCAGTCTGACCTGCTACTCCAGACTACTATCAGAGATAATACAAACTACGTATATAACCGGGATAGGAAACTCATCCCAACCGGATGAAACCATGCGTGTTATAAAGTATGACGTCACGACTCTGGAAACTCAACACGTTCTTTCACGTGTCATAAAACTGCTATGGATACCACCAGAGATACCGGTGGTACTTTGAAAGCTGTACTGGAACTCGATGAGCTAAAGAAGGATACTGCTGTGACAATAAGTGTTGTGAAAAGTGCAGAAAGACTACTTACTCTTAATAGAGAGAAAGAGATTCATTTACAGCAACTGATGGCCCAAATGAGACAATCATATACCAGAATGTTTGGATCTGTACAACGCTACCAACTTACTGCTATGAAGAACGAGAAATTGTGGGCCCAAATGAGACAATCATATACCAGAATGTTTGGATCTGTACAACGCTACCGACTTACTGCTATGAAGAACGAGAAAGTGTGTGCTATGTTTCACATGTTTTCTATAGAGGAAGGGTTTGACTTTGAAATGTGATAAATCATTGAGCTTAGGGGGTCATGAAATCTTTTGGCAATTATTAATGGAAACTGAATTTATAAGACAGCTAACAACCCAAACACAAGGAGATCCTGTCATTACTGCTAGCCCTTGCTCTTTTCGTAATCTTTCTTTTGTAGAGGAAAATGCTGTGCGTTATACTGCAGGCTACATTGTTCGAAAGCTCGAGCAAAAATACTCTAAACAGACTACCCAAGAAGCAATTGAATGTACTGCAGCTCTGAAGGAAATGGCTGGGAAACTGAAGACTACTGGCACAACCATGTACAGAAGTGAGCAGAGATCAAGTGAGTGGACCAAACTTATAGACCGTGGTGGATTGTACCATGTGGAAGACATTGTGTATGACTTGTTCGTCACAATAGAATTACTAGTAGACCAGAAACTTTCATCAATAATGAAGGGAAGAGGTAAAGGTCTAGAGCAAGTTAAGAAGGAAAATCTCTCATGGGTCTGCAGTGATGAAGAAGTGCAGTTTTTATGGTGTTTGGTCAGCCCTGCTAAAATTGAAAATGAGAGTGTTCGTAGTATGTATTATCTCTGCTACTATAGACACACAACATACAGTCTTAAAATAATTATAATTCAGTCCACCTTAATACTGTTAAAGATACCCACACTAATTATGTACATACCTCTCTAATACACGAAATCCAATTCTAACTAGACAAGACAGAGAAAAATATTCACGAGCACACAACATCGATGTCGCAGTCACGTAAAGCAATGCCCATTTATTTGTAAGGTTGTGTTTAACAACTAAGTAACTGGCACACCTACTAATTTACGTGAGCACATGGCAGAGAATGTGCTGGCAGTGAAGCAATCTTAAGCTTACTATTGAAGAAGCAATAAAATTTCAAAAGCTGATTAAATATACCTCTTCTCTTGTGAATGTAACAGTGAAAAGAGAAGTTACACAAAACCAGCTCATGATCAATTAGCAAGAATGATACTTCAATCACTTATTATACATGTACATAATTAGCTATGGTTATATAATGTTGGTACTCCCAATAATAAGATTATTTTTAGTTTTTGACATTCAAGCAGATGACTGGAGGTGTGACCTGGTCTGATCAGGGTGTGACTGAACTCCCTCGAAATGAGCCTAGGATTAAGAGCATTACTTCCATGCACATACTCCCTCACATCTTGAACTAGTATATAAAGACATGTACCATTATGATTCAGTAATGTCCATCAGTGGATGGATAGCTACTACATTCCCAAAGATTCCAGAACATGTCATCACTCACAAAGATACTTTGTGATTTACTGCTACTATAAGTTACTTGTATTATACTATATCTTAGTTATTAGCACTGTTAACTTCAGTTTTGTAATCAAATTTTTACTTTGTGATAAATGTTAAAAATACTGTATTAGTAATTTTAAAGCATTTTACAAACATTCAAACAGTGTATTAATAGATTGTCGTCCATCTATTATTCTCAATAACTTAATCCTATGGAGTCTAGAAGTAATACCAAGTTCTTTCTCTAGTATTTCCTCGTCAAATTCAGACAGAAGTGATCCAGTTATGTTTTCTTTGCGGAATTTATTTTTATACTTACTGAGACCAAGTTTATCAAGTAGCAAGAGGACCTGAAGAGAATAATATAGTATAATATAAGTTGAAAAGCACTATGTTGTCAATGTACCTGATCAATGGACAGGTTTATGAGATGTAGCTCTTCTTGGTGAGGAACCTCATCATCACTAACAGTTGTTGTTGTATACTTCTTTTTAACTTCCCTGCTGTCCATAGGTTTTAAGTCTAGGGTAGAAATATAAATATTGTTTTTGGGATATCACTGTGGTTGGTTACCTTAATAGCATGTCAGTCAGTCAACAACATATATACCATTCACACTAATTCAGGTGTCAAAGAGAAAGTTTGTAATCTTAACTTGTTTGTTGTTGTTGTTCACAGTCATGACTAAGTACATTAAATTCATGGAGTGTAATGTCTGACAGATTTGAAAACAAGATAGTGAGGATTCCCAAGTATTTTATATATGTAGTATTTCCCCCACTACAAGTTCACATAAGAACTGATATCAGCTACTTCTCCCACTATACATTCACCTAAGAACTGATAACAGCTAGCTAGACTTCACATCAGACGTTAGAGATATGATGTAACTGAGTAAATCAAATCTGTTAGAGCAGCTATGGAAGTACACTAAATGTGTATAATAGTGATACCAAGGACCTGAATTGTGAATTTCAACACCAAAAGTTAACAATACAAATTTTCTCTTTCTCAAGTAATAGTATATTCATGAGTATTGAAGTACTGTTTATCATTTGGCATCATTTATAGTATAGTTAATAGATTATTTATGTATAACATTCTTTACAAGTGTTTTAATGTGGCACTTTAGTGGCCAATCAAGGTGTCAATTAAATAATGTACTTGCTACATTCATGCATTATCTATCCTCAATAAAATTAAATTAAACAGTGTTGAAATTAATGGTTGATGTTTTGGTTGCATTTTCAGAGGGGTAGCTAGTTACGCATTTAGTAATTAATACATTCTAAAGATGCAGTAATGAATTGCATACAATTAGGATGATTAGAAGTCTCTGTTCATGGTCTAATACCGCAAAACCAAAATTGACTAGTTTATTGGTTAGTGTTACAGTTGCAAGGAATAGTGGAAATTGTAATTTAATTTGCAGCGTAGATTGTTATGGATATAGATGTGATTATAATCCAATAATTGTAACTAATAAGAATAAATATTTTAATTAAATCATTTTAGGTTTCTAAACCTTCTTTGTGTATCTAATATGAGATATTAGGCATGATAACTGATTATAATTGGTACATATATATATCTTTTATATCTTTTATATAATTAGTACAAAGTAGCTATGGCATTAGGTGTACATTGCTGTGGCATACACTAAATCAAAAACAACTTCATATAAGCAAGCATTGGAAAAAATCAAGTTTAACTTTTCTCACCAACATAATTATTTGTATACACAAATGCATGTAAATTATAAACACTAACCTCCATCAACCTTCTGTCTCAAGTCTTTAACACATTGCATTAGTATGCTATTACTATGTTTTAATTGCAGAAGTTCCTCCTGTATTGAACGAGGTTTGGTGACATGTATCGAAAAATCTATATCATCATAAAGAGCTGTAGAATCACTCAAGGAGTGATCAATCTCCTGATAGGAATTATTTGTCTGCAAAGGTTCACGATTGTCAGTAACTGGTAAGTAAGAAGACAAGTAAGTATATTCTTCTGATGAATCGAGATGTTGAGAAGATATGCTTTGTGTTGGGTATACCATGGCTTTTAAGGTTAGAGTAACACCATTTTTCCATGCTTCTCCATCTTGAACACATTGAAAAGCAATATTTTGTACTTTATTTTTTGTTGGAGAGATATCAGTAATCACTTCCTTAACGTGCGAAGGATGAAATGTTTCAAGAATGGTCTTACTTTTCTCGAAAAGAAGCTGTCTATCATCTTCTTCAAGTTCAATTACCTCAAAATTGATTGGTACATTGGCTAGTATCTCAACAATACTTCCTGGACGACTGTGATATGATGCAACAAGGGATTGTTCTGAACTTACCATAGTGAGTGTATATGGGTGTCTGAATTTTTGTTGGATGTTTTTCTCAGTATAAAAGATTTTGGCTTTAACTGGGAAATTCAGGTACTCTACTACTTCTGAAAGGTATAGCTTGATTTTCAAAACATTGGTAGTAAAAGAGATTTTCATTGATTCACGAAGAACTTTCAGCTCATTGGATGGTATGCTGATACACCTCAATTTCTTTCGGCCATCAAATCCTCTCAGAACTAAAACTTCCCCTTCAACAAACGAGGATACTTTCTTCTTTCCAGCAAAACCTTTGTCAACTGCTACCACTTGTGGCAATGGATGTGATTTAAATAGATGGCTAGTTGTTGGGAATGAAAACCCAATTTCAGCAACCTCATCATTATCGACTGGATTATACATTACACTACACTGTATGGAAGAGTTAATAGGTATTATTAGTTTCTTCCTTGAATGCGTATAAACAGCATGGACTACAGTTGTTTCCTTTAGGCAGTGTACATCAAGCAATTCTCCATCAAGAAGTGAATTTCCTCCACCAATACCATAGATTGACTCACTGACGGATAAACGGAATGGAATATCACTTGTAAATTTATTCATAATTTCATGGAGTGGCAATTGAGGTGATACTTTGATGGCATCATATATCTGTTCTTCTGCTCCAGTAGTGAATACACGATGGAGTTTTGGTGCTAGTTCACTCTTCTGTTTACATGATCTGTTTGTTTCTGTATGCGAATTTTGCTGATTTTGTGCCCTTGAAGGAACAGGAGGAGGTAGAATACTGCTCTTGGGTCTTGGAGGTAGAGGTTGAGGCGGAGGTGAGGTATTATTCTTGAGCTCTTCACTTCGTATTTCTTCCATCACTGAATTAGGTGTGTAGACACAACTATAATAATTGTAATACAGTGAAATTACTGGTGTTGTTTTGGTAATAGCATTTGTTAACCAAAAGCTTACAATTGATAACACATGCAAGCGTGCGATCTTGCTACTCCAGACACAACATACAGTCTTAAAATAATTATAATTCAGTCCAACTTAACAAAATATTGTTGTTACAGATACCCACAATAATAATTATGTGCATACCTCTCTAATACAAGAAATCCAATTCCAACTAGACAAGACAGAGAAAAACTTTCACAGTACAGTGAGCACACAACATCGATGTCGCAGGCAACGCCCATTTATTTTGCGAAAATTGATAGAATAAAATTTAATTTTATCAATTTTTTTATTGTACAGAAAACTTCATACAAAACTACAGATCTGAATGCATAAAATTGTTAATCAACAAAAGAGAGGGAAAAAAAATCTATAGAATAAGCAATATATATATTTTCTTTTAATTCAATATAAATAGGAGTAAACATCTGATAAAAACAACTCAATAGATTCAAATTATAAAATGTAATCCCTGGACCTGAATATACATATACACATCGTAGACACATACTTATCACACACACTTATTCATAAAATTATATATTAAGTATCAATGCATACAACAGATATACATACACATACTGTGTATATAAAATAAGGACATTGCATGAGAAACATCCGAAGAAATAATGGTTAATAATTTAAACATTAATTTTTAAAAGAATACAAGATGTTTTATCTTAATTAGAAGATTCTCAAAAACATTTACTCTGCTCATGTGGTTGGGTATGTTAAAAATGAACCTGTAGTTGATGTTACGTTGTCTGTTTGTTTTATAGACTGGTTCTGTGATGATTGTGGCTGTTGTTGATTTGGCAATCCATTCAATAGAGACATAGTATTTGACGAAGAAGCTAAAGGAACCTGTTGTTGTTGTTGTTGCTTCAAAAGAGATGATACATTTTGCTGTAATGAAGCAATGATTTCAGCTACACTAGCATTACCAGGTAATGATGACAATGGTTGGACTGTGACAATTTTCGCACCTGGTGATTTTCCTTGAGGAATCAGTGGTGCAGATAGAGAAGACGACTGACCAGCAATCATTGGCTGGCTGAGATTAACAGCTTGAGATTTTAATAAAGGGGATAGTGGAGTTTTAGAAGAAGGGGAAGGTGCAAAGTTCAAAGGTCGTGCAGTAACAGTACCACTGCGTAACTGAGCAGTGCTTTGTGACGAGAATACAGTAGTAGAAGGTGAGTTAAGAATTTGAGAAGTTTTAAGAGGAGAACTCGAAGGCAATAGTGAAGAATGGTTACCAGCCTGTTGTAATTGCTGGAGTGTTGATAAAACTGCTGCAACACTATTAGGTGAATTTACACCAGGTGCTGTTGCAATAGCCATTGGAGAATTAATTGAAGAGGTACTGCTACTGGTTTCATTGAGTAGAGGAGTGAGATGAGCAGTAGCAGTAGGAGACATTTGACAGGTAGTAGGTGTAGATGTATTGGTTGATTGAGTTATAGGAACTATTCCAGGAGGCGGGTTTGTTAATGGGGACTGAGGTACAGTGTGAGATAAAGCCGATATCTGAGCCATTTCTGTGAGGATGTAACATTACACCATTGGTGCAGTGATATGATTGTATGTATACACACACACATTATTTTCAGAGACTATATTTTTTTACACAAATTATATCGAGTAAGGTGCAAGTTAGTTCAAATGTTGTCCTACTAATACATTATATGTTTACTGTATTAGTGTTGTTTTAGTAACTATAAATAAAGTTAACTAAACTATAAGTCTATTTCAATAAAATAAACTGAAAATTGCATCCTAAACTCTTTTTAGTAAGCCTAATATAGTCATTATTGTCATACTAAAACAACACTACACTGTACTTTCATTGACTACAGTGTACTTTGTACTACACAGCATTACACCTTAATACCATGCTATCACATACAAATATAAAAGGATTCACACATGCCTACAGTACAAAGTATTACTATAGTAGTAAAGTTGAATATCATCTTATTAAGGTGTAGCTCCCATCATAGTATGTAAACTTAATAAAGTCAGGTATTGTATAATATCACAGGTGTAGTGATAAAGGAATTTATTCACATTATATTGCAGTGTAACTAATAGAGGTATAAATGTACGTTTTAGGGCAGAAACAAATACACATGTACATGTACTAATAATATTTGCACATTCATTTGTTATTTTGGTATTCAAATATACTTTTTGGTATTCAGTTAATATTTGTGCATGTGCAGATTGCAGAAACAAAAAACACGTGTAATATTTATGGAAATTAAAGGTTTGGTGAAAAGTTTGTTAATAGCATTCTACGCTTGTAATCACAGAATGGACAATAAGATTGTTGTTATAAATCATGACAAACAATTTTGTGTTCACAATTACGTAAGATATCGTCAGTGCCTCACAGAGGATGGAAAGCACAAAACACACATACAAGCATCTGGGGAAGGGGTCAGTTGTGGAGTACATGTATTTATAATCTCCTAGGCTAATTTCTCTAAAATTGTAACTTTCCAGTTGTTAATTGGGGCAAGCCTGAGCAAGCCCCACACTTATCACTCTGCTGAAAGTTTACAATGTATATGTATATATATATATACATAATATATATTGTACGTCATTTCGTATTATCTTTGGTTGTATGGTATGTATTCGGTAAATATCTTAATGTTCAAATTTTCAAGCATTTCAAATTAAAATGTTTTAAAGCCACATGCATGTCACTGCTTGATAGCTATGAATTGAGGAAAAGAAGAGCTAGGGATAGAGCTAAACAAGCTGCAGAGACCAAAGAGAAAAGAGAAACAAGACTGTCTAAGAGGAGAAGCTTTCTTTGTCTAAAGTAGATTGAAGTTTCGAGGTCATTCTAGCTGAGATCTTTTCCAATAAAATACTTAACATCAGGATTATTCCTACTTTGTTTAGCAGGTGATACCTCTAAAACCAACCGTTCAGCTGTTGCATTTTGCCCTTCAATCTCACAAAACACTTGCCTTTGCTCTATGTCAAAAATTTGGTTATTCTAGCCACAGGTTCGCCCCATAATGATAGCATGCATGTGCAAGTAGTATTAGTATTAAAATACTATATCTATAACTTCTATATATGTACATTGTACATCTAGTTAACCTTTGTTAGTTTAGTAATCTTTGTTAGTTTAATCAATGCCTAAGGGCATACATGTAAGTACTAATACATGTATTAATACATGTACTAATGCATGTACCATTGAATTGTGTATACTCTTGTTATCAATACACATTCAGTGAAGTCATATATAGACATCCTACTATACAAACGTACCATCTAAAACAGGTTCAAATATTTTTGGTAATTGAGATTTTGCTTGTGCTAGGGATTCAGGAGTACAACTACCTGAATATAATCCACAATCTAATCCCATTTTCTTCAGTATATCAACATCTTGATGCAGTTCAAATGTGTTGTCAAAATTAAAAACATACTCTGATCTAAGGACAAGAAAGGTTTGTCAAAAATCATAAATATAGACATTAACAGACCAGCAGAGTCTGTCAGATACAGAACAGACACACATACATGTACGTATACATACAAACAGTCAGTCAGACAGACCGACAGAAAGGCGCATGCACTCACAGACGAAGATAGCGGTGAGATATCAATTTCATAACAACTAATAAATTTTAATGGCTAAGGAAGGATGGATGACTCTACCATTCTCCTCTAGGAAGCACACTAAACATAATCAAAATTACATTGGTGCATGTACATTGCATATCTACATGTACATTGCATATCTACATGTACATGTACATCGCATATCTACATGTACATGTACATTGCACATCTACATGTACATTGCATATCTACACATGTACATTGCATATCTACATGTGCATGTACAGTACAAGTCAAAAAAATTTACATTTCGTATTTGTAGTACGACTGTAGTATGATCATAGTACATGTATGAACCTGATCATACAATACTATTAACATTGCGTTAAAACAGTTTATTTGCATTTAAATGTTTAATTAACGTTTGCAATTAATCATTACTGAAATGTGAAGCTTCAGTTTTCTTGTTGAATTCTTGATGCTCAAGTTTTCCGTTATATAAACCATATACCATTTATACGATCTATCACTGAATATTTAACTGCCGTTTAAACTGAGTTTTTATGAAGATTTAGCGTACTATGAAGTGTAGAACGTGCGTACTACGAATACAAAACATTAAAGTTTTACTATATATACATGTACATGTATATTGACACTATATTCACAATGTGTGGTCTAGGAAGCATACAGTACCTGACAAAAATAACGTGTCACGCGTGACCCGCGCAATTTGTACTGCGTGTTACAGGCAAGACCAATTTGCAAAATATTGCGTGATCGTGGGAGGTACACGCGCGGCATCTCCCACGATCACGCGAGAGTACGTAGTCGTGCCCACGCATTGTTTTGAGCATGCGTGATTCAGGAAAATGGCTGTAAGTTTGTTGCAAACGCTCCAAGAATTCTTTAGTGTTTTATGCAGGTAGATGACTACTAAAAGCAAAAACTGGAGTTTCAGAAGGTAATCAGAGAAGCACAAGATTCATCAGCTATACCATTATTATCAATATGCATATTATTTTTGAAATATAAAATTTATTTGTATGTAACATGATACATTATAATTATATATAATTATACTGTATATTACAATACTAAAAGTTAACAATAAAAAGCTATGTTGCAATAATTATAGGTGCATGTAATTAATAAAATAATTATAATCCAAGTTTTCATTTGGTATGATGACACATTTCGTCAATACCTTCCCTTATCTCTTGATCTATCATCTCACTGGTTGCTTAGGAGGGAAAACATCCAGACAAGTTCTTATTCCATCTGTTTTGATGTGATCGAGTTTAACTTTCTCACTTGAACAAAATACAGGACTCAAGGTTTCAAATGGTATCTGTGGCTTCTGTGCACAGCACTTTGAACTTACCACATCCTACCATAAAGATATATATATATATATATAATATATGTATTATATACATTTATATAGCCTTCCCTACCTGGTAGTGAATATCCCTTCACATTTAAGCAACTAGATGTTGGTGAAGAGCAATAACTCTTTGTCTCTCATATTCTCCCAATGGCATCTCAAAGAAGGTACAAAAGAAACTTTAGAAACTTGCAAAAACCCGGTCAAATAACGTTTATATTGCGTGATCGCGCGCGCGACGTGATTCAATTAATCGCATACCGCGCGTTTTGGTTTTACGTGCAGTCAGCCGTGCACGCGTGTAAATTAGACGATCTCGCATGACTTCCTGCAACAATACTGCGTGGGCCGCGTAAGTTATTTTTGTCAGGTACTGTAAAGTACTCACTTGTCACTTGATATGCTACAGTCAATGGTGGTCTGTTTACTTGTATTGACTAGAATAAATGGAAGTCCAATAGCTGAATGTTGAGTGGGAGGTTCTCCTGATTCTGCTCGCTCACGATTTCGTTTCATCAAATTCTTGAGAGTCAAAATCTGATAATAGAACAAGTGAATAATATATAATTATATATAATGTATAAAGATCTAATATATAATTATATATAATGTATAAAGATTAATTTGTTGAAACAAAAACTCAGTTTTTAGTGTGATTATGTGAACATGCTCATATACATGTGATGTACATGTATGTTTGTATAGCATTGATTATGGCCCATAGGGCCATCCCTATGATTAGGGTTTGATGTACATGTATAAACTATATAATATATATATATAATTATATTCTTTTGTTTCTTGCTTGTAGCAGTATAATAGCTGTTCTATCTGAAATATATTCCTAAAGTTCTAAAAGGTTCTTTAAGAAGTAGATAATCAAAAGAACAGGGTGTTGTGTTTCAGGCATGAGAAAGTCAGCCATGATTAATGAATGTTGGACACCACAAAGCAATCATAGGGATACTTTTTTATCTATATATATTTTTCACTAACAATTTTCTAATACACATCAACTATCATGTGTTCATAAAGGTAGGAATCCATACACATTAATTGACTACTAATAACCTGTATGATGAGCTCATGTAACTCAGTTCTCTGCTTTGTAATATGTTCTTCAGATTGAGTCAGTTCTGCCTACAATAAACAAATAAGAAATTGCTATATACAGCTGTATGTACATTTAGAATATACAATAGTTAAATCAACCAATCAGATTGCTCAATTGCAGGTTTCTGTATATTCATTTAGATACCTATTACAGTAATCTAGATACCTGAAATTTTACTTACATGTAGATAGATACCTATGAATATCTCATTAAAATAATTGTGATTTATAATATTTATACTTACATGTATAATACCCAGTGATCTGCCCAGGATATTTAGAGTGGTGGTTGCATTCTACTATGCATTTAGTGCTGCTTATCCAGTTTTTACTAAATTCTGTCACAGTAGCCTATATATGTATTATCTGAGAGGTGGTTAATTTATTTAAGAGGTGGTTAATTTATCTAAGAGGTGGTTAATTCATCTGAGAGGTGGTTATTCCCGACCAGTGTGGGCAGAACACTGTAATACCGGTATAACAAATAGTTATTATTCTGCTTTAGTTCAGTTTCATGATCAATTTCTATACTATTTATAATTACATTTGCACATGAAGTAACATTTAGTATTGGTATACATGTACATGGATTGGAATGAGATGGTGATTTGAGCTGGTGTACTGGAGTTGTTGTTAAAGTTGTTAGATTGATAGAAGTTATATTTATATTCTCTTCTAAAGGCTGATTGTCTGAGAGACATTGCTGTTGTACATCGGATGTCCGTTTGTGACTTCTTTTTTGTTTGCATGATGCACCACAACTTTTGGTTTGAACTATTTACGCTTTGCACTCGGAGTTCATAGCAACAATTCTTGGGCTTCTTTATCCACGTACATGTAGATCCCTTGGCTTTAGTGTATAACCAACATGTATACAGCACTTAGCATGTAAATTACATTGTAGTGCAACATCATTAAAGTCATATGTACATATACATGTAGTTTACTAACTTGTATATGTTCACATTCTTGTACTGAATTTGTGGGTAGGCCTATCCAACGAATTTCTTTCTTTTCTTTGCTAATGATGTTCATAGCCATTAATACATTTAATGCATCATAGACTCTTCTTCGAATGTTCTTCTGATCAATTTGCTACAGGCAATATGAATACATACATGATTACACAAAAAAGTATTACACATGTACAATGTCATATAATGAGGTGATACATGTTTTTTAGTATTCACTTAATGATTGAGAAGTCGTTGATATTCATTGAACCTAACCCTAATACTCAACCATGTTCATTAGATTTTGATGGCAAAGTTTGAATGTATATGTACACATAAGAATACATATTGTATATACAACTGTACATGCATACAGTACTGCATTTAAATCACCATAGCACTAATGCCCTTAGGCATTGACTAAACTAACAAAAGCTATACTATGTAAACGTAATGTACTTATTGGTAAGTAATCTTTGTTAGTTTAGTCAATGTCTTATAAGTGCCTAAGTGCATAAGTGCTGACACACAAAAGAAAAGTAAACTATGAATAATTAACTAACTAACAGGGAAAAACCCACACTATGCTTGATACTCGCAGCTTGAGTGCATATTCTTTTATCATTAATCATCCCCCACACACAGGATGATACAACTTCCCCTTAACTAAATGTGCATAATTACATATATACAACACAATAATACTGTAATTGTGTATGTAACACAAACATATACAGACTATACATGTATATGTAAACACACTTGTACATTAAACATGTTAGAAAAGTAAACACAGAGATGGACGTAAACACCAACTAAGGCAATTTGTAAAGAAATAAATGTCCGAATGGTAAACTATACAAAGAAAGTCAAACTGATACATGTACATGTACATGTACAGTATATGTAGTCATGTACACATGTAATTTGACTAAGCTAAACTTAAAAGCTGCCAGTCATTTCATTCTCAGCAGTAGCAAAATAGACAGTCTATGACTATGAGATTCCCAACATACAATTTACATGTACATGTACATGTATATTGTGTATATATACATTATATACAAATACATGTACATGTATGAAGGCAAAGTGAAAACTTGGCTTAGAATATTGTATTACCAAATATGCATTGAGAAATGTTTCAAACTTGCAGTTGATATACAATGTACATGTACATGTACATGTACATGTACATGTACATGTACAGACGATGATGAGTAAGTATTATAACAAAAAAATAATTCATATTTACTTTTTCTTAAAATTCACTTACCCCTTCATTTCCAGCTCTTTGTTCTGCTTCCCCCAATTCTTTCACAAGTTCATCAGCAACCTGTACAAATACCAGGCAAATGATACACACAATGTACATGTACAAACACACACAGACACTGACACATGAATATTTAATTGTTCTTTGGCCTTTCACTGTTCTGTATGCTTTGGTTTGTGTTATGTTTCAGTTTCAATGTCGCTAGATTTTGAATAATGTTCCACTTGGAATTACTGTCTCACAGTTGAGCTACATATGTACATGTATCTATCAATTAACAGTAGATATCTCATCATGATACAACAACTGTATTGCGAGACATTAAAACTGTTATACCTTTTGAACTAATATTCTTTAGAAACTTTCTCACGTATTTATTTACATGTATTCCTTGTTAATTATGTATATCAATCAGAACTCTACGTTTTTTGTAATTACATATTTTGAGACAGCAGGACTTGTATTGAGTAGGAAATGACATCACCATTTGGAATTACAAAGGTACAGTATACTGTATGTCAATAAATAAGTAATTACTCAGTAGTTTCCAACAGTAGTTTTGACAGTAATTGCTATACATGTACTTGTTAATTGAACACCACAGTAGTGAGACAGTAATTACTACATGTATATTATACTGACAGTAGAACTAAGTAATTACTGTTACTGTTACTGTACATGTACATGTATGTGTAGTAAAATTGAACTTTTGCTATACAAAATGTTTGCTTCCAGAGTCTATAAGAATTAACCGTTCAATTTACAGAAGAATTGGAGTTATGAAATTCAACAACAGAAATGTGTAAACAAACAGATACATGTATCTTGCCAATGAATTTCATTAAGAATTTTGCCATAATACACAGTTTTATAGTGGGTGTCTCTAAAATATTGAAATAAACATTTCAGACCAGAAAACATTGATGTACATGTACATGGAAAATCATGTGCTCAGCAAGCTAGCACAAAGGAAACAACACTTATCACAACACACCACACATAAAATATACACTAAATAAATAAATAAATAAGATAAATAGTAATAAAAACCACAAAGAATTAGCAGAAGCTAGAGTGGCTTATAAAATTTAAGAGCTGTGATGGTTTAGAAAATGTGATAGCCATAAAGAATTTAGTAACACCCATAATGGCTTAGAAGATTCAATAGCTACAATGTACATGTACAATGTACATGTATGTGTTTAACATGTACATGTGTATTATATACAGTAATATATACAGTACATATACATGTAGATTATGTGATACCTCATTGTATGTCGTGTTCCCTTTCTCTCGAACTTTCTCACACACAAGCTGAGAGAAATGTCTCAATCCTTTACTTTGTTTCTCTCCTGTTCCTTTACTTGCAGAATAACCACCTCTTCTACGTTTAATGCTTTATTAAGATAACAAAAAGATGAAAATGTCATGCATAACAATATACATGTACATGTACACTACATGTACACATACATGGAAAATCATGTTCTCAGCGAGCTAACACAGAGGAAACAACACACAATACAACACATAACACATCAGAAATGTGTGTGTGTGTATTAGAAATGCATGATATGATTATCATACATGTAGGAAAATCATAATTTTTGATATTATCAAAATTCATTCACTCCTAGCTAATGAGATTATGGATTTTCGTATTAACAACACAAAGCTAGGAATTGGCTGAGATTCTTATCACTAATTTCAAGTAATTAGGCCAATTAAGCCAATTAAGCCAATTAAGCCAACTCATCAAAAATATATATACATGTATATATACACTGTATATATACACTGTATATAGCTCAGGTATTTATATATGGTTTTATTGTGGGATAGTGATAACAATATACAGGGCTGCATTTATTTTGGGTGGGGTATGCACCCCTTACTAAACTCTTGCCCTCATTTCAATTTTTCAACATAAATTATTAATTTGCAACTTTCAGTGCATAAAATTGCACAATCAAAGGTATAGGTATAGCTAAGTGAATTAGTTTACTTTAAAGTCAAACAGGTATTTATTGGGAGTAACGATTCCATGTATCGACAATTTCTTCAAGATCCTTTCTCTGAAAATGCACCAGAAGTGATCTCAGAGTCTAAAATTAACATTTTCTTGAGGGAACATGCCTCCAGACCCCCCTAGTTGGCCATTTACTTATGTACATGTACATGTACGGGGGCTTTGCTCCCTTTTATTTTGGCAAATATCTGATTACCCCCTCCCACCCTGGGCAACTTTTCTAAACCCAGCACTGATATATTGATAATCTAGAAACTATAACGATGTAACATACATGTGCATCATGGAAGGAAATATCATAATAATTATTTCCTCATATAATATCAGTTTCCTATACAGGGTGGTACCATGGCAGTCCCCCACCTATTAATTTATTTAGAAAAACTGTTTTATAACTTCGATTGAACCATTGTTGATGAAATGTCATATACAGTACCACTGATACTCCTCCACCCTTTATACTTACATGTACATGTATCCTGGGGGAGAAACACTGCACGATACAATTAGTTCTATACCTCTTCTAAATCACATTATTAATTTGTTAGTTTACCTTTCATCCTGTTCAGAAGTTGATGGTCTCCCACGTTTACGACCACTAATAGGTGTAGCCTGAGTGGGTGTGGTAAAAACTTGTGTGGGTGGGGCTGGGGATACATTTGTAGGTTTGAGAGTTGGAAGTCTCTGTTGTTGCTGTTGTTGCTTAGCAACAGCTGCTGAAAGAACTTGCTGCTACAATAAGAAATTATTATTTATTATAACATAATTATTACTACAAGGTAACCAACATACAAACCATGTATAGTTGTATACACATCATTATACATGTACAGGATTTGGGGCCTATGCAATGATATAAGATGAGTATACATGATGTACATGTATAATGTGTGGCAACACATTATACATGTACATGTAATACAGGTGTACATATACTAGGGCTGGGAAAAGGTTCAAATGTTCGAACCTTTGCTTGTTCGCTGAGCATTCGAAGTTAAATTATTAATGACATGTCTTGGGAAGATGAATGAACATTGAAGCATACATCCAAATTCAAATTAACAAAGAGTTAACCAATATGTGATAATGACATAGTTTCAATAAAAGAATAGTAGCAACAGGATGATGATAAGAACAAGTGTATATAGAGAAAAAAGTATCCCTATGATTGCTTTGTGGTGTCCAGCATTCAGTAATCATGGCTAACTTTATCATGCCTGAAACACAACAGCCTACTATAGATTATCTACTCTCCTTACCTTTTAAAGACCTTCTAGAACTTTAGAAATATATTTCAGGAAGAATAGCCAGCTATTAGTTCCAGTTTCTACATAAGCTAGTAGACTGAGCTACAGGTTATACTCTTGTCTGTAGAGCGCGTGTTCTATTACGTGCCACGCCCATTAATTGCGAGCCCCCCCGGGAATGACGTAACTTCCTTAACTACGTATACAACGCATACTCGCATAAGTGACACAAGAATATATAATATATATATATATATTATAAACACACATCGAACCCGTGGGAAAGCAATCATAGGGATGGCCCTACGGCCATAAAAAGTTAAATACAATTTTAATGACTATCTATGCCCATTTGCCACATACATTTTCATGTACATCCATGTGCACAATCACATGTCAGTGTCTGCAACTACATGGATTTTTGATATTTTTGACAAAATTATTACACTGAATACGGAAAATTACACTAAAAGTATGGAAAGTATATGTGCTCAGACTATAAACATGGAAGTGTCTTTCAAAGTACCTTAGCATGACTAATTCGTGTTACAGATAGTCTACATGAATGAGGAAGTAGTAGAAAAAAGGGTGAGTGTGCAATAATGCAATCAGTACATACATGTACATGTATTCATATTATTATAGAAAACTTTGAGAAATATAGAAAATGTTACTACTGTTCAAAGGCTTAAAAAAAACTTGCCAATCATTTGAGAAGGGTCCATAAGCAGGGTTTTATCTAGGAATATTTTAAAGGAGGGGGAAGATTAGGAGGAGGAAGAGAGGCAACCTGTGACAAGGAAAGTAAATCTGACTATAGAGGAGGTATTCAAAACAAACCCAAAGCTTCCACAAATCATTTATTCTAAATCTGCTGTAAAACAAGCTAGCTAGGAAGCACAAGAAATCATTAAATTGAAATGCAAGATTTTGGAAAATGTTTAACCAACTTCATGGGAGGAAACAGAAGTGTGAAAGAGGTCAAACAAATCATCGATGTTTCTAAAGTGATTGTGTTTTGAGTCACCAAAGAATTTTTTTGGAGGGCACTATTCGATCATAAAACTATCGAACTTTCATACACTGGCCTTGGTATCTTTCAACCAATAAAGCATGAATTTCAAAACTGAGGCAATACTATCACCATAGTTACAGTGTTTGTGCGAAATTAAGAAGTTGTAAACCGGTTTATAACTTCTAATTTTCAAAATATAACACATAGTAACAACATGGCAACAGGCTATAAATATAAATATATAAACATGTATATATTTGCTTGTGGTACATACACAGTATGTGACTATGCGTTGTATACGAAGGTAAGAAAGTTGCATCATTACGAGGGGCTCGGTCATTTAATCAGTATGGAGCATAACTGAATGCATGCTTGAGTGATAGACCAGCATGAAGGAATTTGCTAATAGGTGTTTAATATAGCAGAGAAATAGTGTAAAGATGATGGAACAATCTTTAAAAGTTGGTGAGTTTCAGACATGTTCTAGCTTAGAGATACATGAATGGACCATTGTTTTTTGGCCATAATAAGCACATTGAGCAGTCAGTCAGGGGGGCTGCACCACTTTAGACTATTAACCTTTATTCATTTATTTTGTGGTACATGTAAATTACATGTATATCTAGCCTTATTGTATTGTTAGTCTCATAGTCTTCAATATAGTCTTATTGTCTTACCTTAATTCTAATTTAGCCCTTAAAGTCTTTAAAACTATTGTTTATACAATTTCCTGTTATCTGTGTATATATAAGCTGTGTTCAACAACCCTTCTTTAATGATAATTCTCATTCATTTGAGATATACTATGAAAAGATGTTAAAGCACAGGGCTGACAGTGAAGATGACTCTATCTCCTATTCTGCGGTTAAACCAGTATCTCGAAGCTAACGACATGCTCAGGAATAGACTCATCTACAGTACATGTACAAGGATTGAATCCAGAGATGCCTTCTCTCTGAACAAAATCTGACATTTCAACTCTCAGAAAAATCTTCCACTCAAAAATGACCTCCAGATTATCAACCTAACATTGTGGATGAAGACATCACCAGACAGATTGCCATTTTAAGGAAACAATTTATTTCTACTTCAGAACAACCTGCTCTTCATTCAGTACGAAAAACTGATAAGAAGAAAACAGCTATTAGAACACTTGGATCATGTAACACTGAAGAGTAATCTTTATTGTAATAAAAAGCTCAAAGCCATCATGGAAGCACCTTCAGCACCTAATGTCAGTGAATTAAAATTGTCTCTACGATTATTTAATACATTACTGTTGTAAGTTTCTACCAAACCTCTCCTCACTTCCGGAGATCTACTCACTATTTCATAGAAGAAATCAAATGGTCCAAAGGAAAGAGAATAACTTAATCCTGTCTACTACAAATGTAAACTTTAGTATTTTGTTTTGAGTTGATAATTGATTATAAAATAACTTTGTGGTGAGGGTTCTGCACTGCAAGTGCATTCATTCTTTTCTAGCAAACACCACTTTAAAATTCCTCCCATACTCGTTATTTAGGCCAAAGGGCGGCCGAAAAAGCAAAAACTTTTTTATAGCCATTTTCATGGGCTTGTGCCTGACATCAATTACAAGGATTTGGAGGGTTTCGTAATGCTAGGAACACACTCCGAACCACGTAGGGGTGAAACGTCATATATGTGACATCAGTTTTCTAAGGGTTAAAAAAAATTACCACTCTCTTTGTTCAAGTGCCCATATTTATCCCATAGTGTAGAGTGGATCATCGAACCGGTGTAGGAGTGGGTCCAATTGGAACTGCGTTATATAATTATTATTATTAAGTATTTTGGCTGACTCGGCAATTTTATATCTCCAAACTTGGCTGCTGGAATTCTTGTTATACAGCTTGTGCAAAAGTAGTACACCTACCAGTAACTTTTTGTATGTGTACTCTTGTATAACAACACCTGAAAAAGACCCTCCAGGTTAGCCTAGGTATAAATAACGCGATATCTTTTGAACCAAGAATTTTCATAAAATTTCACAGTTGTTAGAAAGAGTGTGGAATTTATGTCATGTTGATACTGTAATTTCGATCTCTAGACAAACGACTTTGCTTATTTGGTAGTAACAGACAGACAGACGGACGGACACAACTAACTACCGTAATCCTTCGCTGCGCATGCGCACCGAGGATTAATATTACTGAAGGTACTAATGCTGCCATCTGATTCTGAATTGCTGTTTTCTTCCTGATGACTCTTCTGATTCTCCTCCAACATGATTAATAAACTCCTCTATGTATTAGATTAGTGGTCTTCTAATTTATCTGGCTGAATTAACAAATTTACTACAAAAATTGAGGTGATGTATAGAAATTGAAGATTTGCATTATCCAACCATTATAACATGTATTCCTAATAGCTTATGATAATGGAGTCACCGGTACTAAACAGATGAAATGCAAAACGTGATGCAGTGCTCTTTGCTGAATCAAACTTGCATGTACATGTCTATAACTATGACACACACACACCCACACACGCATAGTTACTTGTATTAATTATAAGTTAATTTGATTCTGTATTACATGCACATGTACATGTATGATGTACTTGTACATGTACATGTACATGATACATATACTGTACATTAACTACATGTACATGTACGCACATCAATAGATTTGTAATTACCAGATTAGCTTGACTGAATTGTGATCCACTAAGTAAAGATAGAAGAGATTTAGCCTCTGTGGATGAGAGGAAAATGCATGTACATTATATATAACGTACAACAACAATGAATGAGGAAATCAAACAATACATATGTATATTATAAATGTGTATAATACATGTATATATACATTGTATATATTAGGGCTGGAAAAGGTTCAAATGTCGAGCCTTGATTCATTTGCTGTGTACCGAAGCTAAATTTCTCCCATCGAAGCTTTGCTGCCACACCCACTTTAATGTTTGCCTGTGCACACTTGTACAATCAAAATGTGCGGTCAATAATGTAGGCATGTTCCGGAAAAGTTGAGGCTGTGTTATTGGCTGGTTCTGTCTCATTTCTCAGTCCAGCAATGCTGAATCCAAGTAGAAACAGTGACAGCAACAAGACTAGTACTCATTATAAAGCAATAATTCAGTTTGGAGGCCAATCAAGGTAAGAGCATCAATCATAAAAACACGTGCAAACCTTCGAATATTCGTCTGTTTTTGCTGACGAAACTTCAAATTTTGTTTTGCAACATTCATCCCAACCCTAATATAATATACACTATATATATATATAATTATATATGTATATATACATGTAAATGTTGTACATGTATTACATGTATAATTTGGAGGGTCATACCTACATGTACAGTATGATCATTAACTCTCACTCGCATAGGTGGAGTGGAGGGTTACTGCAATCTGGTTTTATAAAGAATTTAGTACAACTACTGAAGAAAGCATTATGACTTTTCTTACAAGCATAACTAAAGTACATGTACAAGTTTACTGCAACAAGTAAAAATGAAAATTGGCTAACAATGGGTACTTTTAGTTAGTTTACTAAACTAGAAGTAATGTGATTGATGAATAACTAACTATAACTAAATTAAAACTAATTTCTAAACTAATAAAGCAACACTATATACATGTACAACATTTAGTTAGTATATATGCCCACCTGCTAGTGAAGCCATAGATGTCGTAGAGCCAGGACCATTTGTTAGGGTTGTGTTCTATAGGGGGAGAAAGATAATGTAACATACATGTACATATACACGACATGACACAGTCCTCAAAAATTAGGCTAACTGAAAGATTTCCTTGTAGGGTAGGTAGGAATTACATACAGGTGTACATGTACATGTACATGTAACTCATGAATGATCAATTTTGAAGTGAGTTTTCTTAAGAACACTTACGTACATGTACAAACATGTATACTCAGTGTTCTCCCTAGGATATAAATCAAGCAAGTCACAACCACTAACCACACCTATTATTTACACCTTAATTATGTCAGCTGCACTATACATCACTATACATCACTATACAGAAGTGATGTACAAGCAAAATACCAGCTCTCTTTAAGCTCCTAGCATACATGCACTGTAGTTCAACAGAGACATTATAAATTGCAAAAATACAACTAACTAAACTTTCACCTAAACAAGTATACAAAACATTTCACCTACATGTACATGTACTTCATCATCCCATAATAGCCACTCAACGTACTTTATCTACATTTTTCTGAAGGTTTTGATATGTTGGCACAGCTAGAAACTCATTGGATAGAGACAGCTAGCTCCTTTTCAGCTCCACCATTTTACACGTGGTTAATTAATTACGGGCGTGTCTTTTCTTAATTAGAGGTGGGGCTTCGTTTCCAGAATTTGAACGCGTAAATTACGCGTTTGACGCGCTTTAGGGAAAACACTGATGTATACACATGTACAAGTAGGTATAAACGTACATATATCACTCACCAATACACTCTGAGATGAATTTTCAGATTCTATATGGTTTTAAAAAATGATCATACACAACATGTATTAAATTAAATTAACTACTATATATCCAGTTTCATTCATATGGTGAGAGGAAAGTACATGTACCTAGGATTTCTCTACCAAAAGAAAAGTTCCTCCCACCCTAGTTCAAAATGTTCCAGAGGTCACGAGTAATCTCGCAACTTCTACTGTACATGTACATATATATTTAAAATGGTGGGATATGCACCTTTCCCTACTACAGTACATGTACATGTATGTTCCAGACACACTCACCCATACTAAAGAAACTATGTACATTTGTACATCAGAGTTTTTGATAACTTTTGAAGCTTGGGCCAAATTGGCTCAAAAATGGTTAGTGTGTGCGCCATTGGGAATACATCTTGAGCCAGTTAACTAAGAGTTAATGCTGTTACTGACAATATAATCATAATTAACTGCACCACTGGCCCAAAGAGAGAACTGTGCAGTGTCAAATAAGAAGCTCTATGGGCCAATGGTGCGCCATATGAGCTTATCAAAAACACTGATGTACATGTAGATTTACATGTACATACATGTACATACAATGTATGTACATGTACACACATGTTGTGTGTATGTCACAGGTCATCACACATTGTATTCACAACATAAAGTTATGAACATGTCACAATATACATGTACATGTACTTGAAGATAATAAACTTATTTTCATGTTGGCAACTAATTCTGAATTTCAAGTGTTTTTAAACTCCATACAGATTTGTTCCTCTTGGATGAATAGTCAAAAAAATGTTTGTGGGTGTGGGACACACATACACATGTATGTAAAGTTTATTGTGCTGGAGTAATTAGAGGCATGGTCAAAAAGTACATATTGTAATGTAAATAATTTTTTCTCCATTGACATGTACATAACTGCACAATATCATTAACATCTTATACACATGTACATGTGAATGTACGTGTAAATCAGGAGCTTTATTTGCATCGTACATGTAATGTACAGGAGAGGTGAAGGGAGGGGCATTTGCTAGAGCTCCCACCTAAATTTCTAGTTGAAAGTTAGTTCGCCTATAGGCACAGCACAATACCCCTGCTGTTACAATGTAAACCTGTTCAGTAAGGTCATTTCATTGCAAATATATGCAAGCACAATACTATAGCCACAATGTACATGTAATATGCACTTAATAGTTACAAACTATAAATTATTAATACCATTTACAGGTATGCAATTTGATGAGTTTGAAATATTAATTAGTGAAAATTTTGATGACAAGAGACAGTGCATGATGATTACACATTTACATACAATAAATAACAAGTACTGCAAATAATCAGTCATTGACCACACCTACTAGTTAAAGTCACACCCATTTATTATTAACACACTGCAAGATCCCCTCCTAACAAAATATCCTGTTTGAAACCCTGTGTACTATCATTTAGTTTTCATTCAACAAAACTGTTTAAGATTAAGTGATTTGTTACCAGCACCACCTGATCTTTTAAAGCAGACACCACAATATTAAATAATGGTTAATTTGACAGTTCCACAAGACATACACAACATTTTTGTATATTATTATAAGTACTAAGTGGATACTCAAATTTAATTACATACATTCACATTACACATGTACTTGTAACTAAATGATCTTACATGTAAACAGAAGTATCCCAAATGTTCACTTCACATTATGTAGTACATTGTGTGTATGTAAGCTCTACTGATCTATATTTACAGGGGTTTGATCTCTCATGAGCTATCTACATGTACATGTATATCAAGGAGTCTGATCTATCTATACAGAGAATTGTGATCTCTCTATATGGAGGAGTCTGATCTCTCTATAAAGTGAAGTGCGATCTCTCTATATAGAGGATCTATCTACATGTACATGTGTATTTTGAGAAGTATGATCTCTCTATAAGGAGGAGTCTGATCTCTATATCTCTCTATAAAGAGAAGTGTGATCTATCTGTATAGAGGAGTCTGATCTATCTACATGTACATGTATTTTGAGAAGTATCATCTCTCTATATGGAGGAGTCTGATCTATCTACATGTATCTCTCTATATAGAGAAGTGTGATCTATCTATATAGAGGAGTCTGATCTATCTACATGTACATGTATCTATATAGAAGAGTCTAATCTATCTACATGTATATGCATCTATATAGAAGAGTCTGATCTATCTACATGTACATGTATTTACATAGAAGACTCTGATCTATCTACATGTAAGTGCACATGTAGTCTGACCTAAGGAAGTCTCATCTACATGTACATGTACTTACAAAGAGGAGTCTGATCTACATGTACATGTATCTATATACAGCTCTTTATTAATTTATAGGTGTTTAACTATAACAAAGCATGTCTATTAAAACTAAATAAAAGATTTATATGTATGGAATTCTTTTGATATAATTACAAGAAAAGGTATGAAATCTATCACTTGATTATAATGTACATCTAGTATACTCTATGTACATGTACCATAGAAATACATTTCCTTCTGCTAAATTAAAATGTACAGATGCATACAATTACATACATGTACATGTACATAAACCTTTGTGACAATGCATACCTCATGTATGAACACACATGTACAATACATCTACATGTACATGAACATTGAACATGGTTAGTTACATGTATATTTTATTGTAAAGGCAAACAATAAGCACAAACACACAACCTGGTTGTGTTGTGACACATTTGCCTTGTATGATAGGCATACATGAGAAGTCTCTGCATCTACACATGTACATGTAACTCAAAGGAATTGTTGTGTGTCATACATATACATGTACATGTATATTGATTTCACTGTCAACACCTTTTGTGTGTGTGGGTTGGTGCTGCTGTGATGATTATAGTAACCATGCATCATATTGTATTGCAAATATATACATGTAGTGGAAGGGAAATAAGGTTGATTATATTTTTGAACTTTATTCATTTCATTGATAACAGCAGCTTGTCTACATTGTGACCATAACAGTAAAACAGTAAATATACATATACTTATTTGATGGTTGTGTCATGAAATATATCATAATCATCATACATAGTGAAAAACCTATTCCTATGATTGCTTTGTGGTGTCCATTCAGTATTCATGGCTGACTTTATCATGTATGAAACACAACACTTGGTATTATTTTGATTATCTACTCTTCTTAATTTTTAGAGGTTCAGGGTAATACTTTAGAAATACACATTTGTATTGTACCTAAGCAGTTATTAGTTCTAGCTACAAGCAGCTTTCTCCCTACTGGTGTGTGGAACTTGAGCGCGTGTTCTATTACATGCCATACCCAATAATTGACAGAGCCCCCCCCCCCCCCCCAGAATAACGCGACTTCCTTATCTACGTATAAAACGCATACTCGCACAAGTGACACAAGAATATATACATTGAACCCGTGGGAAAGCAATCATAGGGATGGCCCTATGCGCCATAATAAAGTACCATGACATATCCCATGGAAAATTTCCATATTGGGCCAGTACTAGTGAAAGATATACATGTACACATACATGTACATGTACATCATCAGTAGATAAAGGCTATATATATATATTGTTCAATGGGAAGCCACACAAATCTGTAAAGAAACTCTATCATGGAATGTTAATGCCTCAACTATAATGACACTAACAGTTGATACAAGATACATGTAACAATGTTGTTTATATCACTTAAACCTTCTGTTACATGTTAAGATTTGTAAATTGAGTTTTAGTCACATACATGTTCAACACATGTGTGTTGATAACACAGAACATTTATGTATCATCAATAGAAGATAGCTGATACACAAGAAAACATTATTATAATGGACCTCTTAGTACTTATGAAGATATGTACATGTAACTACTAATGTGTGTATCACAAATAGACAGCTTATACACAAGAAAACATTATTACAATGAACCTCTTAGTACTTATGAAGATATGTAACTACTAATGTGTGTATCACAAATAGACAGCTGATACACAAGAATACATTATTATAATGGACCTATTAGTACTTATGAAGATATGTAACTACTAATGTGTGTATCACAAATAGACAGCTGATACAAAAGAAACATTATTACAATGGACCTCTTAGTACTTATGAAGATGCTAATGTGTATATCACTGAGTGTGCACTTCACTACAGGAAGTTTGTGTCTGTTAGGAAAACTGGGTGTCATTGTATCTCCTTTCAAATGAAACATTCTGACAACCAGAGATGATTATCTGTGATAATCAAATCAAACCTGACTTGAAAAATGTCCAAGGCAGGAAAGGGGACTTGATTTAGCAAGAGAAATCCCAAAACAACCATCTCTCTGTGTATATATATATATATATATATGAAGCCTTGCTCATTGTATCCACTACACAAGACCAATAAGAACAAAACAGTACTCTTAGCACTCTAAGGTAGGCAGAGGTCCCTCCCTCTAGTTATCATGTGACCCATAGCTGTTACAAATTGCAAAAATATATACTGATATACACACAATTTTAGTTAAGTACGACAACTTGAGTACAGAACCACATAAAGTGTTGCACAACCCATCATATACAACATATCATACTACGTACTTATTCAACCCCAACCTAGTTATATCATCTTCAGCAGATTATCAGCTGCTTATAAACACACCTGTTCCAGGTTTTCTATCCATATTACGCAGCAGCTGCTTTCATGAACACAGATTATCAGCCAGAGTGGACTACCAAATAGCACTATGTAGTTTGAATCTATATATCAGCTATCTGTAAGGAGAGAAGACATTGTTATTTACAATCAATTCAAGTTTTCACGTACAAACTCACCCTTATGAACCTGTTCCAACCTCAAGTTAAAAACACAGGTTATGCATACGAAGACCAAGCTCAGACTGGATCAAGAACGACAGTAACAGGGTATTGTGTGGTGAAACTTGAGAAACTGAACAGTCAGCCACCCTTTGCTTTGGCTCCTTCTCCGCGAAAATACAAAGCGCATGCGCAAAACAGTGAATTGCGTTCTGGTGATATCGGGATTTCCCCTTTCCCAATTCCTTAGGCCTTCCTACCTTTGGGGACCGCTCCTTAATCGGCCCCTATTTCAGAAAATGGCTGGAGAATCTGATTCTCTTACTTTGGACAGTCTGAAACCATTCCCCCATCACTGTTTAGTACCAAAGAGAGAAACTGGTGCAGAACGTTTTCTTACCAAGTATCCTGAATACGATGGAAGGGGTACGATAATTGCAATTCTGGATACTGGTTTGGATCCTGCAGCACCAGGACTTCAAGTTCGTTTAGTAGTCCTAATATAGTTTGTGTTTTTACATGTTTTTTATTGGTACGGAGATGATCAAGGTAGTTGCGAAACTTAGAGTGCTTGTTATAAACTACATTATAGTGTACATGTATATATATATATATATATATATATATATATATATATATATATAATGTTGTGCTACGTGGAATCATAATTTGCAGATTTGGGTAGCTTCGCAATTGTATAATGTGTACATTTTTCATTGCAATAGGGTGGATATGTTTTTCAGGGTTGCATACAAGGAAGAGGGGTGTGGGAGGGAAGAAATCCCCCACAAAAATGATAAATTAACCAGACTCAACCATTTTGATTGTATCATAGTCCATAAGGTACATTCCTACATCACAAATTGTGGGGGAGAGGTCAATGGTGGATACCTCATGCCCTCAACACAAAGGAAATTTGTCTTAATCTTATTCATCACATTACAAAAACATGTATAGGAATTTGATATGCTTATTATTTAATATGTTCTCAGTATACTAGTGATGGTCGTCGAAAGATAATTGATATAGTAGATACTTCGGGAAGTGGTGATGTTGATACTAGTTTAATTAGAAAAACGGAGGGAGCTAATGATAGGGTTATTGATGGGATCACTGGTCGCAAATTAAAGGTAAATTAATAGATTACTATAATATGTACATGTACATATATCATAAAGAGTAGTGTTTAAATATGAAGTATTAAATAATTACAACAAGAAACTGACAAATGAATAGCAATTCAGTAAATGTGATAATCTCATTCTTGACATTGGAATAGGAGTCTGGGATCAAGACTGTATGTATGTAATTGACTTCATTTATTCATTATCTGGACCATAGTTTATCTGCTGATTCATCAGTTAGATATACAGTAGTCATTATAACTAGAATTACATGTAGGGCAACAGCATTAGCCCTTTCTCAACTAAATCAGTGATTGACAGCCAGTGTCACTCCCAGGATAAATATTAAGGGTGGGGAGTGCATCAGTGGTACATGATGTTTGGTCACAATGTTCAATCAGTGTTATAAAATAGTATAAACTTTAAAATTAAAATGTGGGAGTAATCAGACTAAAGGGTGGGGGAGTGCCATGCCTGGTACCACCCTTTGGGGGAAACACTAGACAACTACATGTATTACTTTAGATTTATGCATTATGTTGAGATTACCAATATGTACATGTGTATTTGTCTCTTGTATTTTCTCTAACAACCACAGCCCTGTATCATTATTAGCTTAGGAAGTACTTTTAGGTTTTGACATCCCTACAGCTTCTGTCGTTTTTATTGAAAACCTTTTATTTATTGTTTATATCATAGCTCATCAGCTTATAATTATTATGTAATTGTGTATTCATACACAGTATCAGCTAAGCAAGGCTTACAGTCCAAATATTCTGAATTATATGTATGTATATTGTTTGTTTGTTTTTTTAACTTCCATATTCTACAAGTATTTTGTTTGCTGTTTTTATGTGTGTACATGTAACTATAAAAACATGTATTTTGGCTCCAGTGCAGTAGTGTAGCAAATAAAATTACATTTGTTGTATTACTTATTTTGATAAGCTCATATGGCACACTATTAGTCCATATTTGGCATTGGACAGTTCTTTATTTGTGCCAGATGGCACAGTTAATTATGATTATATTGTCACAGATGGATTAACAATGACACACACTAACCATTGTTGAGCCAATTTTGCTCAAAATGCAGAAATTATACGTGAACATGTTACATGTACATGTATATTGTGACATACAGTACATGTTACATTACATGTACATTGTGACATACAGTACATGTTACATTACATGTATATTGTGACATACAGTACATGTTACATTACATGTACATTGTGACATACAGTACATGTTACATTACATGTATATTGTGACATACAGTACATGTTACATTACATGTACATTGTGACATATAGTACATGTTACATTACATGTATATTGTGACATACAGTACATGTTACATGTACATGTACATTGTGACATATAGTACATGTTACATTACATGTATATTGTGACATACAGTACATGTTACATGTACATGTACATTGTGACATACAGTACATGTTACATGTATATTGTGACATACAGTACATGTATATTGTGACATACAGTACATGTTACATTACATGTATATTATGACATACAGTACATGTTACATGTATATTGTGACATACAGTACATGTTACATGTACATGTACATTGTGACATACAGTACATGTAGCTAAACAGTATGCATGACATATCATATCATAATTTTTAACTATATTCATTTCATTGATAATGGCACCTTTTCTACATTGTAACAGTAAGCCATAAATATACCAGTACATTACTTATTGGATGGTTATGTCATGATATGCATATATGGCATAGCTATCATGACAGTACCTAATTACTCATTGATAGTATTCATGATCAGGGATATCATATTAGTCACTATCTATTCATTAATTTCTCTAGATTCCTAATGATTGGCAGAATCCAACTCAGGAATGGCATGTTGGGATTAAAGCTGCATTTCAACTTTTCCCCACTGCTTTGAAGAACAGGATTCAAGTTAGTATATCTACACATATAAATATGTAATTTATTTGTATAAACATTGTGATAAATTCTATAACAGAAAAAATAGGACTACACTGTGTGAATTATTCCAGCATATATTTTATATTATACTTGTATATGCCCAGAATCAGAAAAGGGTACTCACATATTTACTCTCAATCTCTTACTTTAAAAGGCTTACCTTTTACAAGAAACCTTTAAGTTTACAGGAAGAACAACTTTTAATTTTGTTGGTGTATAGGTAATATCAGGTTGTATATAGTATCGTATGGTATAAGAATTATAGTATGTGTATAGGTAATATCAGGTTGTATATAGTATGGTATGGTATAAGAATTATAGTAGGCATATAGGTAATATCAGGTTGTATATAGTATGGTATGGTATGGTATGGTATGGTATAAGAATTATAGTAGTTGTATAGGTAATATCAGGTTGTATATAATATGGTATGGTATAAGAATTATAGTAAGTGTATAGGTAATATCAGGTTGTATATAATATGGTAGAGTATAAGAATTATAGTAAGTGTAAAGGTAATATCATGTTGTAAATGTTCTCACTCATAACATGACATTAGTGTACATGTACTTCCTTTTCACGTACAGTCATGATATCATGGTGGTTAGTTAGTATATTCATTTTGTGAAATCTTCTTTAACTACCCAACAATGTTGGCAAATGAACAGAAGTACAGAAGTACATTTGTACATGAAGAGGGTATCAGAATTTGTCTGCGTTTACAATGTATAGTCATAGTCTCATACATAGATAATAATCCTCCAGTCACTAGTGTAGGAAGAGCTATAAAATCAAGTATTAGCAAACTTCATGTTTTGAAAAACATATTTCTGGCTTGAATATAATGGGTGAAGCTAGAAAGTGATAATCATGGTAGAAAGCTTAGAGGCAGTACTGAATGTTTTAGCAATTAAATGTAGTAGTGTAATGACTAATGAATGTACTCACAGTGTAGAACCCTTGCCACAAGTGTGAATGGAAACAAGCATTCCCAAACAAGAAATAATTGTAGTAATGTATACAAAGTAATATATTGTACATGTACATGTATGTGCATATGTAAGACAACTGATAAATGTACTATACTGGCCCTAATGTAAAGCTACATGTACTAACTATATTGTATATAGTACATACAGTAAACTAATACACCCTCCCCAAATACAAAGTCATATTGTCCAGCTGTACAACTCTTTTACTTCCTGTAAGCAATTCTTACTTATTAAATAAACCAAATTCACTCTCCAAACCATACCATACATGTACTGTGTATATATACCTGTACATTATTTTGGCCTGATTTGATAATAATCGAACTCACTCAAGGTCATACATATATCTTCTCTTTTCTTTTAGAACAAGTTTGCTACAAAGGAATGGGCTCCAGCTCACACACCACTATTAGTAGCAGCTGAGAAGCAACTTGAGAAATTTGAAAAGAGTAAAAATGATGGAAGCTTGGTAATAATAAAATGAATTGACATGCTATACCTGTTGTGCATATTATCAGTTAGGAAATACATGTACATATACAGTATATAATTAATATATTATTGTACATATATTACAAGTTGGATGCAATGTTGTCATGAGTCTGTAAGATGAGTGGTAAAACTGTATCCATTGAGTATGTGGGTATCTGTGTGATAATAAAGTTCCTCCATTATGTACTGTGCTGTGTCATTGAAATATTCATAGTAATTATGTATGATCATATCAAAGCATTTATAACTCAATTCCCAAATACCTTAAACTGTTTACATATACATGTAGCTCCCATCTCACGAAGAAGTTTTAAGCACAGAACAGAAAAACCTCTTTAGTTTCACTTCTTAACTTGGAACAAACCTTCCCTCATTCACAATTTATCATGTTTTGTGTTCACTAACTTCGTCATTGTTGAGAGTAGACTCTTTCTAAAGCAATGTTTAGTAAAAGATTGACATTTAAGAATGTGGCTTTTTTGAAGTCTTCATGATTTTTCAATGTGAAGCACCAATACTATTTATAGAGCCCTTGAATTGCTTTATCATCCAACAGCCTATTATATTTTACTATTCTAGCTCCTATTGTTCTAGCTAATTACAGTTCTCTTTAACAAACTAAAATAGAAATTAGCAAATGATGACATATTTTAGTTCATTTACTGCACCTTTTAATTAGCATGTTATTCTAATAAACAACAACTACATGTACATGGAAACTAGTCCTACAATAACTACATGTACATGGAAACTAGTCCTACAATAACTACATGTACGTGTAACTATTATAAATATATATATATAATATAGTTACATGTACATGTAAATATATATATATTATAGTTACAATGTACGTGTAGAGGTGGGCGACATTGGCAATTTTGATATCGATTATTACATGAAAAGTTATTGCTATATAACTAAATATCGACTAAATGCATGTTCCACAGTTGGTCACACCCACATATGTTTTGTAAGCATCAAGCAGTATCTGAAACACAACCAACAACTAGTTCAGACTGCTACAATACTACATCTATCTGTAAACTTGGGATACTGGAGTAGAAGGTCATGTGACCGCAATAACACTCATCATTTCACATATGCACTTATTATATCACACATGTCTAAATACTAGTGTTGTTTTAGTTTGACTCTTTTAGTTATAGTTATAGTATGCCTGGTTTCTCGAACGTTATAGTTTAATTTACTAAAATAATATTAGGCTTACTAAAAGGGTTTTAGTTTTAGTTACAACTAACAAAAGTGTCCATTATTGGCCAATTTTCATTTTAGTTAGTTATAGTTATTACAGTAGACTTGTAATTTAGTTATAGTTTAGTTAACTAAAAGTCACAATAGAGGTGTTAGTTATAATTATAGTTAACTAATACAACACTACTAAATACCCATTAGTTATTAATTAGTGTTAGGTTGTATTAGTGATTCATACTAGCTGTTAAGAGTGTGCATCTACTCCTGAGTTTAGAGTATTGAATTGATACAAATATAATTGTTGATTGTTATTTTTTTTTTCACTTTAGAAAGTGCAATTAGAAAAAGAAGATCTTCAGGCAAGAGTAGATATCTTAAACAGCCTAACAGGAAAGAACTCCATAGCTGGTCCTGTGTATGACTGTGTTGTTTTTCATGATGGAAAATCATGGAGGTACTTGTATGCATGTACATGTACATATTCATGTACATCAGACATGGGTTCAAGCACTTGAGTGCTTGTGCTTAAGCATGCTTAAGCATGCTTAATAAGTACATACTTTTAAGTGCTTGTGCTTGTACTTAAGTCCATTTAGAAATAGTTTTAAAATCCTTGTACTGCTTTAGTGACAAGTGCTTATCAAGCAGTTTTTAAGCGCATAGATTGTATCAGATGTAGTAGTTGTTAAGATGGTTTATTGTATAACCGAGTCGTGCTTAAATGTACTTCATGAGGGTACTTGTGCTTGGACCTTGTACTGGTACTTCTTTGAATCAATAGACAATAAATTATATATATACTTATATGTACATGTACATGTATATAATATATTATATATTTACATGTACATGTATAATAGCACTTTGATGCCTAACATCAAAGGTACCGACAGTTCTATATGTAATATATATAGTATGCTAATATACAAAATATAGGACCTGACTTTGTGTCTGAGGATGTGATATACATGTAGCCTGAGCCTGTAAGGGCTATATAACATCCAAGGACACAAAACAAGGGTCCTATATGCAGTATATAGGACCTGTTAGCATACTATATACAATATATTGTATGATGGTGACATCTCTTGCATAGTGTGCACATGGAAGGTCTATATACAATATATAGAACTCACCACATCAAAGGGATGATGTCACCATCATACCCATATACAGGCTAACATACATGTAGCACACTTTTTACCACATCCGGTTCTACGCAGGCATGGGGCGAAGTACTTTTAAAAGTACTTAAGTACATTATGAGTACTTGTAAAAATTAAAAAGTGAGTATGAGTACGAGTACCTCAATTCGGCATTTGTACTCATTAAAGTATGAGTACTTTGGTGTGGTACTTAAGTACAATTTTAAGCACTTGAGCTATTATAGTGAAAATAATTTTTTTCAAAAAATCACTTAAAAGTAACAAGTTCATTGTTGCATCTAATAAACATCATTTTAGAAAATCTTTAGTCTGTAAGTCTGCATCGTTCAGGTTGAAAGATCTTTCCTGCTATACTGAAAAGGCGCTCGACTGTCGCAGAAGATGCAGAAAATATTACATGCACATGACTGATTGTATCATCCTATTAGCACTATAAATGTGTCTACAATGTAGATTGTAGCTGATATGATTGTGGGCCTAATGTGTTAAAGTAATAAAAGTACTTCAAAGTGCTTCAAAAGTACTTGGAAGCACTTGAAAATATGATCGGTGCTTAAATACAGTACAAGTATCTGTGCTTCTCATGAAAAAAGATTTGAGTAATTACCAAGTACTTCATTAACTGTGCTTAAGTGTACTTAAGTACAAGTACTTCACCCCATGTCTGAAACTTCTACGGATGTTGTTTACAACACTAGAAAACAACGTGCTTACATGTGTACCTCAGGTTTAGTGAAAGAACACAAAGTACTTTATTTTTCTCCATCACTGGCAATATCTATCAATTCCAATTACTATAAACCATTTAAAGCACTTGTTTTGCTCGTACTGTACTGGAAATATACCACTAGGGTATGGGGTCTTGAGGCCTCATACTGTGCACTCAGCTACGCCTCGTGCTGTATGAGTTTCTCGACTCACCCCTTGTGCTTTATTTCCCTTACAGCACTCGCACCGGTGCTTTAACTAATATACATACATGTATATAAAATATATATATACATATACATGTATATATACATGTATATAATATATATATATACACATGTATATACATTATATATATATATATATATATATATAATATATATATAATTATATATATATATATATATATAATTATTATTATATATTTATACATGTAATTATTTATCTTTTAAATTTTATTCTAGTGCTGTAGTTGACACTTCTGAATCAGGTGAATTGGAAACCTGCACTCTTCTAAAACCATTCAAAGAGTCTGGACAATATTCCAAATTTGGTACTGAAGGTATATATATATACATGTAGTACCTGACTTTATTAAGTTTACATGATGGAAGCTACACTTTAATAAGGTGATAGTCAACTGTACTTCTAAGTAGTACTATAGTACTACTTTGTACTGTAATCATAATAATGTGTGAATTCCCTTAACATTATGGTAATACTGGGCAATATATTTGAATACTTCATTCACAATGCACACTGTAGTCAATGGTAGTACAATGATAGTATGTAAACTTAAGGTTACGGTATACAGTTTGATATTAATTATTCATGAGATACTTTTTTCCATTGTATCATAAACTGCAGTTGTTTTTATAAAGCTGTACAACAAACAATGAAAAGTTCACCGTAAAAAGTCACGATTTCTTTGGCACTTGTTTCTTGCTGTCTTATACTGAGCCACTGATGTCGATCTCTCATCTGCCAGATCTTCTGTGTCAAATCTAGCCACCAACAGTGCTTCTATTCTTGTCCTCTCCCCATTTCTGACTACTTTTGGACTTGCTTGAGGGCGACTCGAAGAGATTTTAGCTCTCTGAGTGCTAAAACTGGAGATACATGTATAAAGTCACTTGTCACTTCAGGCACTATTTTTACCCAGTCCATGACCACAAAAAGCTTCGTTTCTTGCCAATCTTTCGTTGTCTTTGCGAAACATTTTCGAGCCGCCCTGCCCACACCTGACTATAATTAGATAACACACAGTATACGGCAGGAATTTCGGTAACCAGGGAATAAACTGACGCCCAAAAAATAGCATGCACGCACTTCCATTTTGATATGTAATCAGTTGTAAGTGATTCACCCGTGCATCACACGCATATTACGTGGACAAACACTATACCGTAACCTTAATAATGTCAGGTTCTGTACATTACAAGCATATTTTTATGTACTATGCAATATATTTGAAGGCTTTTCACACTCAGGATAACTTAGAATTAGTAATTTTCCTGCTCCAGATACCACACTATTATGTGCTATTATTAAACATTTACTAACAAATTCAATTGTTTTTGCTAACAGAAACCTTGAGTATCCAACCTGTATGGAACGCGTAGTGTTGTTTTCCCTTGACAGTAATGATCACTTTTAGTTAGAGTTATAGTATTACTAGCAGGGCTGTATTTAGGGGTGGTGGGGGTGGGGGTTTGGGGAGCATTGGCCCCCCCTTACTGATATTTCGCCCCCCCCCTTGAACATTGACAAATGAAACATATACCATGTGTTATAGGTACATATCAGTTAGATGTATTATGTTAACTGAACAGCTATTCTTCTAGATTTCCTGCTCCATATGTTCACAATTTCTTCAAGATTAGTCTCTGTTAGTTTTTGTGGTGATTCTATAGAAATTTTCATGAGGTGGGAGAGATTGCCAGCACTTAAAGAGTTACGCAACATGTTTTAATCAGCTTTATTTGGGAAAAACTTCTTTCTACCGATGCAGTGGATACTGGAATGGACGAATTGAAGCAATCTTTCTTAAGTTAGGAAACATAGCTACTAGCATCACACTCGGGATCAGTTCTTGAAGCTGCAACATGGTGCTGTCTTTAGGTTTCTTTGCTACCAGTCTTTACACCTACTGTATATAGATAACAATTAGCTTAAGAATGCATGTAAAGCGAGCTTTGAGCCTTTAATATATGTAAGATTTTCTCCCGAACCCCCCTAGCTTTACACGTGCTTACACACAAACCCAGACACACATATTTGCCCCCCCTTCCACAGAATCCTAAATACAGCACTGACTAGTTTTTCAAACTTTTAGTTTAATTATAATTATATAGTTTAACTAACTAAAATAATATTAGGCTTACTAAAAGGGTTTTAGTTTTAGTTTTAGTTAACTAACTAAAAGTGCTCATTATTGACCTTTTTTCATTTTAGTTAGTTATAGTTATTACAGTAGACTTGTAATTTAGTTATAGTTATATAGTTAACTTATATAGTTAACTTAAACAACACTACCATATAGCTAGTTTAATGACAAGATTATTACAGAATGATGGACTATAGCTGGATGAAAGATTACTTATATTCGTAATTGCATGTATATACAGCCAGTCATGTACATGTACCTCTAAACTCAGTTATGATAATGTACTATTTACATGTAGAATAATAATACGTGATTATCAAAAGCTAAGAAACGAATTGAAATACACATGGGGGATTTGTTTTGCATTTACAAATATTTTTAGTGCATTATGGTGTTCTTTTTCTATGCAAAAATGGATGTAACACTGTACGTACACATTATACTTCAAGCAGGAAATATTATAACTCAGTGGGTTGTGATTGTGATGTTGTATAATAAATGTGTGTGGTCAGTTGGAAGAGGGTTGGACATTTGGCTGTGCTAATATCACCACTCTACTGTTTATTTCTAAGGGCAATCCTGTATATATATATATATATATATATATATATATATATATATATATATATATATATATATATATATACATGTACTCTAATTTCTCATTCTAGATCAGTTTAGTTATTCTGTGAACATACATGAGGAAGGAAATGTTCTTAGCATTGTCACTAATGGAGGTAAATGTGTATATGTACTGGCAACATAATCAATTTAGCCATTGCAATTTCAATTTTAAGTGTTTGGTTTTTATGCATGCGCAAACATTAAATGAGTACCGAGATACATAAAAACAGTTCCAGATGATCAGTTCACGGATAGTTGTCTGGATAATCGGGTATTCATTCCAGCTCTAATGTATATGTATTATAATTTATTAATTTTACTTAATTATTAAGCAATGTAATTATAATATCTATTTTTGGTTTTTACTGGAATTTAACTTTGTATAATTATTTATAGTTTCTCAAAATTACATCCATGTACTTGTACATCGATGTACATGTACATGTACATCTATGTACATGTACATGTACATCACTACTCACCAGCCTCAAGTTATTGGAGCTGTATTTACATGTACATGTACATGTACTGTACAGGTGTAATATTCCTGGTATTATTACATGTACATGTACAAGTAAATGTAATGGTTCTACATGTATATACATTTCATCTTGTATTACATGTATATTCTTAAACAGGTTCTCATGGTACACATGTTGCTTCTATTACTGCTGCTTACTTCCCGGATAATCTAGAAAGGAATGGAATAGCTCCAGGTGCTCAAATAGTTGGTATCAAGATAGGAGACACACGACTTAGCACAATGGAGACTGCTGTTTCTCTCATCAGAGCCGTAAGTCAATAATTTATGATAATAATGGAATGCTGCGTACAATAGAAATTCTGGTCTGAATAATGATCTTTGATTTTGTCTTGAGTACAACATGTAAATGAACAGGATTTCATTTAGGAGGGAGGACAGGGGGTGCATTCATCTCCCCTTGGAAGTTAGGTAGCCAATGGGCAAAGCACTAAAAAATTGTACATGGCCTGTGATTGGCCTCCTTAGCAAATTTTATAAATGAAGGTCTGATTTACATGTAGTGATAAAGATAATTACAACATTAAATATAACATCATTGAGTTATCATTCCTGGCCAAAAAGATAAGTCAATTAGTTTTACTGGGAGGTGGTATAGTGATTTGATGACCTGATGTACATGTAGTATGAATTAATGTAGTCGTTCTTTTCCTATAGTGTTCAGTGATTGTTAATTCTAATTGTGATTTAGCTAATTATAGTTATGGTGAGGCATCACATTGGACTAATAAAGGGTGAGTATAATTCCAAATCAGTGTTTTGATAAGCTTATATGGTGCACCATTGGCCCAAAGAGCTTCTTATTTGGCACTGCACAGTTCTCTCTTTGAGTCAGTGGCGCAGTTAATTATAATTTTATTTGTCACTAACAGCATTAACTGTTTGTTAATTGGCTCGAGATGTATTCCCAATGGTACATACACTAACCATTTTTGACCCAATTTGGTCAATGCTTCAAAACTTATCAAAAACTTTGCTCCAAATGAATACACTTGTATTTACATGTACAAGAGTATAATTGTGTAGAAAATGGCTTATACATGTACTGTATGTCCTGAAGGACACTACCTTTTGGCATGTTGATGAAAAAATATTTAAACAAGTGTATATAGAGAAAAAAAGTATCCCTATGATTGCTTTATGGTGTCCAGCATTCAATAATCATGGCTGACTTTATCATGCCTGAAACACAACAGCCTATTATAGTTATTATTTTGATTATCTACTCTCTTTACCTCTTGTAGAACTTTAGGACAATATTTCAGGTAGAATAGTTAGCTAGTAGTTCCAGTTTCTAATTCTATGTAAGCTACATGTACAAGCAGCTTTCTTTCTACTGAGTTCGAGCGTGCGTTCTATTACGTGCCACGCCCATTAATTGACCGAGCCTCCGGGAATGACGCAACTTCCTTAACTACATATACAACGCATACTCGCGATGTGGACACAAGGAAAAAATAATAAATATACGTATATATATATAGTTTGAACCCGTGGGAAAGCCATCATAGGGATGGATCTATGGGCCATAAAAATAATTGGATTTAGTCTTTGCACACAGTCAAATGTTTTGTATACATACCAGAAAGTGACATGTAATAGACGGGGAAATGTTTCTTTTCAAAGAATTCTATACAGCTTCCCAAATGAACATTCAACATTCTAATTTTAATATTTGTGACCAAATTTTGAAAAACGGACAGCAAAATAATTTGTAATGATTAGCTTCAGCGGTTTGCCATTTTGTAGAAGTCAATGAAATTTGATATCCAGGAAGAACTGTTAGCTTCTTAGATAAGGAAATTCATTGACTTCCTGTACAAAATGCCGAAATGACAAGCGATTGTGTAGAAACATTTGATCAAAATTATTTTGTTAGAAGTTTCCCTTTCTGTAACATTTCACTAATTTAATTTTGAATTATATATGCTCTAAGGTTGTGCATTGTACCTACATGTACATGTACATATACCAATTCTAGCTGATCCGATTCAATACTGATACTTTGAGTATCTGCCAAACCAAATACCGATACTGTTACTACCACACCCACAAAATTAACTAATTAATTATACTGTAAATAACATTCATCACGTGTTTGAGCTAGAAAATGGCCACTTTCTGGTTACTCTGGTACTTCTAGAAGGAGCTCGATATGGTAGTGATGTTACTGACAAAAGCAAAGCTGTTTGTACTGTTTATCATTTCTAGAGACGACAAAAGTTAAAGTATACGTGCAAGTATGTAAAAGTTAAAAATAAAAATATCTGCCTCTGGTTTTACCTATACCAGTACCGATACTAGTATGGGTACATATTATTATGCTCCATAAAATGTGAACTCAATAAATTGTTTTGGTTCTGAACGATACAACTACATGTACATGTACATGTACAATCAGGTATACAAATTTACATATTTTTTTCTCTTATAGAGCTGTTTTAGAACAGTTAAATGCACTTGTTGATAAACACAAAGTTGTGTTTGTAGCTAGTGCTGGAAATAATGGCCCTGCACTCTCCACTGTTGGATGTCCTGGAGGGAATACATCCTCTCTCATTGGTCAGTACTTAACCATCACATGGTGGTATGTGTCTGAAAAATAGTGTTGTTTTAGTTTGAAAATAATGAATGCTTTTATAGTTATAGTTATAATATGCCTGGTTTTTCAAACTGTAGTTATAGTTTGGAATAATATTAGGCTTACTAAAAGGGTTTTAGTTTTAACTAAAAGTACCCAATTTTGATTTTAGATATCACAGTAGACTTCTAATTTAGTTAACTAAATAACTAAAATTACCTAATTTTGATTTTAGATATCACAGTAGACTTCTAATTTAGTTATTTAGTTAACTAAAATTCAAAATGCCTTACTAAAACAACACTAGGGAAAAAGTATTACCAAAATTCACAGTCAAAATTGCCAATGCTTGAGCTCTGATATATTCAGAATGAAATAATAGACAAGAGAACACGAAGAATCTTCTAAGTACATGTACATGTACTTTAGCTATAACAGTTTTAATATTTCACAGTTTCTGTTGTTCAATCCTGTATAAGACTAATAAGAGAACCTGTCAACAGATAGTTTGTAGTGTTAGACAATGGCCATTCCTAGATTCCTAATTTTTGTACATGTACATGTAGCTTTAGCCTCTGAGCAGTCTATAAATCATTGTTTTTTTTGTAAATGTATAAATAAGATTTAAAAGATTTAGTTTACAAACTGAAGAAAATTAATTTATTGTTGAGGAAGAATTATGATAATTAGATTTCTATATTTTAGGAGTGGGTGCATTTGTATCTCCTGATATGATGGCTGGTACATATTCTCTAATGAGTACTAAACCAGGAACCCCTTATACATGGAGCTCACGAGGACCAGCGTATGATTATAAATAATTTATAGTAATTATAATCACTACATTCATTGTCATAATAATTTCACTAAGCTAACCCTTCCATGCTATGATAAATGATGTAGCTTTTAACAACATGTAACCTTGAGTTTCAAACTAGAGTAGAGGTTTGATAATCATATTACAAAGTTGTTTAAAATACAGTAGGAAGGCAAGTGTTTAGAACAAGCCCAAACTTTAAGTGACTTTTGAACTTGATATAATATTTTTGATTAGCCATAATACATGTACATTGTGTTGGTGTCTTTGGTGGTTTCATTACCCCGGCCTTCACCTAATGCCTAGTGTCAAGTTAGCCTGTTCATACAAGCATATGAGATGTTTGATTCGGACCCTGCCAGCTGAGCTGCCTTGGTAGCTCAGTTGGTAGAGCATCTGTCAGGAGTACAGAGTGTCGTGGGTTCGAATCCCACCTGAGGCAACTCTCATTTTCATTTTTCCATTGCCTCAGGTGTCTTTCTTTCTTTATTTCTTTCTTTCTTTTTACATCTCCGATAACATCATGTATGTATTGCTTTGATTTTTACTAGGATATTTTCTGTACTACATGTACATGTATCCAGAGTAAAATATACATGCACACTCTATGCCTATAAATTGGCCACATCCTCACAATAATGCAACTTCTTTAACTACATATACAAAGCGTACATGGATGTAACTCAAACATCTAAAACCACTGAGCTGGTCATTTCCTTAAATTGCTTGATGAAACACATTTACATGTGTGTATATACATATTAATATGTTCCTCTAGTTCTAGTTTATACAAAAATATACATGTATAATTATATACTTTTCACGTACTTAATTCTACAGTACTGATGGTGATTTGGGTGTGAGTATTTCAGCACCTGGAGGGGCATTCACTTCAGTGCCTAAGTGGACACTACAGAGAAGTCAGATGATGAATGGAACATCAATGTCTTCTCCTAACGCTTGTGGTTGTATAGGTAATCAATCATACATTATATTAAATTATTGATATCCGAGGCAAATATTCAAGCTGGTGAAATTGCCAGCCATCTGAAGTCTAACTTGTACACTTTGTTATAATTATTATTAAAAAGTCTGTTCACATTCACAATGACCTCAAAATTATGATGTAATGACTTTATATGTAATATAGTGTATACTTTAATGTCATGAGGTTAACACATGATTATACTGTAACTCAATAATGAAGGGATGGATTAACATTTTTCATACAAGAAAAAGAGTGCCAAAGGATATTTATATGAAAATGGTTAAGAAAAATATTGTTGGTCCTTCCAAACTAAAATAATAGTCATTTTTATGAGGTGACGGTGATTGTGAATAAACTTTGTTCTTGATTGTCAGATCAAAAAAGCATAGTTGCCATGGTAACATGTCTAAAGCAACACCCACACATGAAATGTAAGCTAGCCTAGTAATAACATCATTGCTTTTCTTTATATTGATTTCAGCTCTCCTACTCTCTGCTCTCAAAACTCAAGGAATACCATATACTCCTGCTACTATTAAGAGGACTATTGAAAATACTGCAACAGCACTTGGATCACATGATTCATTTTCTATTGGACATGGAATAGTTCAGGTCACATGACATCATAATGTATATACATATATGTTCATGCAGGCCTTTCTAGGAATAGCTTTAAAGCTTTGTTCACACTCATAATAACATTATTCTAATTACATTAATACAATCAACAGACTAAGTGTAGTAATTTAATTAACAATGATAGTTGAAGATGGACTATCCTGCCACCTCCTCTTGAAGTACACTGTGTGTATACATGTACATGTACATTGTGTTTTAATATTTATTTACCACTGTACAATTCGTCTACTGGATACGTTATAAAGGTTAGATTTTTTGTGATTAATTGGCAAAGGTGTAGATGTTGCATCTATTTGGAATCTTTCTTACATACATGTGTACCTCTCTTCTGATTAAATAACCCAAGCACTTATTGTAGCTAGTGGAGGAAGTTAGTTATTATTGTGAGTAATGGAAATAAGATAGGCAGAAGACAAGGAGAATTGAATACATTGATACATGTAATAGTAAATAACAGCTAAACAGATTGATGATGTACTGACACTCCAGTACCTCTCAGCACATACTACAATGCAATTAATAATGGCTGTATACATGTATGTACATACACATGTATATAGGTTTGACGCTAGCTTTGGGATTAGTATAATCCTACACTCCTCTGTCATCAAGGAGTCCGGTGGCTCAATTGGTAAGAGTGTCTGCCTTGGTATCAAAAGGTTATGGGTTCAATCCCTAGTAGGATCCCTGACAGTTTCAGTTTACCTTTGTTTCTAATTCTCTCGTGCCTGCATATCACAATAATGCTTTGCATGAACTTTATGCAATCACATCAACCTGTATTGTTTTGTACTATACTGTATAAGAACCACTAGTACAGTACTGCAATCACATCAACCTGTATTGTTTTGTACTATACTGTATAAGAACCACTAGTACAGTACATGCACTTACAACATGTACATGTACATGTACTAGCTGTATGGTGATATGTGTTGTCCACTATTGTATACCAATAATTTAAACTAAATTGGATCCACATTACATGTACATGTACAGTTATTTACAATACATGTACATTATATATTATTATTACATGTATTTATTTCCTGTAGATTGATGAGGCTTATGAAAGATTTATAGAAATATCTGACTTACCAACAACGGGAGTAAACTTCAAAGTGAGTTACATACATGTATGTACATTGTTCTGTGCAGGATATTTAGAGTGGTGGTTGGATTCTACATTGCATTTAGTACTGTTTATCCAGTTTATACTTAATACTGTCTCACTATCCTATATACATGTATGTATTATCTGAGAGGTACATGTAGTTAATTCATCTGAGTGGTGGTTATTCCCGACCAGTGCCAATCAGTGTCGGCAGAACACTATATGTAGTATGTATGGCTATCTGTAAATATTGGAATGGAGTATATGAATGAAGGGGTATGATAGAATACCAGGGTTTGAATCTTCTCTGAGGGGGTAGGTGTGTATGTGTGTGGTATTTTCCACACGAACATTTTTAATCTATGCTGTCTAAGTTTGCTTCTAGTGGCTTCTAGGGCCTGTAGCTGATGATATTTAAAAAAAAAACATTCCTGAAGTATACATATTCATCACATTTAAAAACCAAAATGGTTTCATAGCTGTCTTATAGTAATAAAGTTTGGGAACTCTTGGGCTCTGGACTCGTTTGGAATGAGGAAATCCCAGCACCCCCTATGAAACCCTGAATACAATAAATAAATATGTACTATGTACTATGTATATGTAGTGTGAGTATAATGATTGGTTACAAATGAATGAAAAACAATCGTAGATGGATTGATCATTTATATATTTATATATGTACCCACATGTACATATATTCAGGTGACAGTGACTGGTCAACAAGGACAGCAACAGAAATGCCATGGTATATATTTGAGAGATGCTCATCATTTCAAGAGATCTACAGATCATAAAATCAGTATAGAACCTGTTTTTCATGAGGACACATGTTAGTTGGTCCACGTGAATACGTCTGTTGATATTTCTAAAACATTTCTAATTTTCTGTACACAATGTACATGTACATTGTACATGTACATATATCTACATACATGTTGTGTACATGTAATTTTATTATTCATGTATATGCACTATGCATATATTTTTACCCGCACCAATTTCCTTCTATCCATCTTTCCTCTATCTACATGTATCCACCCATTCTTACCAAAGTACATGTACATGTATATATGTATCCATCTCTTGCTTACAGCTCCTGAGATAAAACTAGCCTTTGGTGTTGAGGTGGCCTTAGTTCCTAGTCAACCTTGGATACAAGCACCTGATCATCTAATCCTGAGCTCAACAGGTTGTCAAAAGAGAAGAGAGAGAGAGAGGGGGGGAGGGAAGAAGGGAGGGAGGTAAAGAAAGGAGTATAGAGAATGAGATACATATTGACCCACACACACATACATGGTCAAAAGAGAAGAGAGAGAGAGGGGGGGGGGGGGGGGGGGAGGGAAGAAGGGAGGGAGGTAAAGAAAGGAGTATAGAGAATGAGATACATATTGACCCACACACACATACATGTATATGTGTGTGTATGCATACATGTACCCTAGCCTCGTGTCCAGGCTCTTTAAAATGCTGGAGTCTGGATCCATCTGTTTGTACATGTGCTAATTAACATGCAAATAACATGTGGTCACTAAATGGGTGTGTCAGTTTGTAGTACACAATAATACGGCCATGATCTGCTCCTAGTTTGGAATATCCAAGGTGTTGTGTAAATAGAGAGATTTATGATGGTGTCATGATCACCTCAGAAATTGTGGAAATCAAGTCAAAAAGCTGAATCCAGGTACTTTTTCTCTGCCATCTTAAAAAAAATCTGAGTATGAGGCTAACATGTACATGTACCCATGCACAGATGCATCCACTCAAGCACATACAACCATCACCTGTAAGGAGAGAAAGGTGTGTCTGTGTGCATGCTCACGTGTGCACATGTACATGTACATGTATGTGTATGAGAGAGAGAGATAGAGATACGTACATACTATCTTTGCACATGTACAATGTCTTATCGTCACATTTAATTTTATGTATTATACACTGCAGCACGTCAGTTTGGAGTTTGTATTGATGAATCTACATTAGAACCTGGAGTTCACTATGCAGAGGTACATGTATACACCATGTGCATACAACATAAGTACATGATATTATAATAAAGAGGACTACAATGTGCAATCATCACATCATTGATAGTCTTAGTCCAGTGATAGATTCCATGTGCACAAAGACATCTGCTATAACTACATATAGTTTGTAGTATGGCTTTTGAAAATGGAAATTAACTGTGGAGAATATTCATTTCTGAACAAGTCTATGTCCATCTTGAAATTGAAAATAAAGAGCAATTGATTGAGTTTTTAATTGTGCGACTCCATTGTTTTGTCAATATGTCATTAAATGAATATGATTGCTATCAGTTTGTGCTTACTGGCCCTTTGATGCGATGGTGTGATATTTTGAATATCACATACTGTAAAGCTCTTCACGTTCACCATGACCTCTGAAAATGTTCATAATCTTTTTACCCACACTAATTTCATACAATTATCTATCCCGTTCTTTTTTGCACTAAATTCAATCCATTACTTCATTATTAAGTTACAATATTAACCTTATGACATTAAACTATATACTATATTACATAAAACGTCATCACATTCTATTTTTGAGGTCATTGTGAATGTGAACAGACAGATTATAATCTATTATTATTTTTATTCTTCAGTTGTGTGGTTATGAATTACCCTGTAGTTCTAAGGGTCCTATATTCAGGATACCTGTAACAGTTATCATGCCACATCCACTCACTGAGAAGTAAGTCGTACATATTACTTCAATCAAAAACTAGTGTACTATTAATGTACACATTTTGACAATGAATAATTTAGTAGATTCTGTCCTGTAAACTCAGTGTTTGATCAGCAAATGTAGAGTACACACAAACAGGGTCAAAGGTCAATTGAGGAAGTTTTCCACTTGTAAAGTCCAAGTCAAGTGAAAATCTTACACTTGTGGGCCACTGTAGCCATACATACAGTGTTTTAAAGAAAGGTACAGCTAGACGTTTTTAGCATTCAAGAAGGGTACTTTCTTTTAAAGAAAGGTTCTATACTCTTCAAGAACAACCTAGCAAGTATCCTGTAACTAAACCCAAATTCATGTTCAGAATTCTCAGTAACCTACATACATGTACATGTACTTATAGTTGAGTAAGTGTGGAGCAATTTGCTTTCAAATGAAATGTAGAAATATTATCCAGTTCTCTAAGCGTGCTTTGTTTTCACTAATTGTCATATACACATACATGTACATGTGTATGTGTCTCTTAGTTACATAATTAAAATGGTTGCTCATTTGACTACAGGTTCACCTACGATGTTGAGAAAATAGAGTTTAATAATTCAGTCGTTAGGAGATACTTTTTCCATGTACCCAGAGAAGCAACATGGGCAGGTGAATATGTGTGTGTTGTTTGTCTATGTCTGTGTCTGTCTGTGTCTATGTGCCTGTGTCTGTGCCTGTGTCTGTGTGCTTGTTGCCTGTGTCTATGTGCCTGTGTCTATGTGGTTGTGTCTGTGTCTATGTGTCTATGCCTATGTCCATGTACCTGTGTCCATATTTCTGTGTCTGTGTCTATGTGCCTGTGTCTATGTCTGTGTGCCTGTGTCTATGTGCCTGTGTCTGTGTCTATGTGTCTATGCCTACATGTATGTCTATGTACCTGTGTCCATGTTTCTGTGCCTGTGTCGGTGTCTATGTGCCTGTGCCTATGTCTATGTGTCTGTGCCTATGTCTATGTGCCTGTGTTCATGTGTCTGTGCCTGTGTCTATGTGCCTGAGTCTGTGTCTATGTGCCTGAGCCTGTGTCTGTGTCTATGTGTCTGTGTCTGTGTCTGTGTCTATGTGCTTTTGTGTGTGGGCGTGAAATTGTGAATGTGTATATATAATCCAGTTTTCTGTATTTTTGCCAATTACATGTAATATGTATAATTGTATATGTATTGTATATAGATTATAGAAGAGTGTATTAAATAAATAACATTTGTTTGTGAACACAATTTCCATACAGCCATTTCATACAGGAAGCCAACAAATACATATATCATGTACATGTTAGACTGTAATGACCATTAGTTATATGTACATGTAGTTATACATGTACATGTACATGTTAGTGTTGATTAGTATGACTGTAATGACCATTAGTTATATGTAGTTATACATGTACATGTACATGTTAGTGTTGATTAGTATGATTGTAATGACCATTAGTTATATGTAGTTATACATGTACATGTACATGTTAGTGTTGATTAGTATGATTGTAATGACCATTAGTTATATGTAGTTATACATGTACATGTACATGTTAGTGTTGATTAGTATGACTATTAGTTATATGTAGTTATACATGTACATGTACATGTTGGTTATTAATTAATAATATGCGTACTAAAAGTGTCCATTATTGGCCATTTTTTGGTTTCAATTGCATACATGTATGTACATGTTGTTATATGTGTTGCAGTAGACATGTAATTTAGTTAAAGTTTAGTGGAATAAAATCACAATGCCTTACTAAAAGTTAGTAGAGTTGTACATGTAGTTAACTATAACAACACTAGTACATGTACATACATGTAGCTTAATCCTTACTGAGTAATTTCAGCATTCCTCTTGTTACAAGATACTGCTCTTTCCATTACTTAATACAGAGGTAGAGATTCATAGTCTTAATGAGACTGATAGATCTCGTCTGTGGGTCCATGCTGTACAGATACTCGCTGAGAAGGCTTTCAGAGAACAAGAGACACTGGAAACCCTTGCCATTGAACCAAGAGCAAAGAGTACTATCATTGTACCTGTTGTGGTAGGTACATGTACATGTACATATATTTGATCCATACATACCTGAATGCCAGGAAAACATTTTGATCAAATAACTTAAGACGCCATCTTGATGCCTAATGACGCCATCTTGATGCCATCTTGATGCTTATTCCACAATTAGATTAGATATTATGAGCTTGATTCACTATTCCTAAAACAGGTTAGATAATAGATATTTTGGAAGACTCAGTCATACAGATCCACTCACCCTCATTAATATTCAACTAAGGGTGTACATTGTACTTCGTCATATTCACCCAATAGCACATCATTTGGCATGGGCTGGTTTTGATGTTATCTTTCTGTGTCCTCTAAACACAACAATGGCACCTATGAAAGTGTAAATTCCATCTTAATACTCTAATTCCTTTTGAATCTGTAGTAATCATTCGGCAATCTCACTTTTAATTAATTTATATTAATTTTTGCAGGGTGGTCATACACTTGAGTTATGTATGACACAGTACTGGTCTGAACTGAGCCCACTCACTGCATCATTGACTTTGAAGTTCCACAGTCTCCGTCCATCCTCTACATCTCTGTTTTTAGTAAGTAAAAACTTTTATGATTACTTATACATGCATGCTACATGTGTGATATATTATTTTGACCCATCTGTCATTGTATATTATATATATCAGGGCTTTGTTTGTTTGCTAAATTTCTCCCTCCAAAGCTTTGCTGTCATGCACTCTTTAATGTTTGTGTGTACATGCGCATTTTTGCAATCTAAACGTGTAGTTAATAATGTGGGCGTGTTCCAGAATGGTTCTGGCTCGACAGGCTGTGTTGTTTGGCTGTTTCTGTGTCGTTTTTCAGTCCAGCAATGCTAAATCCAAGTAGAAACAGCAACAGGAACAAGACTAGTACTCATTATAGCAATAATCCAGTTTTGGAGGGCTTCTGTTGTGAATCAGCAACATTGATACAAACATGTGTGAACCTTCAAATATTTGTTTGTTTTTGCTGACGAAGCTTCAAATGTTGTTTTACAACCATCATTACAGCCTTAATATACATGTATATATATATATATATATATATATATAATATATATATATATATATATATAATATATATATATACAGTATATATATATATATATTATATATATATATATATACTGCATGTGTAATATTATTAATTTGTAACATGATGTGTGGGTGTCAAAAATGTGTCACTCACTGTGGTGTAGGGATGGGTGATATAGAAATATGAGTCAATGATTATTATATGTACAGATATCACTACAATTGTGATTATTGCCTACCTGAGTATATTTCATTCAACAATCAAATTGATACAGTGTATTTGCTGAGTAAGCAGTATTGAAAAACTAATTTAAATGCGATAGTACTGAAAACCTGAATTAGTGTATAGTACAACATTGTTAGGTGTCTCAGGAAGTACTACGGCATCTGTGGATAGCTAGACACTAACTACAACAATCAGAAATGTACTTGCATGATGTCTGGATTACACTGTATCATCACCAAGTTAATTGACTAGTTAAACAAACACTGAAATCAAAAACTAATCCGTGCTACAAACCATGTCACTTGCATGAAGATTGTGGAATTACAATAGTAATTATAACAATTAGAACTGTCACACTCTGTCCCATATAATCAGGGTTTCATTTATGGTCATTGCCATCCTTTGTAATTTGTTTGCCAGTGTATGTATAACCCTAGTTTTGTCATACTAAGTATCCCAGGATACCTACATGTACATGTACATGTAGGATGTCTGAGGATGTCCCGTACTGGTTGTGGTTTAGGGTAACACTCTATTCCCATTATACTAAGTATCCCAGGATATCTAAGATATCTGAAGATGTCCCATACTGGTCATGGTTTTAGGGTAATACTCTATTCTAAGTATCCTGGGATAACTATGATGTTTGAGGATGTCCTACATATACAGTATATCATTTATAATACCAGTGTTCTCTTTTTAACAAGATAAATGTTGAATAAAGTAAATAAAGAGAACACTGTATATTGGAAAATATGCCAGTATGGTAGTATTCTCTGTGGGGATGGCCCTGGAAACAAATGGCTGCCATTAAATTTAAATAAATATCCATTAATATTGTTAGATAAGTACACATGCATGTTGTAATTATATTACATACATGTACATGTATCATTTGTCACACCCCTCCCCCTCCCTCAGCAAATTTTCTAAATGAAGGGCTGTATAATATAATAATAATACATGTAGTTGTACATGTATATTATATTACATGTACATGTACGTGTATCATTATGAAATGCCATTTCTAATTCATGTTGTAAATGTAAATGACACTCCCTCACTCTAGGATACTGGTACATGTTGGACTAGATTAGATGTATCAGGTGACTTCAATCTTGAAGAACTGCACCCGGAATTCAAACTGACACACTTACTAATCACTAAAAGGTATCCTTGTTTCAGCCATTTTGAAATGACAAAATGTATTAAGTAAAAGAAAATAGTATGTCACATTATGAAATGATGAAGATACAAATAATTTTACTTTGTTAGTTTTACCTCCAACTGCCTTTCCTTTTATTACCATCTGCCTACATGTACATTGTGTTGCTATGGAGATTACTACTATACCCATATAAATGTATTGTAATGTTTACTATAAGTTATAGTGATGTGCTATACGTTTCAATATATCGAAATATCAAAATTTTCATTCAATATTGTGATGCAATAATGGCTTTTGAGTGTATTGATACACTGGAATGGACGGTTTAGTAAACCTGGTTTTTCCCATTTGTCTAATATTTTACATAAAAGCAATTATAACAAGCTAGTGTGCATAACTTTGATTGATTTCTTTTACCATTTATTAAGGAATACATCCATATAGGACATTTATTTACATTTGATAAGCATTTCTTCAAATATCGTGATGCTGTATCGTATCGTGATATTTTTGGTAGCGATACACAATACTATTATATAGTTGTATTGCACAACTCTAATAAGTTAACATTTTGGATTTACACATTGATCATGTAATATGTGTCTTGTTTTGCAGACCTAATGAGAATATCATTAAACCAATGGGATCACAAGATATACTCCCAAATGGAAAACAGATATACGAAGCTGTACTGACCTATAACTTTCATATGGTAAGAGGAATATAGGAGATAATATCACTCTCAATTCATGTCAGTTCAGTAGTTTTACGGTGCGTATGCATATAAATTATACACATGTACATGTGTATATATACTAAGGTTGGGCAATATTTTAATACATATATATCGGATAATTTGCAATATTATTCCATTGCAATAATCATATCTCATGATTTTAGTCTGCCAATATTATCACAATGGCAAAATACATGCATTATCTTACTGCCAATTAAAAAATACTTATAATCAGAGTTTTTGAAACTTGGGCCAAATTGGCTCAAAAATGGTTAGTGGTGCGCCATTGAGAATACATTTTGAGCCAATTAACAAAGAGTTAATGCTGTTAGTGACAATATAATCATAATTGACTGAGAGAACTGTGCAGTGCCAAATAAGAAGCTCTGTGGACCAATGGTGCGCCATATGAGCTTATCAAAAAAAAAACTGGTTGTAATATATGCAGTTGAAAAATGCTGTAACACTTGATCTTGAGCCATCCAAGGATCAGAAGTGTCATCTTTTAATAAATGAGCCTATTTTTTAAAATATAGATAGTATCAATGAGTAGTTGCAATATTGCAATAATCGCAAGTCATCTTTACACAATAATTGCAAAACGCAATTTTTAATATCACCCAACCCTCATATATATGTTCTTTGTAAGAATTAGCCTACTCTCTCTCTCTGTCTCTGTGTCTCTCACTGTCTGTCTGTCTGTCTCTGTCTCTGTCTCTCACTCTCTGTCTGTCTCTGTCTCTGTCTCTGTCTCTGTCTGTCTCTGTCTCTCACTCTCTGTCTCTGTCTCTGTCTGTCTGTCTGTCTGTCTCTGTCTCTGTCTCTCTCTGTCTCTGTCTCTCACTCTCTGTCTCTGTCTGTCTCTGTCTCTGTCTCTGTCTTTCACTCTCTGTCTCTGTCTGTCTCTGTCTCTGTCTCTGTCTCCCCCCCCCCCCCCCCCCTCTCTCTCTCTCTCTCTCTCTAGCATAAATCTTGTGAAGTGAGACCTAATGCTCACATGCTTAGTGATCTGTTGTATGAATGTCCTTATGGAGGTCAGTTTTGGATGCTATATAACCAACACAAGCAGCTGATTATATCAGGAGATTCTTATCCTAGAATGTATAGTAGTAAACTGGACAAGGGAGATTACACACTCATAATGCAGGTATGGTTGGTATTGAAGTGGATAATCCAGTATCAGTGTTTCTGGAAAAGCATGTTATAATCTTCACTGATATCTAAATAAGTTGATTTAGTAGTTTTATAATTAGAGTAGTGTTGTTTTAGTATGATGATAGTGACCACAAGTCATATTTGTAGTATGTGGGATGTATACTAGTTGTTTTCCTGGTAGTCTACTTGTATGCATTAACCACACCCCTTTTCTTAAGGCTGATGTTAATGAAATTGTATTTAGTTGTGTAAGTAGTTGAATGTATGACAGTACATGTGTTTACAAAAATTTACCTTTTCTTAACTGAAAATCAAACTATTTCATTTAAATATTCACTATTCATCCATTTTGTGTAATAAGTCACTGACATTTGGAATTAAAAGAGAAAGATTATAATTCAATTTGCTCCTGTACAAATGGGTCAGATACATGTAGCATACATGCTTGTATATGATTAAACTCAAACAGAACATAGTGAATATATACAATGCATACAATGTATATGACACAAACATACAATATACAAATGTACTAATATACTGTACATGTAGTATATTTATATTATAAAGAACATTTGCAAAAAAATGAAAGAACATGTAGGGATGAACCGAAAAAGCACACAAACAAGATTAGGATGGTACATTAGCTGTAAAATTAAAATAACAACTTTCATATAACAACCTTACATAAGTATAGCTAGAGTATAAAAGGAAACCCCAAAGAAAGTATACTTATGTAGGGTTGTTATATGAATAATTTTGTTGCTAAGATACCGTCCCAGTCTTGTTCGTATACTGAAGCGTACATGTTTTTTTTCTCAAAGTTAAGAGTAATCATAATCCACAGATACGACACGAAAATAAAGCACAACTTGAGAGCTTAAAAGCCATGCCAATAGTTTTAGAAATGAAGTTGTCATCTTCCATTACAATGGACATCTCCTCATCTCGTGCTGGTGTGTCGGGTGAATCAGGAAAATGGAGTTCATATTGTGTTCTTAAACCAGGTAGTCATTTACCTGTGTATGTCATGGCCTTACCAGATGACAAGTGAGTTCTCCCCTCAGCCACAAGTAGGTTAGGCCTGTGGCAAAATGGAAACCCTTTAGTTAACACAGAAATGTTTGTACTATGGTTAGCTTTTGATGTTGTTATTGTTTGTCTGTGCAATTGTTTTTTTTTTGTGTTGTTTGTTGTTATTGTTGATGTTGTCGTTGTTGTTGTTGTTTGCCTGTATAGTTGTTTGTTGTTGTTGTTTGCCTGTATAGTTGTTTGTTGTTGTTTGCCTGTATAGTTGGTTGTTGTTGTTGTTGTTATTGTTGTACTGTGGCAATCCAGCATACTTTTGGTGTTTGTGTCTTCTGTCTATTTGTTAGTATGTCAGTGCTTAACATTCAGTCTTACATTCATGAACATCCAGTCTACATATTATACTGTTATACTACATACATGTGTATGTGTATACGTATTTATATCTTACAGACTTCCTAAGTCACCATGTCATTCCATAATACAAGGAAGTGTCTTGAAAGGAGAATTTACTCTCTCAAAGAATGAAGCAGTGAAAAAGAAGGTAATTACTTGTGTTCATTACATGACATGTCTCATGAGCAAAGAAGTTAATTATTAATTATATGGTACTACACTAATACTAGCTATACTACACATGTACATGTACATGTAAATTATAAATTTAAGACATGTGGTACTAAATTGATACTAAATTTATAAAGATGCTTTAGTAAACCTGTCATCTTTGTCAGTCCTTTTTTTGGCTTTAGTTTTTACATATACAGTACACCACCAGATCAATTCATATATCATTCTAGCGGTTCTAATGCTTTGTCATAGAGCACTGTTTCTAAATAACTACTGTCATAAGATTCCATACAATGATGTATTGTCAGAGCAATGTAACAAGGTACATGTAAGTCTATAGGATCTCCTTAGCTATTAAAAGTATTAAATTCTTACATGATAATAATTATAGATTATAGAGGTTTGCTCCTCTCTTCTAATTTGTTTACCAATATGCACACTACAATAACCCAGTATGTTGCTCCCCAAAAGCTTTGGAAATTCACGTTTCGCTGGTAACACCAGGGGTGTGGAAACATCCAGTCATGCAGGACAATGTCCGATAAATCTAGTGAATGTCCGGTAAATTGGAACTGAACTGTATACAAAGTATATTGGGAGCAGGACAAGAGTGATGAAAAGAGGTCAAAATGTCCGGCAGTTGGCTCAAAGTTTCCACACCCCTGTGTAACCCTACATCCCAAAAACTACTAATTCATAATCGACCAACTGTTTGTATTATAGGTCCATTATCCACTTTATTATGGAATTGGTCCCAGAATTAACAAACCAAGTGGTGGTAATAGTGGAGGAGGGAAACAGAAAGAAACTTATCAACAGGCTCTAAAGGAATTTAAGATTCAGTGGATGAGGTCAGATAAAGGTCACCATGACCTCGTAGTTTTAATTTGGAATAACCAACAATTTTTTTACCAGCACCATTTTCTTATAATTATCCTTCCCATTTTTTTGTGCATATAAAATCATATATGATTATTGAGTTGCAGTATAATCATGTATTAGCACATTAAACTATACAATTAATTAATTACGTCATCACATACTAATTTTGAGGTCATTAAACAGACTTTAGTGAACACAGTGTGAATTCTACTCATGTATATTTATATAGTAAAGGAGATGTACCTGTTGATGTGATGGATTCAGAATATGGAGAAGATATAGACTATCTTATAGCTCGACTGAGAATGATGGAAGGTGAAAAAGAGGTAAGTGAAAATTCAACACACACACACAGACAGACACACACACACACAGACACACACACCTACAATGTACAGACACACACACACAGATACAAGACATGCTTTATTTATATACAGGTAACTTGGAATGAAAGTGTTGAATCACTAATTACTAAAATCCATTCAAAGGTAACTTTGTAATACAATTATAGCTGCAAATACATGCAATGCAAAACAAAATTGTTAAATTAACTCATTCATTAATTAATTATTAAAGTTGCATGTTCATTCTGTTAACACCATAACATTTACTGATGTCCTATTTTGTTATCCTTCCATATTGTAAATTAGATTTTCAATGCTACATGGACATGTACATGTACATGCTGATCTCATTACAAATGCTTCATATCTACTATAATACATATCAGAGAGTACGGTAGTACTCTCTATGTAGGGATGGCATGGGGAAAAAAATGGCTGCCATACATTTCAATTGCAAGTGATGAGCTGAAATCTCTGGTAATATATACATATAAGCACATACATGTACCTATTCATATCTAGTGTTTTTATGACTGCCAAACATTGTTGTTAAAATAGAAAACTGCTGAGTGGCAAAACTGGCAAAATCTGCTTCATATTATTATTAAGTAATAAAAACATTTTCAATAAAAATGGAGGAAGATGTAGGGACATCAAACCCTAAAAAGCATGCGAACAAGGTTGGGAGGTTAACGTAGGACCTAAAATTAAACAAACCACTTCCATATAACCCTACATAAGTACTTACACCGCTATAAAGCAAAATACAAAGAGCTGTACTTATGTAGGGTTATATGGAAGTTGTTTGTTTAATTTTAGGTCCTACGTTAACCTCCCAACCTTGTTTGCATGCTTTTTGGGTTTTGACGTCCCTACATCTTTCTCCATTTTTATTGAAAATGTTTTTATTATTCTTTATAATTGTCTTGATTGCCAAAACGATCTTTTGTGGTGTTTCTTGGTAAACTGAATTATGAGGTTACAGATTTTCAAGCAATGGGAACCATTTGTTGACAGTTTTGAGTGTTTATAAGTGACACTAAATATGAAATATTATGGTGAAGGATAACGAAATAGGACTTCCCTATTCTGACCAATCAGTTCACTACAATAGAAGTTCCCCATGTGTGTTAGTTAATCCAACTAATCACAGACATGGAAGTTGTTATCCATCACCCTGCACAATTGCTAAACAACCTCATAGGACCTAAATTTTAAACACTTCCTAGGAGACCTGACACTTTTGAGGGTTTATAAGTGACACTAAATATGAAATATTATGGTGAAGGATAACGAAATAGGACTTCCCTATTCTGACCAATCAGTTCACTACAATAGAAGTTCCCCATGTGTGTTAGTTAATCCAACTAATCACAGACATGGAAGTTGTTATCCATCACCCTGCACAATTGCTAAACAACCTCATAGGACCTAAATTTTAAACACTTCCTAGGAGACCTGACACTTTGCATGATCAATTCTTTCTCCTCACTAACAAAAATCCCTGGATGAAATCCTGTCTTGCTAGTGATATAAAACCCATTATATTAATGAATCCTCTGAAATTACTTACATGATAATGGACTGAAGACTAGTGTACAATTCATTGCCAATAATTGAATTTTTTTCTGGCTTAAGATACATGTAGCTTGTTTATATCTGTTAAAGTGAGAAATCTTTCTTGACAGAGAGAGTGTAGCTAGTAACTATGGTAGCATACTCTGTAATTATAATTATAGAGTATGTTACCATGGTTACTAGCTATACTCTATTTTCATTGAATACTGGTGAATCACAAGAACGTTTTCTCACTTTTGACAGATATAAATTAACAAGTTACTTTAAGTTTGATAAACTTTCGATCTTTGGGCAATGAATTACTTTGTGCCCACTTGAGTCGATTGTTATGTTACAGAAATGGAGCATTATAATATCAGTGATATGCATTGAAATTGAGTTTGAAAAACTGAAATTTACACCCACATTTAATTAATACTGTGGCCACACCTACTTTCTCCATCCACTTAATTGGACGAGGCTGACTGCAGAGTGGAGGATGATCAATAGAAACTCCAAAACAAGTTTACTGCTTGCCACTTGCAAACTACATGTAGAACAGAATTTTGACTCACTGCCTTTCGATTACACTATATCCTACGTGAGTGCTTGAATTTGAGTGGGGCTCACATTTCTTTTGTACTCTCTGTGTCTCTCACGAAACAGATGGTTTAGTTCTAAGTACTTACCTGGAAGCTTGAGCATTTTTCAGCTCGGATTAGAAAGCACTCATCAGCACTTGCTTTTTGGAGCTGGACGTTGGCCGCTATCGAGATTAATAATCTTCTCCAGCATTTGTGTGTGCACACAACTTTTAAATAGCTTTGATGTCTGTCTTTAACTATATCAAAGTCAGTAGCAGGGCTTTCAAGCATGGCTACACAGTCTCAAAATGTTTAAGAAAGCAGTGAAAATTTTCATTATCATCACTATATTGTATTAATTGAAGGTGTGGCTTCCACTTTGCTCTTTGAAGTGTGTTGTATAAGGCACTTAACATGCTTTGTGGGAAATACTGCTAGTAGGTACGTCATATACATGTACATGTACCGCCTGCTAGAGTTCAGAGAGAGGTTTATGTGGGTATAACCCTCACCATTATGGGCCTTAGCCTCAGGTTTTATTCATAAAATCTCCACATCTGGTGGTATGTCTTATACACACCTCCTAGGCTCCTACTCATGGTCTATCTATTATATGTACATACATGTGCTATATACTCTATAGCCAGGGGTGAAAACATTGAGTCAACTACCAAATATTTTGACCTATTTCACTACTCTTGTTGTGCTCCCATTATATGCTTTGTATACAGTTTAGTTTCAATTCACTAGATTTATCAGATAATGTCCTGCATGTGTGGCTGTTTCCATACCACTGTCATTAGCATGTACATAATATACTCTCTGTAATGATAACTATTATTATTATTTATAGTTGAATGTCCGAGATATTTTGGCACATCAGGGAACAAAAACTAACCTTAGTCCACAGGCATCGGAACAAGCTAGGTATTTATGACATGGAATTTACATGTCTGTTATTTATAATTATTACTCTTTCTATGTCATAGTGAGCTAGAGAAACAAAAAAACATATTTGTGGAATTAAAATTTCTTGAGGTTTGTACAGTAACATTTTGTACATAGTCTATACTACATGTACATGTATGTGTATGTGTATGTATGTGTTAATTCTTTGGTACTAAAACTGAAATATTGCTAATTGATAAATGCTGAATTCTAATCACTGAGGGTGAAAACCTTATTCATATGAATTTCATGTTTATTTTCGATGTGAGAGGAGATTAGCAAAGCAGTGTTAATTGATACCAGAATCAAAATTATTTCACAATGAACTAAGTGTATATAACGTCTGAATTGTTTTATACCGATCTATTATTCATTTTAACTATTAGTAAAATTATGACCAGTAGGGTTGGACGACATTTGAAATTAAGTTTTTCGATTATTGCCTAAAGCTGACTCATAGTTATTGCAATTAGCTACTTATTGATACTGTCTATGATGGCAAAAAATAGGCTCATTTTCAAGATGACAATTCTGATCCTTGCTTTGAGATGGTTCAAGATTAAGTGTTAAATTATTCTTCAACTGCATATTATTATAAATTACATGTATTATGTGTGATTAGCTATTGTTTAGTTGCAGTGAGACAACGTGTTTTACCATTGTGATAATATTGGCAGACCAAAATCATGCCATATGATTATTGCAATGTATGCGATATATTGAATCATTCCCCAATCTAATGTAGCATACATAGAGAGACCAATACTAGAACTGAAAGCTATTATAACTAAAACTATTAAGCATTACAGCTATAATACTAACTATAACTATCTTATAACTAAAAATAAATCAAAAACACTATAGTAGAACCAAACTAGTCTGTGTGTGTGTGTGTGTGTCTGTATTGTGTCTGTGTGCATGCATGTTTGTGTACAATAACACAGTACTAATCTCTATTATAGGGATCTTTATTACTACATCAAGACCCAATGGACTTTTCTCGCATGGAAAATATCTATACTGATCTACACAAGCTCCTAGACAAGAAAGATGTGAAGGTTATTCTCATTCCTTGTATTACACTACTAATTGTAATGTGATGTGTAGTACATATTAAGTAGGGCTGGGAATTGGTGAAATCGATTATAACTAACTTGATAGTCGATTGAAACCAAAAGAAGTAATTAGGCTAATTAATGCAGGAAACCCCTCCCTTATAATTATAAAAAGGCTTCCGTCACTTCCATATTGTACATTATTTGCTGTCGCATGCTTGAAAAGTATGTCTTTTGGAATAATTAGCATAATCGATATCACAGACTTACAGTCGATAATCAGAAGAATTTTCAATATTGATTGATTGATTGGTTAATCATCCCAGCCTTAATATTGATGTATTGAAAATGAATATAATTAATATTGCATATTGGGTGTATCAATTAATCTTGCATGTTTTCACACATAGCTAAAAGCAACCGGCTAATGGGTTATATCTTGAGTGCATTTGTGTATACACATTAGTGCTGTTATAGTTTGACTTTTAGTTATAGTTATAGTATGCCTGGTTTCTCAAACATTTAGTTTAGTTATAGTTTAATAATATTAGGCTTACTGAAAGGGTTTTAGTTTTAGCTAAAGTGACCGTTATTGGCCAATTTTCATTTTAGTTAGTTATTGTAATAGACTTGTAATTTAGTTATAGTTTAGTTAATTAAAAGTCAAAATGCCTCACTAAAAGGGGTTTTAGTTTTAGTTATAGTTAACTAAAACAACACTAATACACATGCACAATATATCTTTTACATGTAGCTAAGAGGATTCAAGTTGAAACTGGCAGAAAAGCTATCTCTTCATGGTTTAGCTGCTAAACTCACTGATGATGAAATGAGTGACAAAGGTCATACAAAAGCCTTAGAAGAGAAATTGATTAAGGTATGGAGCAGTAAAATGTAATCATACCTTGTTAAAGAAATTAGAAGTGTATATCCTAATATATATACTACACTGCAAAATAAAATTGTTAAAATAACTAATTTATTGGTTAGTACAGTTCCAAGGAATAGTGGAAATTGTCATTTAACCCTTAGAGGGCTGATGGCACATATATGTGACATTTCACCCCTACTTTGTTTGGAGTGTGTTCCTAGCATTACAAAGCACTGCAAAGGCTTGTAATTGGTATCGGGCACAAGCCCATGAAAATAGCTACAAAACGTTGATGGTTTTTCGGCCACCCTTTGGCCTAAATAACAAGTGCGGGGGGAATTTTAAAGGGGGCTAGAAGGGGGCACAGCCCCCTTCGCTGCCCACACAGTTTGTGGTTTCAGTGACCCCGCCCACATGCTCTGGTGGGTACCTGAGGCATTTCCCTTGCTGTAAAACCTGAAATCGTGGGTGTAGCTGATGCCAACATGCAGAGAGGTCATTTTGTTTACCCCAGTGCCAGTCAAAAGAGGGAGAGCACTGCATTTGATTTAATCCTACAAAGCGCTTGGGGACTTTCGAGTCCCGGTAAGCAAGTAGGTAGAAGTAGTTCTCCATGTCGGAGCCAAGTTTGGGGTACAGAAAGTGAACGGTGGCCAAAATATATGGAATAGATACACCAGTGTTGGAAATGGGAAGAATTTTGAAAAACAAGCTCAGCCCTCTAAGGGTTAATTGGTTGTGTACATGTAGGTTGTTATAATCCAATTTTAACTTCCCTATCTAGTCTTCAAAGAAGCAGGTAAATAATTACTCTAATGAAATCATTTAAGTTTCCGAACCTTCTTTGTGCATTTAATATGAGATATTTGGCATGATAATAGATTGTAATTAGTACATATATATATTTTATGTATTCTGGTATAATTAGTAAAATTACTTTAATGAAATCATTTTAAGTTTCCAAACCTTCTTTGTGCATTTAATATGAGATATTAGGCATGATAATTGGTACATATATATCTTAAGTATTTTGATATAATTATAGTATATGTAACTATGGCATTAGATATGTGTATCCTAAACAACTGACTAATTGTTGACTGCAATAAGCATGCATGCACACAATACATTAATTTTGTTATTTTAACAATTCTATTTTTACAGTGTATACATGTAGTTATATATAATTTATGTAATTTATATATAATTTATGTTATAGTTACAGAAGACGCATGCTATAACTGAAATATAATTCCTAGTAATGAGGGTGGCACGCTCAAGTGCATGGGATTATATTTCAGTAAAATAGACTGTGTGTGCATTCTATAAGTGATTTATAGCAACACGCTAAACTTCAAACACTTGCCTTGCTACTTTCGGCACGCTCAAGTGCATGGGATTATATTTCAATAAAATAGACCGTGTATGCATTCTATATGTGATTTATAGCAACACGCTAAACTTCGAACACTTGCCTTGCTACTTTCTCGCAACTAACAAAAGATAATGTTAATATGTATGCCTTTCCTAGAAGGCATACATGAACGGTAGTAAATATTGACAGTTTACAGTATCGATGAATGAAATTTTGATGATTAGCAATTAAATTGGATTATGTGGGCGTGACATGCGTTTTATGTGTAAACAATAGACAGCTGTTCCGTTTATCAATGGAAGTACTTTGGTAGTGGATTAGAAATGTACTTCTTGTTGGACACATTCTAAAGAAGATATTAGCTGGTTGTTCTATATTTCTGAGAAAGAAAAACATTTAGAATCCACATGTGCATTTGTGAACAATTAGTGAATTTTAATTTGACGGTTTGAACCCAAAACTGCCCCCAAAAAACACTGTCATTATATCCCTATGACCTTGGTCTCAGGTCATATATTACCCTAATAAGGTTTTATAATAAGATTCCTATTCATACATGATGCCTTTGACCTATGTCATCAAAAAGTAGTGGTTAATTAGGGTAATGTGAATTGCCTAGTGATAGGTGACACCAGTAATTTCTGTTTTGATATGATACCGAGTAGTTTGGGAATCAGTATCGCTGATAATGTGCATGCGCATAATCCATGTGTTCACATTAGCATTACATTTTGCACCAAATGTTTTTAAAATTTGAAGCGGTATGAAACTATTCCACTAAATGGGTGTGGCAGTTTAAAGTTGTGGTAGACTAGTATTGGTATCACTATTGATACTTGAACATTACTTCATACCAGGAATTTCAGGGCATGGCTATGTGAGAGTATATGTATATATATATATATATATATATATATATATACATGTAGATAGCGGAAGGTTGGGGCAGTGGTATGAAGTATCCAGTACTTTAGTATCATATCACCACCCATTGAGTGATGTCCAAGGTTGCCATCAAAGACTAAGATCACTTTGATACTGATTGAACCCTAACCACAAGGGAACCCTAACTCTACCCTAAATGAACCACATAATGACATTCATGATATTTTGATGGTAATGTTGGACATAAATACACCCATCGCTAGAGGAAAAAATATGGTAGAGCTTTGTCTGTATATATATATGTATATATATATAATTATATATAAACTAGTGAAACATTATAAGACAGGAGGTTAATTATCCCACAGTCCCACTATAGATATATAATTATCTAGCTGTACTTAATATACTGAAGCAACACAATCTATTATTGATTTTTATTCCTATTTATAGCTCTACAAACAACTAGGATGGGATCATATTGCTTCATTACTAGAGGGATGGCTACCTAGGAAATATCCCACTGCGTATCAGTTATTTTAAACTGCCAGTTATTGAGTAAGAATTAAAATTAGTTTAGAGATTTTTGACATTCGACACAATTATAATTATTTTGTATTGTTTTATTGTCTACAACTAGTCCATACATATTATTAATATCAGTTGATATTTATGACAGTATTATTATTATTATAACTGACATACATGTACATGTATACTTTTATGGTTGTTATTTATTATTAAAAAAAACTTCACTATGAATCTCAATTCATCTACTAGCTAGCTACATCACTACAAAAATAAAATTGAATTATTTTATTGTTTAGCACAGTAGCAAGGATTTAAAATTATTTAGATTATTATGGATACAAGTATGTAACTATTTTGTACTAATTATAGACCAATTAGTGAAAGCAGTATAAATTTTGGGTGTTGTCTACTTATTTCATAACAACAACCACTTAAAGTGATTGTATATGGCAGTTCTGGCCAAAACGGTTTGGAAACCTGCAAATTAATTAATTTAAATTTATTCTAGTATACATTTTTAGACTTGGTGCACATAATGTCATAGTAACATTGTATCAAACTAGATTGAAATTTATGTTATTCCTTGTAACTGTAACTAACCAATAAATTATTTTAACAATTCAATTTTTTGCAGTGATTCAGCAGGTGTATTTCATGCCAGTACTAGTATTGTGGCAATAGTAAACTTGATTGATATTAAATCGATATTGTGCTGATATCCATGATATACATGTACATATATATATATATATAAATATATATATATAAATTTTACATTAACTTAAAAATACAGCAACAGTAACATATCACTAACATACATACATAATGGATTAGTCAAGCCACAGTACCAGTATTGCCTAAAACGATAGGAAATTCAGCAGTCAGGTCTAAAGCACCAGGTATAACTATCCCAACTTTCAGTAAATATCCTATCTCTATTATCCTGCTGGCAGTAAGTGTTGGATATGTGTTAGCTACATCAATTGCACACTGCCATTCTTTATCTGAACGAGGTTCCACTGGATCATTACGGTTTAGATATCCAATAACTTTAGTTACACTCCTTTCTGCATGCCGAAGCCAACTATCAGCTACGAATCTTTCCACTCTTGTTAGTCGTGCATACATTTGGATGATCCTCCGATTGCTACCATTTTCGACTGACACTTTAATTGGAATTGTGTCATTTCCAATACAATATCCAATACGTGGGATTCTAACATTCATTACAATAGGAGCTGAAGCACAACAAAAACAGCAAATAGTCTTACTACGTTCTGCAACTCGTGGAGAACACAGTTCTGGCCGATCCATTCTTACTATAGTACCAACATTTATATTGAGTTTTACACTTTCATTCCTCTCAAAAAACCTTTCCGTCACAAGTGTTCCTTTCAGTGAGTATCTTATTTCACCATACCTTCCTATAAATGAAGGTAAAATACAATGTGGTAGTTGAATACTAAAAGGAAATTGATAGTTTCCAGGACCAAATTCACCACCATTGCTTGAACCGATTTTTTCCCACAATACAAGAGTCTTGTCAACACATCTCTCAATATGGTGGTAGCGAACTCTTCCATATATGAAATCTATACTTCCCTGTCCAAACAGTTGAACTTTAATGGCTTTCATTCTTCTAGTCGTATGCGTTTGAAAGCACAGAATCCCAGTTATCTCCATTCCAGGAAAGAACAATTGATAAGGTGAATCAGACACAAGTAAATTTAGGTTTGTCATTATGGGAGCTCAAAAAGCTTGCTGCACACAAGATAGCTGTAACTGCAATGTCAAGCTCTTTTTATAGGAACATAGACAGTCTGGGGTTACCTCTCTTTTATAATAATGTATTTATATATGTATAACTTTGTTAAAATACTTTTATGCTTTATTGTATGAGCTCTCATTCCATATAGAGTTTTAGGTTTTTTCCCAATTAACACTACTTCCCACGTGTAACATATTTTATAGGAGTACGTGTTTGCTTAATTTTACATGTACATTTGTAGAATGTGACCTTTGACATAACTATAGCGATTAGCAGATCATCATGTGCATATTAATATCTTGTAACTGTACACTGTTAGACTAATTGCTACAGATATTGAATTGTCACAATGCAGACCCAGCCACCTTCCTTTTTGCGAGACTAAGCTAGTACTGGTACAGACCAGCAGGAAGAAAGTTGCTTGCATAATTATAGCTTACAGAGGAACTGGAAGTTGCCTGACTCAATCTTCACAGTCACTGCCCCTTAGCTACCTCACTTTAATGAATTCACTTCCTACACATAATAATTATATAATTCTAGCAATTAGATTGGATCGGCAGCAAACACAACTCTAGTATAGTGTTGTCATCAGACCCTCTTTCCTTTTTGTGAGGGTCATGAGACTAGTATTGACTGGAACTCTTATGAGTTCAATTACTCACCACACCTGAAAATGACATGTGATATGATGCGATGCAAATTCTTAACTACACAAATGAATTACTCAACCATAGTGGAAAGCAATCATAAGGGAAAGGGCTAAAACAAATACTAATAATCATGAAATTAATTTAGCATCTCACAGTATTTAATAATTTATGTTCATTGAAAATGTTAAAAATAAATCAAAGACACTCCTCTTTAACTCTCTGTACAACATATGTTACAGTGTTCACTGAAAACTGTTCACAAATACTGATTGACTTTGTAGTACCAGGATGGTTAGGAATAATAGGAGATTCAAGAAGAAACTCCATAATGTCTACATTACTCATCAAAGGTTTAATTCTCATTTTGAAAGTGTTGCTCATCTGATTTGTCTCTATTACTTCAACGTCCACCAGTTTTGACCAAGACTCTAAACATTTTGCATATCTGGGAGGAAGTAGCGAAGCAGGTAATTCAGCAAGATGGAGAAGAATAGTTGATTGACACAAAAGAGAAAGAGGAGGAGGAGGTTGAAAGACAATAGAAAATGGTAGTCTGATGAGTTCCTTTCTTCTTTCAACAGACAGAGAGACATAACATATCCAAACAATACCATCAGGTGTAACAGCAATATCTAAAATCTTACGAGACTTCACACATATAGAATATAAATGTTGATACTCGATATCATAAACAGCGATAGAATCATTCTCTAACAGAACAAATTTGAAGCCCGAGGGATGTATTGCTAAACATCTTGGGTTGGATACAGCATTGAGTGCATACTCACGTAACATATGTCCATGTATGTTAAATACTTTAATTTTTACAGAAAAACACACGTGTAAGTTGTCATCAGAGTCAAAAGCAAATCCCAATGGTAAATCAAAAAAGTTAATCTGGGATATGTGTTGTTGTCTACCTCTAGAATTGTACACATATATCGCTGAGCTATCACAACAGCTCATATAAATTAAACCATCAGGACCAAATGTCATATTTGGAACACTACGATGATAGTCAGAGTAGGAATAACGATATACATATTGGGTAATTCGTGGTGGATTAAAAGAGAATTTGAAGACACCATTTTGATCATAACAGGATATTTTGTCTACTCCACCAATGTATATTGAACCTTCATGAACAGCAACACTGCTGCAGTCATCATGCTTGATTGGTATTAGGTGTTTCTTACTAGCACTGTCAGAATCTACAAGAACAATACCTTCCTTGTTTCCAGAAACACACAGTGTTTCATTGTCATATGGTGTTAATCGTTCTGGATTACTGATCCCTTCTACGAGTTCATCATTCCTGTACGGTATATAATGTATAATAAATAATTATTGTTCATCTCCCTTCACAAACAGAGATAATAAAAGTTAACAATAAAACGCATGTATATAATACCAGTTTTCTTGTTATGATTTATCAATAACTACTTGTATGTACACAGCAATTCTTCTTGGTAGTTGGCAGTTATCAGTAGCTAATTTATCCAAACATGACTTAAAATTGAGTTTGATTTCATTATCAGAGATAAACTCAAATCAGTTGCCCTCAAACCACCCACCCATTGATTGAGAATACCTATATGTTTACTATCTTGATAGAAATTACTTTTTGTAGTTTCTTTCACTGCCTCAACTATAACATCCATGACGTAGTTTTATGTATGGCCAAAGTTTATTAATACACATCTTCCCTGCTCCTTATCATAACTTAAATTCCTACACATAACTGAAATCCAGTAATCCGATTGGCTCTACATGTAAGAGAGCAAAGACGCAACTCAGTATTAGTGTTGTACCTATACTGGTATAGGTTAATGTATAGGTGCCTATACCAAGGTATAGATAAATATAGATATAAGCAAGTAGTATAGGGCAGATACAGATACTTTACAGACCAAGTTTTGAAACTTTATAGTACTATTATACTGTAGGGAAATATTGATACAACAGTCAGAATCATATTTTTTGAGCTAATTCCATCTTTTCTAGTAGTTAGTGAGCTTCATTTTCCAACAGAAATGGCTATATAGAGCAGCGTGAAAAGTTAGTGATGCACATGAACATACACTAGAAAATGAGTGAACACATGTATATAGGTAAGGTATAGGCAGTTTTAGTTGCCTATAATATCTGTATCTGAATTATAGGCAAAACCTAGTATAGGTACAACACTACTCAGTATAGCATAGTTATGTGTAGTCAGACCCAACCTACTACGAAAGAGTCTGGTCAACCCACTGTACTAAATGTTCATCAAGTGTGTCAGTACCTGGCAAACCTGTAATTGAATTAATAACTGTAGATAGGGTTAAGTAAATGTTAGAACACACTTGATTACGTGTTTTAATATAGCATGAGGGTGGGTCAATAAAGGTTGAGTTTACATAGCGCACGAGCCGAAGGCAAGTCTGTTATGTAAACGAGACCTTTATTGACCGCCCAAGTGCTACAGAAAAGCTGTCAAGTGTGTTCTAAGTGGTTTATTGACAATCTGGTGAAATATTACTGTTGTTGGAGCAGCTTTGTTAGTAGAGGTGAGCAAAGTGTGCAATAAATAACTTATTGCACACAAAAGTGTGCAATAAATGCCAATCACGTGACACATTATCTGCCCTCTGATTGGCCACAGGTCACATGATCAGCAATAAGCGATATTCAAAATTACAATTTGCGATTATTGTCTAAAGGTGACTATTGCAATATTGCAACTACTCATTGATACTGCTATGATAACAAGAACAGGCTCATTTTTTAAAAGAGGACACTTCTCATCCTTGTTTTGAGAGCACACGGCTCAAGACTAAGCGGTATAGTATTTGCACCTGCATATATTATAACTATTATATATTTAATTGCAGTAGGCCATGTGACAATGTTTTGCCATTGCATGAGCCCTACATGATGGAAATAAGCCACACTCTAGTTATCAAGCACATTAAATGTAATAATAATTATATACATAATAACTTTATAAGCCTCTGCCCGAGTCATTACAAATATGCTCCAAAAGAGGGCAGTTTTGATCCTTGTTTTGAGAGGCTACGGCTCAAACCTAAGTGTTATAATTTTTCAACTGCATATATTATAACTATTATTTAATTTGCGGTAAGACAATTTTTTGCCATTGCAATAATATTGGCAGACTAAAATCATGTGATATGCAATGGAATAATATTGCAATATATTGAATTATTGCCCAACCCTAACTGTAGTAATAATATTCATGAAGTTGGCTTGAAGCAGCAGTTCGTCACCCACTAAAATAGCCCAAAATCTTTCAAATGTCTTGATGAACACTATTACAGTGGGTTGACCAGACCCTTCCTTCGTAGTAGATTACACAAGAATCAGTACATGTACATGTATATCATTGTTGCTAGACTCTCCTCTGCTTAATTTCACTAGACTAGAAGCTTAGGAGTAGCGAAGCCGCAAGAAGCAAGCAACCAACTACTGAAAACTGAGACCGTCTAATTGTTTGTTTGTAGAGGTTAAATATCTGTGATAATATTATCGTGTACAGCTCTGCATTAGTGTTTTACCTATTCATGAGACACTTAAGTGACCTGCCTGTTGGCATAGCACTACACACACAAAATTGAAGTTTTTGTGTTAAAGACAGTCTGTGTCTTCAGGATTAGACACTCCTTTGCTGCTCATAACCTCCCAATTAGACTAATATGCTGTACTGTTGCATGTTACCCAAAAACTTCTCAACATATCTTTAACCTTTCCCAATTCCCTAAAAAAGTTTGACAGTTATTTATCATGTGACAATAGTAATAAGATAGTCCCAGTTTTACATTAGCATTTTCACATTAATAACAGTACATACCATAAGTAAAGATGATAGCCTTTGGTTCCACTGTGACCTGAAATGAAATCGAGATATACACAAGCAGACATAATTTGTGACAGGAAATTCAACCCACGCTGGATAATATGGCGGCCTTTGTTGACATAATCCGAAATTATTATAACCACGCCCACCTTGATCAAGCTTACGCGTAGTAATTTGTGAGGCACTTTTCCAATCTAACAGTCACCTCAATCTTACCTTACTATACAGCGTATAAGTACATAAAGAAGCAATATTGATTACACAGTTACCATAGATGAATGATTGAATGGATGGATGGATGGATATTGACAACGTTATGACAATAGTTATGCAACTCATGATTGCCGTTTCACCACTTTCAGAAGACTTCTGGTAGCAAACGAGTACAAGGAAACATAAATCATCTTGTTTGAAGGCTATCGCTGTCGAATTACAGCTTGAAATCAAGTAAGCTTACAGTAGTGGCTGCTACAACATCGCGCATATAGAGCTGGCTCTAAGCTCCACTTAATCAATTCATGGATTTTAACCGCTGTGCTTCTATGTAGGACTGGAGTGTTGTAAGTTGTAACACACACACACACACACACACATATATATATATATATATATATATACATATATATACATATGTGTGTGTGTGTTACAAGTATAATAATTATAATCTCAGTATAATAATCATTATAAGCCAGACTTCTGAAAAGGGGGGTGCTAAATTGTGGTACCAAGGCTATGATGAGGGGGAGGATGCACGCATGGAAGCTGAATAGATACTCCGTGGGCACTATGTTAAATAAAAGAATTATGATCTTAAATTAAAAAGTAGAAGGCAAGTGTGGAGTTAATGGTACTGGAGGATTCCTTGATGGTAGTGGATGTGACATATCATTCTGGTTTTTTGCAAGTAATGAAGCAAAAATTCATTTACCTAGCTACTAGCTAACTAATCTACAATAATTATTATGCTCACCATTGTCTTCAGTATGAGGTCTCCTTTTACTAAAGAAGGTTTTAATATCTGTTGACTTTCACTTCATAACTGACTTTCTTCAGTTCTAGGTGCTAATCTAAAAACCATGTGCATGCCAGCTGCTCACATGACTAGGCTAGTAGTACACTAGTCTAACATAATTATGCAATAAGGTGACAATCAATAATGAGCTAATACCCTATTATCACCATAGTTGTCATGCGGTTGCCTTGCTCAGCATCAGTTATGTGACTATGTCCCAACATGTAGCTGACAACCACAAAGAATGCTCTAGTGAAGGTGTCATGGCTCCTCGTTCATGTTTGAAAGGGGGGTGCTCGTGCACCCCCCTGCCTACGGGCCTGTAGTCTGCAATTATTTTCTTGTCAGTGTTTTCTAATCAGTAATCACACTGACAAGACTTCTCTCGTAGCCAGAGTTCTGCACTATGAGTGCATCATTATTTGCTGTAATTGAGAGCAGAAATGTTAGCATGGTAGATATGATTGCAGTCATTATATCTACACAATTGTTTCTATTTTGTATTATGAAAAACAAATTTGCTAGGCAGCCTAGGCTTGTTGGAAGAACTCTAATTTCAGCAACCAAAGACAATTTTGTTTCAGATCACAGTGAATTCAAGCATTTTACATTATAATAATTATGATTGGAAACTAAAGTTAGAAATGAAGTGGGAGGTGGCAAGCCAAAGGTATGGAAGGCTAGACTAGGAGGTGGTGTATAGCTATATATGTTGCTGGGTGAGGCTCAAACAATCTGCACACCTTATCAAGGGCGGATTTAGGGGGGGGGGGGTTGTGGGGTTGCAACCCCCCCTAAAATAGCTATGCATTACCTGGAGAGAATTCCAGTAGAAGACATTTTGAAGGCTTTCATTTAACAACATCCGAGGCGCATTTCCAGAAATCTAGCTTTTTCTTTTTTAAATTAATTTACCACGCCCTTTATGAATAATTAATTAGCAAAAATTTATCGCGGCGCGCGATGCGCTCCGAGATCAACCCAACCATACAATAAATCCTGTATCCGCCCCTGCTTATTGCTGTAGTTTCTCCTTGAAGATCAAGCTTTGTGCCTGAAAGATCATCTTGAAGAACAAGGTTTTTGATGAGTCCAAGTTTTGCAAGCATTTTGAAAATACGGAAATACTGAAGACTAGTAATGTTTAGTTGGAGGCACTGTACATGTAATTTTGTAAATACTATCTTTTCACAAAATATGAGGGGTTTGCATAGTACAGTTTCTAACAGTTTCATAGTTTAGTATTTTCAGTGTTTTATTTGTATCTTTCCTTAACGAAGTTACATGATCACAATCAATTACCAAAATTCTCTGTACAGTTTTCAAACAATTCCTGCAGTGTCGAACATGGACGTGAATATACAAAATGGATAAAAACCAACTGTCGACTTGATGTTTGTATGAATTCTTGAAGACTTGCCATGGGTTGTAAATTGTACTTCGTGAACAATTCTTTCATTCTGTCTCCATCTAGCACTTTGCCAAGAGAAACAGCTTTCGATGCAGGTAAACTAAACAGTCTTGAGTTTTTGGTAAATGTTTCAACAACAGTTGCATTCCAGTATCTTGATACACCACGAGAAAAAATAAGTTTGTAAGTGACATTTTGAAATTGTTCTACGTACGACAGTGCCAAGACAAACTTTCTACCCGAAATTCTCATCGTGAGATTAGTCGCAACAAGACTTTCGTTTGAATACCATAGAGCATATGTCACCATGACCGAATTTCAGCACACGCAAGTGGATGATAATCGAAAAGATGACAACACAGAATAAAAAAATTAAAAAATTACGGCCAAACATTGTACTAGCTATTAAGGTAATTGCGGGTAACTCCGGACACACCCAAACTTCGGACAGTTATACCTATTTCATACTCGTTCTCGACAAAGGGCAGCAATGAAACTACAACAGTTCTGCTATCACTAGCTACACACATATGCCTGAAAATGAGCATGATACAATGAGTATGCGATACATTTCTTACTCACAAATACGCAAATCACACTAAGGAGTAGTAGTGTGAAAACACAAAAAAGAACTAAAACTTCAACTATCAAGAGTTACTCACCTTATGCAAGGTATTCTGCGAAGTATTAGGATAGGAGATGTAGCACAGCAACTATCAAGATAAAATTCTTTATACTCGCTTTTTAAAATCAACAACAAAGTATTAAGTGCATGAATCCATACAAAAATAGACTGAAGTACTTTGACAAATAACGCATGCTCAAAGTTTGAATTTAAAAAAGATAGATATGGCTAAATGCAAGAATGCATGGGGTGACGATGAACTAGTAGCAGCAATGGAAAAAGTGAAGAGCAAAGAACTTTCCTTGCGACAAGCTGCTATCACATTCGGAATCCCAAAAAAGCACTTTGTCAGACCATGTTACAGGAAGAAGTTCAAAGAGGTATGGAGGAGCACCGACTGTTCTTTCAGATATTGAAGAAGCTGAAATAGTGATCACATGCCAGACACTAGCAGAGATGGGATTCCCTCTCAACAAGGATTATGTAGATGTAGTAGTGAAAGGTTACCTAAAACAAATTGGAAGACCAAATCCCTTTGGAGAAGATGGAATCCCTGGAGATTCATGGTGGAAGGGGTTTCTTAGAAGACATCCACAGCTTTCCAAAAGAAAACCACAGCATCTTTCTAAAAAACGAGCAGAGTCAAATGACCCAGTCGTGCTTGATAAATGGTTTGAAAAGCTGGCAGATCTATATGAAACATCCAACCTGACAGACTATGATGCAGCCGAGAGAATATGGAATTGTGATGAAACAGGATTCTGTACTGCTGTAGCAACAAAAAGTGTGCTAGCAAAAAGAGGTTCCAAGAATATTCATGAGACTGGAGGAGGATCTGGAAGGGAATATATCACAGTATTAGGTACATGTATAAGTATAATGTATTACATCATAATTATTATTGGTATCTTTTTATTAATAGGATGTGGATCAGCTTCAGGGAAAAGGCTACCACCATACATTGTTTACAAGGCAAAACATATGTATAACATTTGGAAAAATGGTGGTCCTCCTGGTACACTATATAGTGTTTCTCCTTCAGGGTGGATGGAGAGTGCCAATTTCTTAATTTGGTTCAATAAATTATTTCTCAAAAATGTTGAGCACTTAACAAAGGAAGGGCCAGTTTTTCTCTTTGTAGATGGGCACTATTCACATTTAAGTTTAGACCTCATTTATACAGCACGAGAAAATGGAGTTCATCTCGTATGCTTTCCACCAAATCTTACTCACATTTTGCAGCCATTGGATGTAAGTGTTTACCATCCACTTAAACAAGCATACTCTGCCATTCTCAAAGAACACAAACTAGAAATGATGGCAGAAAATGTTACAAAAGCAGTGTTCCCTTCTCTCATGAATAAATTATGGTATAAATCTTTTAAACCCAGTCATCTTCGATCTGGATTTCGAACTACTGGTCTGTATCCATTGAATCGTTGGGCTATTTCGTACTCCAAAACCTCAACGGGAATTCCATTTCAGCAAATAAATGATGAATTACCTTCTTCCACTACCTTATCTTCAGATCCAGATCTTGCTTTTCCAAAACTACTCAGAGGGAATTGTAAACACTGCGGAGAAGAACTAACACCAATGCGCCCTCATTTGACATCCCATTTTAGCAACCTGTTGCAAAAGAAAAATGAACAACCTACAAAGAAAAAGAAGAGAGTTAACACCGAGTATGGTGAAGCCTTAACCAGTGAAGAAGTGATTGCTAGACTTGAATCTGAGGCTATGGCTAAGGCTAGTAAAACAAAATCGAAGCAGAAAAAACAAACACAGGACCAATCAGTGGTAATGAAGCATCAGATCATGATGAAGGTAACTTAAGTGCATCAATCAAATCAAATTGTTAAAATACCTCAGTTGTAATTCACACTAATTATTCAGTAGTACATGTACCACACCAAAGAAATTTACAGTACTTTATTTCTCAAACAGATGAGGAGGAGAACTGTCAAGAGTGTGGTAAATGTTACCTTAATGATAACGAAGAAGATCAAAAGGCCTGGATAGGTTGTGACAGCTGTTGGAGATGGTTCCACTACAAGTGTGCTGGATACAAACGAAAGCCATCAGAAAAAACAAAATTTAATTGTAGAATCTGTAATATAAGAAATAATACATAGCAATCAGTTATGCATTCAACAGTTTCAACTTACTTTTTGCATTATACATCATGAACATGTGCCTGAAACATGCTTACTATAAATTTTCAATAGTGTCCGGAGTTACAAAAAATGGCGATTATTGGATGTTGCTGAACTCTGACTGGTTTTTCCTTCATCTTAAAACAGATTTGTGTGATATTCCTTGAGCAATTGTAACAAAGACGAGTGATCAATTTCGTGTATTGGAAAGAACGTATGTGACAGATTATGTCCATCAAAATAGTACAATACGAAGAGCGTCCGAAGTTACACCAACTTACCTTATACTATATAGGCAATTAGGCATATCAATTATCAAAATCAAAAATACCACACAAACCAGATACATACTACATCTCCACTTCATATAACCACAGAATATACTGCATCTAACTAGTATAATTTCCAATGAATCATTTTGTGTGCCTTTTCAGTGATGACAAAACTATATGCATAAGACCAAGTCAGAAGCATGGAATAACTGTACCACACCACAACTCCACCAGACCTCTCAATAACATGCCTATACCATCATATGCTGGTAATAGCAGATCCTTGAGTATCATATCAGATCCACATCATTTTGGAAACAAAATTAATATTAATTTCTCTCAAAATAAATGAGAGTACAAAAACAAAATTTCAGCTACTCAAAGAATTAAGTGCTTCGCATATTGAAAACTAAAACTAAATACGAATATTTATAACAAAACAAATTGTTATATATATCATGCTTTAACTGATCTGCTTCTTTCTGTGTCATTTTCATTGTAGCTTTATACATCAAAGCTTACTCATAACAGTCAGAAGTAGGAAGATCTGAAACAATCATCTCAATTGTCTTTGAAATAACCTGTGGATTTGTTTCTAAATTGTCACATATCTCATGAACTTGATATACAGAACTAGAAGTGTTTTCAGGTTCCTCTTGTCCTTCATCTGATACACGAGTTGATACTGTAGTGATAGAAGGACGATGATCTTTTGAATCAACTTTATGTAGATATTTACTGCTGAAACGATTGTACAGCAGAAAATACCCTATGTAGATGGGTATTTGTAGTCCTAGTAGTGCAATTGATGGAACCAAAGTATGACGACCAACACCAATATATAAGCTATTGACTAAAGAATAAGAGATCATAAAATTAGAATAGATATAGAAAAAATAATTTTGTACATATTTAATTACAGGAGCTAATGCAATGTAGAGTGTCAATCTGTATGTAATTTTAACAAATATACTCCATTAGGAAGTTTACGTACATTATAACAAGTGCATAGCATAAGATACTTGTATACAGTCTGGTAATACTGTGAAGTTGAACACTACTGCAGCTGTACTCTTAAACCCATAAAAACTGAACACATTATGTAGCTGTAAAGCAGTGATTCTTTTTAATAAAGAAAATCATTCTTTACATATCTTGAGTGTGTGGAAGCTCATATAAACTATACTAATATACTTACACCAAAGAGGTGACAATATTCGTGAGAAGTTCTGCATCACCACAAACATGGTCGTGGCAAGCTGTGTGAAAATAATAAATATATTGTAACAAAGTTAAAGGGTGAGTATTTGAATATAGGAAATGTTATGTAGTATCTTGCAACTAGTATTCTATCCATGCAGATCTCTATCTATACATTTTTATAAAAAAATCAATTTCGAAATAATGGTTACTACTGTTGCAATGATAAAGAGGTTTATATCTGCATGGATACACAAGTGTGATGGGGACAAAAAGAATTTCACACCTAGTACGAATAATTATACCTAAAATCTTTTTGTCCGACAAGTCATGTATGTATGTCCATGCAGATGCCAACCTCTTCATCATTGCAACTGTGCTCACTATTAGTTTGTTAATAGTTGATTTTTTAGTGTGCACTTCATGCTGCAATGTTTTGCGGAGGACGAGAGCTTAATTGCCATGCAATTACAGCTAATTAACCTTTATCCTTATTCCAATTACAAGTGAAAATAATTGACTAGAGTAAAACAAGCTTATACTGAGATGTTTATAAAAATAAGCTGTGGTACATACCTTAATGGGTGGAGTAACAACTTTGGTTGTTAATGGTAAGAGATTGTATCTGGCAAACTCAATTGACAATGCAATGAAAGTAAGAGCTATGCACACTTGAGCAAAATTAAGACTCTTTCTTCTATTTCGACAAAGTGGAGGACATTCATAACAGTATTCACCAGTTATGATCGAATCAGGATTCCAGTAGCATAATTCATTAGATTCGCACTTTTCTTGGTTTTCAGAATTCCACCCCCTCAAAAGATCATCTACACCTTCTGTAATTGACTGTAAAAGTCCATTGTAATAACAGATGTTGTTCATATCCAGTTTGGCATGTTTGTAAATGCCGATGCAGATAGATTGATTAGAAAACTGGGAAGTGTTTTGAAAAACAATAACCTCACCAGTTTTAACAGACATGGTTTCATCTGTCAAACATAATGTATTACCATTTAGCTGTAGTTTAGCACAGACAGATTCATCAGAACATTCGAAGCAGTTTCTGTTGGAAGAAACTGTACCTGTTTTTACAGTTTCATAATATATATCAATAAAAACGCCTTTAGTGTTAGATACTAGAGGACACAGTGACATATCTACCTCAATACATGACTTCTCAGTAAGACATTGGTTAACTTCAATTTCATCAGCTATGGAGTAATTTTGGCAAACATCATCACCTCCTATAGACTGCCAGTCTCCTAATACAAGCAGTCCACTTGTATTTAATAGCAATGCTATTAAGATAATGGAACGGCTACTGAACTTCAGCTTTTCCAGAATGAACCTGTAATAGAAAGACCATGCAGAGTTGTAATTACAAGATTGGTAGATATATACAAGCATATGTATTATAAATTGGCTTGTAGTCTTTTATTTTAACGTTCCACACATACACACGCACACACACACACACACACACACACACACATGCATAAAATGCACAAACACACACACACACACACATGCACACACACCACGCATGCACATACACACATGTCCATACACATAAAACTGTCAATTATGCATGTCACACAAAACAGTTATTTAGCAGGAATAATCGTTTTAATGTAATTTCTACTTTTAAATCTTACTCTGTAAAAACAACATGAAATTAATATATAAATTACCCTATGTAATGTATTACTAAACAGATAGGAGAAGTGATCTGCAGCAACCCACAAGTCAGCAGGTTTCACGAAAGGTACCAAAATTTGTACAGTGTTATGCAGTGATGAGAATGTGAAGCTCCAATGATGGATGACTGGATGTATGTGCTGTGACATAAATATAAGAACATGTGCGACTTTAAATTAAATACTAGTGCTGGGAATTGGCAGAGACACCAAAATCGAGTATTAGTGTGCCCAATATCGATTGATTATCGATAATATCAGAGAAAGTAATTAATTACTTGACAGGAAAGACCTCCCACTAATTGGCATGAAAATAGATAATGGCAGTTGTAAGTTAAGCCACTAGGATGTTTTTAAAAAAATCAAATGCCTTGTACTGAATGCACACGCACATAAGTACAAATTGATATCTGGTCACAATATCAATTATTGCTAAATGTGCTATATCAATAATGATTATAGATATTTCGATTATCAAGTCCCAGCACTATTAAATACCTACCCTCCCTAAAACTGAGCCCAAAAACAACGAAATGCTATCTATAGTGATATTTACACTTTTTTTTATGTTTCCATAGTCTATTATAAATGAGCCAGAGAAAGGATATACAAATTACTATAATTATAATAATAATTATAATTTTTTTGTTATTATGTAATTACACTGATTATCAAAATTGTGTGGTTGTTTCACAAATTACAAAATAAAAATGAGTTATTGGTGTTCAATGGTGAACTGTATATAAGACCATATTTAACCGATTTAATAAGATGTGAAGAAAACAAGTATCCTTATGATTTCTTTGTAGTGTTATGCATCATTGCTGGTCTGTAGAGCTCAAGTGTGCATTCTATTATGTGCCACAATATTGACTAAGCCCCTTGGAATGATGCAATTTCTTTAACAATGTCTACAATGCGCATATGACGCAAGCATATGTATATATATTATATTATATATAATGAAATCAATCATAGGGATGGCCCAGCGAGCTATAAAAACGTGTTAAAAGAATTGAAGAGGTGATTTAGATGCATCTATTTCTGCATTACATACATGAACACTATTTTGTTTACGCTTAAAGCATTATATGATACCGTTTAAATATGAGGAGTGATTTGTACAACAAGCAACATTAGGTACAGTATGTTACAAATGGCCTAATGTGGGTGTGGTCAATGAACCATAGCGTCTAGGAACTGAATTTGCCAAACCATAGTGTCTTGCATAGCTTGGGTTAAAACCTGAACAACCCTAATCCTTGTCCTCACCATACCACCTATTATAACTGGAAAACTTTCTTTGATTTGCCAGCGCTACTACTGTCATTATGGCTCACTTCCTGGATTTTTAATGATTCATTACCACGTCCATGGTAACACACTGTATCTAATGGGATGTATTTAACATGCGGAATGCATGATAATAATTAAATTTTAATTATTATTATTTATATTATAAAATGTAATATATAAAATCAAACTTACAACAAGAAACATGAGAGTGGGAACAAGACAATGATTCCAAAAATGAAGTAACTAATTTGAGACAAGTTGAATCCAAAATAGTCGCTCAAGATTGGACTAGTCAGTGTGTCAATAGTTGTTAGGCTTGCATCAATTATACTTCCAGTACATGCCAAATATATGATGAGCTAACATTGTAGTAAAGGTAAATATAACAAAAGAAATATCTTCATATAGTAGCAATATTATTAAATATTATATGTTGCTGCAACATTGATTTGCACTTAATTATTTTAAACTTTGAACCTCTGACCACAATCTGATTGGTGTTATTACAATTGAATAATGAATGCATTAATATGCCACAAGTGTTGAAGTGTTATTGAGAAAGAATGATTACTGACAGTCAATAATTGCAGACAATACTTGACTTATATTGAGATTATAAGTTTATTATGTTACAATAATTATTACAATTATATTACACTGACAACTTAAACTCCAACTACGGCCAAGAGTACATAATTACTAGTAGGGCTGGTGAAAAGGGTTCAAATTTTCAAACCTTCGTTGTTTTTTTTGTTACACATTTGAAGCTAAATTTCTCCCTTCGAAGCTTCGTTGCCATGCCGTTTTTAATGTTTGAACATGTGCACTTGTACAATCTAAACGTGTGGTCAATATTTTTAGTGTGCTCCAGAAAAGTTGAGGCTGTGTTGTTGGCTGCTTCTGTCTTGTTTCTCTGTCTGGCTAAATCCGAGTAGAAACAGTGACAGGAAAAACACTAGTACTAAGCAATAATCCAGTTTTGGAGGTGTTCTATAGCCAATCAAGGTTAGAACAACATTGATAAAAAATTATTAAAAACACGTACGAAGGTTCGTAATCTTCGAAGATTTCCAGCTCGATGTTGTAGGAGCCACTATTTCAGTTGTACTTGATTTTACTTTATAACAAAAAGGTTTTAGCAGAAGCCTCTTGTTATTTTTGATCCTTGTATAACTTGAAGTCTGCCAGTAGCTCGTTTCAACCACCAATGTTCGTAGTTTTTCCAGAAATTTGCAAACACACACACACATACACACACACAGGCAGACACATAATATGCTCTGCTTACGCAGGTGAGGGTTAATAAGGTATTAAGAAATGGCCAATGAACAAAACAGTATTACAAACACAATACAATATACAGCTAATGTCATAATTATTCAGGTAAAATTTACCATCCATAATTGTTATATAATTATTTATATAATGTTTGAGGATACTATTGCAGATACACAACTTACACCTTTTTTAGTATCACCTTTGACTGATCTTGACTTTGCCGAAGGTGTAGAGCAACTATTTCGTTCTTCATTGAAAAATACTAACAAAAGCAATGCAGTACACATAGCTAAAGACATACCAAACCAACCAATCCAACGAAACTGATCTACTGATGGAAATTGTCCTACTAGAGCTACTAGTCCTGCAGAAATATTGGAATTTAAAAAGTACTGATTATAGACAAAATGCAACTAGTTTGAGTGTGATAAAAAACTAAATCATAATGTTATATACAATTATTATATATATATTATATATTATATATATAATTATATATATAATATAAATTATATATAATATATATATAACTGTATGTGACCAGATTTGCGAAAACTTAGGCTTATGGGATAAAATTTTAAAATTGATTTTTTTGTATTACCTCAATAGAGTATTCAATTAGCTCTAGAATGATATACATTATACACCAATCAAGCAAAAGACAAAACTACAGTGAAGGATTAAACCGTAGTATTCTGTTTTGATTAAATCATCATTAAAATTAATGATTAGAAACTTTTTAGGAGTGGCTAGCGAAGCACAGAGATGTCTCCAAACCTCACTGAAGGTATGAGTTAATAGGTAAGATGTTAATGAAGCCTTTTATGCAGTGAAATAGTGATCACCCAAGTAAGCCATAACTGTAGTCATATCTCAAAATTAGTAATTATCCCATAAGCCTGATTTTCATAAATTTGGTCCCACATATATGTATAATTATCATAACTATGCACATAATTATATATATATAATTATAGAAGTGAAGGTGTTCTTAGTTGCATAGCAGCCCTTAGCTTCATCTCAGGCTGCTATGCAACTATGAACCCTCTCAACCTTGAACTCAGGTCTGCTAACGCTGATAGAGACCTGTCTACAGTAATTTAAACAATACATCGTATCGTTGTGACGCCATTTGTTGAAAAGGGGACTTGTTCCGAACAATACCGCTCATTGCAACAGGTGAGCTGTTAATAATTTTGAATCATGGGCAACAATATCCCACCAAGACGATTTTTAATTTACTATTGGAAATACAGCATCTTATGCCTGAGAATAAGTCCAACTATTTCAATATTTTTGATGAGAAGGAAGTTGATTTTCTTGCATTACACAATGCAATGGATTCCTTCTTCCGTCAGTTGCACTCTGAAGATATAAGAGCTAACTCACACCAAAGTAACAACTATACGATATATAAACAAAACAACTGACATCCAATAGCAGCAAGTTTTAGTTCTTCAAGAGGTTCAGAACGTGTACCTAACAAAGACGTGGATGCTAAGGTCGAAGAAAATTAGCAATCATGGGGAAATCAGTGGATGCACTTTCAATATATCTTTGAATTGATGAACTTTTTAACTCGGTATTATATATATAATATATATATATATATATATTGAAGAGTAATTATTGATCTTTTAAAATGAAATTTCTGTTCTCTTGAGGTCTGCTATCAATATAATTTTTTCACCACCTTAAAAACTTAATTATAAAAAAATTCTACACACAAGAATAATGCATGCCATGGAAAGCAAAAAATAAAGCAAACCAAAAAAGTCTGACATGCAGTCTATGATAATCAAGGTGAGTCATTACTGAGACAGAGTTATCATTGAACCAACTATCCCAACTTTCAAGAGCAAGATCTGGTTCAGATTCCTCTTCTGAACTACTCTCAGGATGCAAAAACCTTTGTTTACGCTTAGGGTACTCCTTGCGAGGTCTCTGGTTAACTCGATGGCCAGACGAACAAGCACTCCACCAAAGGTCAACTACAGATTGCTGAGAAGCTGCTAAAGTGGGACCTTCAGTATTGACCTACAAAAAGTTATTAAGTGTCGAACAACTAAGGTTTGTTTTTCTCTTAGTCTTGATAATCTTTAGGGTGGAAAAGAGACGCTCAAAATTTGCTGTTGAAAAAGGCAAACTGAAGAGGAGCTTAGCAATAATTAAAAGCATGTTTGGCTATTTTGCACTGTACTCTGTCATGAAGCCATCTTTCATAGCATCATTAAACATGATAAGTGCACCATAGTTTGATACCTGGTTTGTTGCTTAATTAAGCTGTATAAACATGACTTTGAAGTCATTAGTTATGTCATGCCCACTTGTGTAATATCTTTGCCCTTTGCCCTCAAGCCTGCTAACCTATATAGCACTCCTGGCATGACATAACCTCTACATATATATATATATTATATATCTCACCTAATACTGGAATAGAGGAAGATGATCCTACAAAACTGTATATAACTGTAAGCTGTCTTTTTAGTCGTAGTTTCTTTGGCTTGCCAATGTTTTCACACAAAACGTTGTATTCCTTTGTACTACAGACATAATATGACATGACTACCGAAGTTGTCATAGCACAACTGGCTCCCACAAAGAATCGTCCAATAATCACCATCCAACCAGTGGTGCTTAATCCATATATTAAGTACCCCATAGATGACAGTATTGAAATCAAAATCAGTTGTGCTTTGAAAGTAAATATGCGATGTGCAAATAGAATTGATAGTGCTCCAACTATTCCTCCAGCATTGGTGCTACCAGATGCAATAGAGTACATTATCTCCGATTCACCAAGTCCTGGATTCTCCTAAAGTATAAAAAATATATCCATGCAGGGAAGCAGATAATAGTAATGACAAAATGTAAAATGATGCTTACACAAGATTCATTTGCTGGATTAACAATAAAGTTATGAAGAGTAGGATATACTATAGAATAACCAATTGTCATATTAATTCCAGATAAAAATGTAAGAAGCCAGTTTAGATATAATTGATGGAGTCTACATCTGTCTGTACAATATATAAAAAGAGAACAGTTATAATAAAGTGTATAAACCAAAGTCAGTCTACATACCTCCTGGTTTAGATCTGCAGCTGCAGAAGAATGGCATACTTCCTTATCAGTAAACTAACAAAACAGGTACTGTTTTATGGCGATAGTTTCTTCCACTTTGCTGATTATACGCGAGACTAACAGCCTCTCCGGTTTTGCTGTGACGACTCTAGACTGCTCACTGCTCTCAATTTCAAGTGTATTTAGTATCGCTATAAGTACAGACAGAAGATTCCAGCAACTTTGTTCCAGAAGTTTCTTCGTCATGACACGACACTACTATGAATCACGTTATATTTCCTGCTACCTTTGACCCGTGAATAATGTTCATAGCACTTTCAGTTTTTTAATGTTGTAATTTTACAGCATCAGAAAGTACCACACCTACTTATTATATAGACAGTTCAGGAGCGGGTCTACAGGGGGGCAGGGAGGACAATTGCCCCCCCTAAGTTATTATGTAAATTTATAAAAAATAAATTATTGTCAGTTGTTTACATACATGACATGAAGGGTGGAGTTAGTTTACACAACTATAACAACTGGTCAATCACTGAATGCAAACATAATTCTGCGTCTGAAATTTGGACGCAGAAGATAATCGCATAGCCTAAATTAATTGATCACACCTCTTATGAATAATTAATTATGCAACGCTCTTACAAAATGTCTAGACCCGCCCCTGGGCAGAGTAGCAAGACTACATTCCCTCTAACTCCAACAGTCACTTGTGTTAGACAGAAGACCTTATAAGAAAGCCAGAAGTACCAAAATCATGCTCCGTTAGCTGCAGGAAAGCAGCAAGACGAGTGTCTAAATGTCTTGCAATCGTGACTCCATGTTTTTATTACGCCCACAACTAATTATTATTAATTCCAGGATGACGCTTATAATTATGAAATATTAAAATTAAACTTTAGAATATGGTAAACAAATGCTCCTAAAGCACGTTGTACTTTAGAATCCTCACAATTGATTATAAATCTAAACAATAAAGTAGACGAAATGTTTTGAAACACATTCATAGTTTGTTCATGAAAGACTTTCATGGAACCCTCCCTATACTCAGAATAGAGACAACAAAACAACAGAGCATGGATTTCATCCTGGATGCTTCCACATTCATCACATAAACGTCTATCATAAGGAAGTTTAGGTATATGGTGTCTTCCAGCTTCAATTTGTAAATTATGGCAACTGAGCTTAAATCTAGTAAGTGCTACCCGATGTTTCTTAATTTAACGTTGTCCAAATAATTATTGTTGTGTTAATTGCATTCCTGAATGCAGACAAAGTATATATACGCTAGCTGAGAATGCCTGAGATTCAACCTCCACACTGCACAATTACATGCCTCACGCTAAGGCGCTCGGCAATTATAAGATAAGTGGTGATGTAAATGAACGTGTTTGTGCTTCTTGCGACAAAACGGTCACACAGATGGACAACTTAATAAGACACATGGAACAACAAAATTTTGATGATGTCTATTCAATTGTAACGAAGGTCCATTTCGAACATCCAGTGATATTATGCTGCACTGTAATACAGCACATAACAGCAATCTATTTAACACACACAACATTATAATTATACACATAATATTGTACATCATGTACATTGACTGTACAGCCTATATTAATAATGCATACACATTAATATTGGACCTGTTGAAGGGTGTTCTACTGTTACTACAATACATTTCTAGGTACACGAACCTTAAATATTGAATCACAATCAGAGTTTAACCAGAACAATAAACATTATGATTCTATTATTTCCATCAGCACAGGAAAAACATCAATTACAGCACCAGAAATAACTGAATCTCACACACTAGTTGATGTTACCAATATTCAATCACTGAGTCTTCAGTATTTGTTTGCAAGTTTAGTAAATACAGAAGTGTTGCATTGGTGGAAGAGTTTGAGACCATCATCAAATATTACCATGAGGCATGCAGGTTACAAGAAGACATACCAGAAGGTAAGTGAAAGAGATGGAACATAACTGTAAGTGACATGCTAACGATACATTCCCAGAAGTGTAGTACAGAAGATGTCAGCTTCTGTACTACTTGTCAGCTAAAGAAGCCTCAATCAGTGAAGGCTCCACTTCGGCCTATTCTAGCTAAAGCATTTTTATCTTGGCTGCAGGTGAGCATTTTTTTAATGTATTTTTCAACAACATGAGATGAGAGCACGCTTGAAGACGTGCTTTAAAGCTATAGAGTTATCTCCATTTCCTCATACTAAAAAGACAATCAAGGACTATAAAAGATCACAGCTGTTCATTTATGTTTTTTTTTGCATAATTATGCAACTACCTGAGTCATATGACCTTAACATGATTGCATGTGACAAATGCAATAGCTAAGTGCTATCACTTTAGGTGTTAGCCTTTCAGTTCCAAATACATGGATTTGTTTCAACTGCCAATGAATTAACTGTTTGATTTGTAAACATGATATTTAACTTTGTATATATTAAATGTTTGATTTATATAATTGTCACATGATTTACTATCTATTTACAGTGTTGTATACATTATATATTTTCTATTATTATGCTGTTATATTCAATATGTTATACATTATGTTATATTTATGCTGTTATCATGTTATGCAAAATCTTTTTTAAAAAACAACGAATCCATACATTCGCAATTAGACATTCAAATCACGCTGTTCACGCACTATGATAGTCACTCTTCGGGTTGAAGGTTGCCTGATATAGCTATTATTCAATTTGTAAATGCTTCAAGATGACCATCTTTATCACGAATAACAAAGTATTGATATGTAATAATAGGCAATAACAAGCACGATTTGATAAATCTATTATCACACAGATACCCGGGAAATATGGATCCACTCTTCCCGTGGCTACTTTATATCCAACTCCAGTATCTGTGCGATAATATACCACGGTGCGTGGGCGTTCGCCATGGTAACTTTTGATGTACCGCAGGAGATATCGAGCATACTTTTGTGTTACCATGGTGTTTGGAGGCCCGCGAGATAATTGGTCAAGGGCTACTCCCTCGACCAATTATTTCGCGGGCGTAATATGCCTCCCAACCCAGGGATATACTAGTATCCTATACTTATATTTTTATTCATTTTCATTTATATGCTGTTATATTTACCATGTTATACATACAGCGATACTAAAATTTTAAGAGTTTTAAGCAGAAGACTGGCAAACCACTCATCCTAGATTACAAACTGGAAAGCTAGTTTTAATTAATTAAGAATCTGGCTAAACGCTTGTTGAGCCAGCAGGTCGCGCTTTTTACAAACGAGTCAGGTTAATAATCAGTTGGAGGGCCGGCTTGCAAATCTTTCAAGCAAGATTACAAACTGGAAAGCTAGTTAAGAATTTGGTCAACCAGTTTAAAAGCTGGTTGACCCGTTTAATAGCAGGTCGCCTGTCTACAAACCAGTTCACATAAGACGTTTATCAATTACGCGCATGCGCATTATAAACCTACTCGATATGGTGAGAATTACTGGTATTACTGGAATACTTGTACAAAAATCCATAGCGCCATAAAACAGTAGTTACAATACCCATTTGATCCATTTTGTTAGTTTACTGATAAGAAAGTATGTCATTATTCTGCAGCTGCAGATCTCAACCAGGAGGTATGCAGACTGACTTTGGTTTATTATTTATACACTTTATTATAACTGTTCTCTTTTTATATATTGTACAGACAGATGTAGACTCCATCAATTATATCTAAACTGGCTTCTTACATTTTTATCTGGAATTAATATGACAATTGGTTATTCTATAGTATATCCTACTCTTCATAACTTTATTGTTAATCCAGCAAATGAATCTTGTGTAAGCATCATTTTACATTTTGTCATTACTATTATCTGCTTCCATGCATGGATATATTTTTTTATACTATAGGAGAATCCAGGACTTGGTGAATCGGAGATAATATACTCTATTGCATCTGGTAGCACCAATGCTGGAGGAATAGTTGGAGCACTATCAATTCTATTTGCACATCGCATATTTACTTTCAAAGCACAACTGATTTTGATTTCAATACTGTCATCTATGGGGTACTTAATATATGGATTAAGCACCACTGGTTGGATGGTGATTATTGGACGATTCTTTGTAGGAGCCAGTTGTGCTATGACAACTTCGGTAGTCATGTCATATTATGTCTGTAGTACAAAGGAATACAACGTTTTGTGTGAAAACATTGGCAAGCCAAAGAAACTACGACTAAAAAGACAGCTTACAGTAATATACAGTTTTGTAGGATCGTCTTCCTCCATTCCAGTATTAGGTGAGATATATAATACAATGTATATATATGTAGAGGTTATGTCATGCCAGGAGTTCTATATAGGTTTATAAGCAGGCTTGAGGGCAAGGTGATTATAGATATTGCACAAGTGGGTATGACATAACTACATATCAAACCACATTTATGACACTGTTGGAGGGTGGCTTCATCATGATATATCCTTAGTTAAAGCACCAGTGCAAGGGCTGTAGTTAAGAAGTTCATACAGCACAAGACCCCACCCTCAAGTGCTATATTTTCCAGTACAGCACGAGCTAAACCAGTGCTATAAAATATTTAACATGTGGAATGCAGGATAATAATAATGTGGAATGTATGATAATAAAAATGATTGTTATTTATATTCAGCTTCACAAAACCTGAGGTAGCGCATTGTTTTTTAGTATTGTAAATAACATTGAGAAAATATAGAACCGGATGTGGTAAAAAGTTTGCTATACAGTGGAGTTGCATTAAAACAAACACTGTTAATACGAAAGTACATCTAATACCTGTGAGGCTTCTATATTCAAATTTGCTTGATATGGTGTTCTCATGTCTATAATTAAAATGGTCTCTACAACACTCATATTTTGTAAGACTCAAGATTCTAACTTACTTTGCTGGAAAGAAGAGCTGTTAAGAAAGCCATTGATGTCATATTTACCCTTTGCTATCAGCAAGAAGGTGAGCACTTGAAAGTATATATATAGCAGTCCCATGGGCAACGCCCACTACTTTACTATATACATGTAGCCTGAATAACTTCTGCATTTCAAACTGCAGTGACATTTAACTCACGTAGTTAGACAGAAGACCATTTAAAAAGGGCATAGATATCAAAAACATGCTTCAATACCTGCAGGAAAGCAGCAAGATGAGGGTTTGAAATAGCAGTCAGTGACATAGTCTCGCGAGCCAGCCCCTTTGAAGGGGCTGGCTCGCGAGACTATCAGTGACAAAGCGTTGTTATTATGATGATGTCATAATGATGTAAATAATTAATAAATTCATTAATGAACCATTGTACCTAGTCCCCTGGAATTCATTTGAACGTGACTCCACTGCATTTGCCTGTATATGGAAAATGCAGAGCTGTTGGTACCATTGACATTAGGCATTATAGTGCTATATATAAATAAATAATTAATTATACATATAGATCGTATAGTTGTGACATCATTAACAATGGATTTGTAAAGAAGAGGAATTAAGTCTATAAATACTGTAACATGCCCCAAGTCTGTTAAACAGGTCTGATGTTTTGATAGTAGACCTTAAAAACACCCTGATTTCACTACATATCTCTGCTATTTTGATAGCAGACCTCAAGAGAACAAAATTTAATTTTAAAAGATCAACTATTACTATTCAATGTAGCTATATGATACTGATTTAAAAAGTTCATCAAGTCAATGATATATTGAAAGTGTATCTACTGATTTCCCCATGGTGGCTAACTTTCTTCAACCTTAGCATCCACGTCTTTGTTAGCCATCACATTGTGGACCTCTTGAAGAACTGAAACTTTAGAAGCCATATAGGAATGAGTCATAATCACTGAAACTTGCTGCTGTTGGATGTCAGTTGTTCTGTTTATGTATCGTATAGTTGTCACTTTGGTGTGAGTTAGCTTTTATATTTTCAGAGGGCAACTAACGGAAGAAGGAATCTATTACATTATGATGTAATGGAAGAAAATCAACTTCCTTCTCATCAAAAATATTGAAATAGTTGGACTTATTCTTACGCATAAGATGCTGTATTTCCAATAGTAAATTAAAAATACGAACAGGGCCATATGTATTTTATACCATGGTAACACAAAAGTATGCAATTAAGTCACATTTGATATCACTGTTATCAAGTAGAAACCATAGTACTATACCAATTAGTGTTTACTGTAAAAACTGTGAAAATACAATTAGATGATTTAGTGGCTATATAGACACTCAATCACCCTGTCTACAGGCATGTTATGGGCATATATCTCCCGCGGTACATCAAAGGTTACCATGGCGATTGCCCATGCACCGTGATACAAATATATATAATTTATATCCCGATACGGCGAAACATCAAAGTAAACCACAGGTTTATAAAGCAGATATAGCACACTGTGGTCAGATATAAAACCTGCTGTCGAAACAGACTACAAGAAAACAACGCTTACCTTCTCCAAAGTGCCGACAAAAAGGTAGGAGAAGCATCAGACATCAACAAAGGTTTTGTCTTTCGTGAAATATATTAATTATAACATGCCTATTTGTGCTATATCACAATTATATAATCACCTATTATTATAAATCTGATATAGCACTCGTAGGGTGTTATAACATATACATATATATATATAATAATTGTATAATTATAACTTTATGATTTAATTTTTTATTGCACTCAAACCTTTAAGTTTTGTCCATAATCAGTATTTTTTAATTTTTGATTTCCAATATTTCTCTAGGACTAGTAGCTCTAGTAGGACAATTTCCATCAGTAGATCAGTTTCGTTGGATTGCTTGGTTTGGTATATCTTTGACTATGTGTACTGCATTGCTTTTGGTAGTATTTTTCCATGGAGATCGAAATAGTTGCTCTACACCTTCGGCAAAGTCAAGATCATTAAAAAAAGTCAAACTTGATCCAAAAAAAGGTGTAAGTTGTGTATCTGCAATAGTATCCTCAAACACTATATAAATATATAACAATTATGATCGGCAAATTTTACCTGAATATTTATGACATTAGCTGTATATTGTTTTGTGTTTGTAATACTGTTTTCCACAGTGGTATATATATTGGCCATCTTCAACTTGATTCCTTATTACCCCTCACTCATGTAGACGGAGCAGAGGGGTTACTGTAGACATATTGTGTATCTGTCTGTGTGTGTAAAATGTGAAAAATTACGAACATTGGCGGTTCAAACGAGCTATTGGCAGACATCAAGCTATGCAAGGATCCAAAATAACAAGGAGCTTTTGCTAAAACCTTTTTAATAAAGTTTTTACAATTTTTGTGGCTCACAATTGCTGTCTTGCCACTATCAGAAGACTTTCAGCAGAAAAAGAGTACATGGAAACACAACTCATCTTGTTTGAAGGCTATCGCTGTTGAATCATAGCTTGAAATGAAGTACAACTGAAGTAGCAGCTGCTACAACATCGAACTGGCTCTAAGCTTTCTACCATCACTGTCATTGCGTTTCTTATACTAGGAATTATGTACTTTTGGCAGGACTTGCAGAGGTTCAAAGTTTAAAATAATCAAGTAGAAATCAATGTTGCAGCAACATAATAATTATAATATTTGCTACAAGATGAAGATGTTCCTTCTTTCTTTACATTTACCTTTACTACAATGTTAGCTCATCATATATTTGGCATGTACTGGAAGTATAATTGATGCCAGCCTAACAACTATTGACACACTGACTAGTCCAATCTTGAGCGACTATTTTGGATTCAACTTGTCTCAAATTAGTTACTTCATTTTTGGAATCATTGTCCTGTTCCCACTTTCCTGTTTCTTGTTGTAAGTTTGATTTTATATATTACATTTTATAATATAAATAATAATAATACTTTTAAAATTATTATCATGCATTCCGCATGTTAAATACATCCCATTAGATACAGTATGTTACCATGGACATGGAAATGATATCACTAAATTATCTAGGAAGTCAGCCACAATGACAATAGTAGTACTGGCAAATCAAGGGAAGTTTTCCAGCAAGGATGGGCGGGTATGATGAGGGCAAAGATTAGGTTTGTTCAGATTTTAACCCAAGCTACATGAGACCCTATGTTTCAGCAAATTTCATTCCTAGATGCTATGGTTCGTTGACCACACCCACATTATGCCATTCGTAACATACTATACCTAATGGGTTGTTGTACAAATCACTCCTGATATTTAAAGGTTATCATACAATGCTTTAAGCATTTGATGTAAAAAATAGTGTTCATGTATATAATACAGAAGTAGATGCCTCCAAATCACCTCTTCAATCAATTAATGTTCAACTATAACAACATTTTATGGCTCACTGGGCCATCCCTATGATTAATTTCCACAGTATAATTACATATTATATAAAATATATATTATATATATATATACATATACCTTGTCACGTAGATGTTGTTGAAGAAATTGCATCATTCCAGGGGGCTTGGTCAATTAATGATGTGGGGCACATAATACTTGAGCTCTAAAGACCAGGAATGATGCATAACACTACAAAAAAATCATAAGGATACTTGTTTTCTCCACATCTTGTTAAATCAGTTAAATATGGTCTTATATACAGTTCACTAATGAATATCAGTAACTCATTTTTCTTTTGTAATTTGTGAAACAACCACAATTTTGATAAACAGTGTAATTACATAATAAAAAAGTAATAATTTGTATATCCTTTCTCGGGCTCAGTTATAATAGACTACGGAAACAGAAAAAAGTGTAAATAGAAAAGAAACGTCATCACTATAGATAGTATTTCAGTATGTTTTTGGGCTCAGTTTTAGGGAGGGTAGGTATTTAATTTAAAGCCGCACATGTTCTTATATTTATGTCACAGCACATACATCCAGTCATCCATCATTGGAGCTTCACATTCTCGTCACTGTATAAATTTTGGTACCTTTCGTGAAACCTGCTGACTTGTGGGTTGCTGCAGATCACTTCTCCTATCTGTTTAGTAATACATTACATAGGGTAATTTATATATTAATTTCATGTTGTTTTTACAGAGTAAGATTTAAAAGTAGAAATTACATTAAAACGATTATTCCTGCTAAATAACTGTTTTGTGTGACATGCATAATTGACAGTTTTATGTGTATGGACATGTGTGTATGTGTATGCGTGGTGTGTGTGCATGTGTGTGTGTGTGTGTGTGTGTGTTTGTGCATTTTATGCATGTCTGTGTGTGTGTGTGTGTGTGTGCGTGTGTATGTGTGGAACGTTAAAATAAAAGACTACAAGCCAATTTATAATACATATGCTTGTATATATCTACCGATCTTGTAATTACAACTCTGCATGGTCTTACTATTACAGGTTCATTCTGGAAAAGCTGAAGTTCAGTAGCCGTTCCATTATCTTAATAGCATTGCTATTAAATACAAGTGGACTGCTTGTATTAGGAGACTGGCAGTCTATAGGAGGTGATGATGTTTGCCAAAATTACTCCATAGCTGATGAAATTGAAGTTAACCAATGTCTTACTGAGAAGTCATGTATTGAGGTAGATATGTCACTGTGTCCTCTAGTATCTAACACTAAAGGCGTTTTTATTGATATATATTATGAAACTGTAAAAACAGGTACAGTTTCTTCCAACAGAAACTGCTTCGAATGTTCTGATGAATCTGTCTGTGCTAAACTACAGCTAAATGGTAATACATTATGTTTGACAGATGAAACCATGTCTGTTAAAACTGGTGAGGTTATTGTTTTTCAAAACATTTCCCAGTTTTCTAATCAATCTATCTGCATCGGCATTTACAAACATGCCGAACTGGATATGAACAACATCTGTTATTACAATGGACTTTTACAGTCAATTACAGAAGGTGTAGATGATCTTTTGAGGGGGTGGAATTCTGAAAACCAACAAAAGTGCGAATCTAATGAATTATGCTACTGGAATCCTGATTCGATCATAACTGGTGAATACTGTTATGAATGTCCTCCACTTTGTCGAAATAAAAAAAAGAGTCTTAATTTTGCTCAAGTGTGCATAGCTCTTACTTTCATTGCATTGTCAATTGAGTTTGCCAGATACAATCTCTTACCATTAACAACCAAAGTTGTTACACCACCCATTAAGGTATGTACCACATACATCTCAGTAAGCTTGTTTTACTCTAGTCAATCATTTTCACTTTTGTAATCGGAATAAGGATAAAGGCTAATTAGCCATAATTGCATGGCAATTAAGCTCTCGTCCTTCGCAAATCATTGTACCATGAAGTGTACACTAAAAATCACTATTAACCAACTAATAGTTAGTACAGTTGCAATGATGAAGAGGTTGGCATCTGCATGGACATACATACATGACTTGTCGGACAAAAAGAATTTAGGTATACCCCCGGTAATTATTCGTGACCAGGTGTGAAATTCTTTTTGTCCCCATCACACTTGTGTATCCATGCAGATATAAACCTCTTTATCATTGCAACAGTAGTAACCATTATTTTGTTAATTTAGAAATTGATTTTTTTATAAAAACGTGTAGATAGAAATCTTCTGCATGGATAGAATACTAGTTGCAAGATACTGCATAACATTTCCTATATTCAAATACTGTTTAATTCACCCTTTAACTTTGTTATGATATATTTATTATTTTCACACAGTTTGCCACGACCATGTTTGTGGTGATGCAAAACTTCTCACGAATGGTGTCACCTCTTTGGTGTAAGTATATTAGTATAGTTTGTATGTACTTCCACACACTCAAGATATATAAAGAATGATTTTCTTTATTGATAGGAATCACTGCCTTACATGTACATAATGTGTTTAATGTTTATGAGCTTAAGAGTACACCGCAATAGTGTTCAACTTCATAGTAGTACCAGACTTATCTTATGCTATGCACTTGCTATAATGTGCACAAACTTCCTAATGGAGTATATTTGTTAAATTACATACAGATTGACACTCTTCATGGCATTAGCTCCTGTAATTAAATATATTTTTTCTATTCCAATTTTATGATCTCTTATTCTTTAGTCAATAGCTTATATATTGGTGTTGGTCGTCATACTTTGGTTCCATCAATTGCACTACTAGGACTACAAATACCCATCTACATAGGGTACTTTCTGCTGTACAATCGTTTCAGCAGTAATTATCTACATAAAGTTGATTCAAAAGATCATCGTCCTTCTATCACTACAATATCAACTCATGTATCAGATGAAGGACAAGAGGAACCTGAAAACACTTCTAGTTCTGTATATCAAGTTCATGAGATATGTGACAATTTAGAAACAAATCCACAGGTTATTTCAAAGACAATTGAGATGATTGTTTCAGATCTTCCTACTTCTGACTGTTGTGATACTGATAGTAAGCTTTGATGTATAAAGCTACAATGAAAATGACACAGAAAGAAGCAGATCAGTTAAAGCATGATATATATAACAATTTGTTTTGTTATAAATATTCGTATTTAGTTTTAGTTTTCAATATGTGAAGCACTTCATTCTTTGAGTAGCTGAAATTTTATGTTTTTGTACTCTCATTTATTTTGAGAGAAATTAATAATCTGACAAATTTGTTTGGAAAATGATGTGGTTCTGATTATCAACATATGATGGTATATATGGGCATGATATTGAGAAGTCTGGTTGAGTTGTAGTATGGTAAGGTTATTCCATGCTTCTAACTTGGTCATATTCATATAGTCTTGTAGAATCAGGGGTGGTGTCTGGCTACCTCAGTGGAACTAGCCCAGAAGAGGTTGTGTCATAGCAGACACCATTCTGAAGTTCTAACATTAAAGGAGGAAACAATTTCAAAATAGACTTTGATAATTATTTTGAACAGTTTAGCTTCAGATCAAGTTACACAAATTGTTTCAATTTTTTTGTAAAGCGTAATTATAATAATGAAGGTTATAATTATAATATATATAGTTATATATACAGAGGATCGAGTCATGAACATGTATATAGTTGGTTATACTTCAGCATTCTGGCATTGTAACAGATAGATTCGGGGAAAGAACGAAGAATTAAGTCTGGTATATATCACATCGATATATCCTTCCAAGTGAAAAGAACACAGGGAAATGGAAAGACCAGAATGAACTCTAATTGCATGTACATCCATGTACAATACCGATATTACCCATTTCATCCAACCATTCTACATGTACATGTACATCCATGTATACAGTACCCATATTACCAGCAATAGTCCATAATTGCATTATAAGAAGCCCAGCAGTTAAAATCCTGTATTTGTGGATTTGTGGCTTCAACCACAAGCATGAAATGAATAAGTGGAGCTAGAAATTGACAGTCGTTGTAGAAAGCTTAGAGTCATCACGATGTTTTAGCAGCCACTACTACTGTACTTGATTTCAAGCTGTGATTTGACAACGATAACTTTCAAACAAGATGAGTACTCGTTTGCTACCAGACATCTTCTGAAAGTGGTGAAACGGCAATCGTGAGTTGTAAAAATGGTCATAACGTTTTAACTGAAAGGTTTTAGAAAAAAAGCCGGTCTTTTTAAAATTTTGATCCTTGTATAATTTAACGTCTTTTGATAACTCGATCGTAACCCACCGCTCCGCCAACGCGGGCAAGGATTAATCAACAAGGCTGGCACTGGTGATTGAGCTCCAGGCCACCTCAGAGTAGTAGGCGCGGTTTTACACAATCCCGATTTATCATGATTGATATCTGTCAATGGAGATCAAGTATAGGATCATGGTATTATTATCAGATACCATATCGTACTCACTGTACTAAAACGTCTCCTCCCAGTGATGTAACCACTGATAACAGCAGGATAAATGGAATCACTAGGATGAGGTGGATTAGAGGACTTACCTTCTGTCTAATCTGTGGACTACTTCTCCTTCTCATTTTATCAGGAGATATTGAACTCAACCCTGGTCCTACAACAGGTAATAGTAATCAGTAATGTTGTATGATATGATTATAATACTGACAAAATTTAGAGTTCACATCAAGCAATGCTCTACGACTTCTGGTAAAGAGTGGTTTTATTGTTAAAGAGAAGTGGACTGAACTTATTAGTCTTCTTGGTGTGTCACTGGATGAGAGAAGGAGACTCAAGACAATGGCTAACACTGATCATGACTACCACTTCGCATTAGAAGAAGGTTTGCAATGGTGGATTAATTACTCGAGCACTGCCTCTTGGGAAGAACTCACCTCAGCTGTTGATAAATGTGAAGACTGTAGTGATATAGCTAATATGATGAGAAAAGAAATTGGAATTGGTTAGTAAAATGGCATTATATAACTGTTAAGTTAATATGTATTCTGTAGTTAATCAGAAACCAAGGAAAGTACTACGGGTTCACTCTGCTCATCTAATTGATGTCTTAAGCACTACACCTAACAGAGTGACAAATGCATTGTATGCGAAAAACCTGATACCATTTGAGGTTAAGAGCAATTTACTTTCGTTAACAGAAGATTATAAAAAAGCTAGTAAACTAGTACTTGTGTTAGAGAGACAACTACAAACACATTCTGATCCAGACCAGTATCTGTATGATATTTGTTATGTATTAAAAAATCAACAACATCAGATGCTAACAGATATTGCTACCTCCATTTTAAAACAGTTAGGTCAGTCTTCTCTACATAATGAACATTCATTACTATTATTATCTTTCATATCTACAGGTTATTCTATCACTGATGAAGATACATCCATTAGTCCATTGGATCCTGATGTACAAAAATATTGTGATATTATGAGAGACAAATACAAACACCAACCTATTGTTCCCATAGACTGGCCACCGCGAGTTGGACAAGACTTCTTTGGAAGATTAGCACTACTAGAAGCACAAGACAGGCAACCTGATCCTGAAACAATACAGCAGACAGCTTGGTGTATGTTAAGAGGAAATATTGATGAAATTCCACACATGACAAAAAATAATATTATACTGAGAGATATTGAGGATGTTCTTAAACCAAATGAGAGTGGTCAGTCTCTTACCATAGTCATTGATGGTCCTCCTGGTATTGGTAAAACAACTCTATGTCGTAAACTTTTAAATATGTGGGCTAATGGACAAATCAAACATAAACAATATGATTTGGTAATTTACTGCCCTTTAAGAAATGTCAAGGTAGCTCAAGCTAGTACACTACGAAACTTGTTTGTTTATCAATGTCGCGAAGTTGATGCAGTAGCAGAATTGTTTGATAGTAGACATGGTGAAGGAATACTGATAATCTTTGATGGTTGGGATGAATTAAGTGTTGATCTCAGACAATTTTCACTTGTAACTAGAATCATTTGCAAAGAGCTGTTAGTCAAATGTTCAGTAATAGTTACCTCTCGCAGCTATGCTTCCTCTTCACTGCTTGACTTAGACTCTATCAATAGACATGTGGAGGTGATAGGATTTACAATACAAGAAATTAAGAATGTAATCCATGGAACACTTGAAAAGGTACCTCTTCTAGCAGAGAAACTTATCCAAGATCTTGAAGTACGTGGTGACGTCCAGTCATTGTGTTATATACCACTAGTCTGTTCCATAGTTATCTTAGTTTATCGTAAGGAAAATGGACAGTTACCAACAACACTCACACGATTGTATGAGAACTTTATCCTACAAACTATCAGAAGATATGTGAAAAAGACTCAATTTATTGAACCTGACCAAATAAGCAGCATTCATCATTTACCATCACCAGTCATAGCTACACCTTTCCAAGAGATGTGTAAATTTGCTTACCTCAGCTTGAAGGAAAATAATCCAAGAATCACATTTTCTTTGTTTCAGGTCCAACAGTCTCTGGATGAGTCATTGGTCAAGGCGGACTATCTAGGACTACTGACAACATTTACTGTGTATGGAGAGAAAAGTTATCAATTTCTTCATTTGAGTATCCAGGAATTTCTAGCAGCATGGTGGATAACTAAGTATGAAAAGACAGAGAAAGTATTTAATGATCACTTTAATGATGATCACTTTCGAATGTGTCTGAGGTTTGTAGCAGGTCTAACACACCTTGAACATGAGGATTACAAACAGTATTTCAACAAAGAAGTTGACTTATTACAATGTAAGAGGATACCACAATTTGAATTTGAGGCTTTTTATCGTTCCAGATTTCAACAAAATCCAGAAATTCAATTGCGATCACTTTGGGATAGTAATCACTGCTATTCAAGTTACTTTGAGAAACCTGACATTCTCCTTCTTCAACTCCTGTATGAATCACAGAATGCAGCATTATGTCAAGTTTTAGCACATTCCATGAATCACTCATTGTGTCTGGATGGAGTAAGATTATCGCTGTTTGACATGTTGTGTCTCAGTTATTTCTTCAACAACTCTAATACATCATGGAATCACTTGGACCTATCAGAACTAAATGACCAGAAAGTACAAATCCTTACTAATACACTCACAAGCAACTCACAACAGAACCAGTGTAAGATACTAGAGGTAATGTTGTTTAAAACAACTGATAATTCAGTTTACAAATTTTTGAAACCATCATTCTTAAACAATATTCAGGAATGCTATTGTACATTATATGATATTACCATTGATCTCTGTCTTGTGATATTACAATTACTTAACCTTCCTCGAATAAAAGTACTGCACTTGTTCATAGAACATTTGCAATTAAAAGATGAGAGTACAGACTCCCTATTACATACAGACAAGTATTCTGAACTAGAAACATGTACAGCAATAAATTCTACACTTCTAGAAATGAACTTTTGCACATCCGGTGACTATCCTACTATCAGTCCAAAAATTATCACTAGTTTGATTAATGGAGTAACGGGAAATAAAACAATAACATCATTCTCACTTAAACTTGGTCGCTTTCCTACTCTATCTGATGGAACAATTGAACATTTACTAGAAAACAACCACACACTACAAACTCTTAAACTGTATATATCTCATCATGTCCTGCCATCACTGAATATTGTAGAGGTGAACACACCACTCACTACTCTGGACATTAAATCCTCGGAACCTCATAAACTTTCAACATCACTCCTTCCTCATATCAAAGGCCTGCACTGTATTAATCTATACCATCCATTTCAACCACATCTTTTATTTCACTCTCATCCTTGTCTGCAACAACTTGACTTACCACTAGACTCATCTGAGAGTGTTATTGAACTCTTTACTATTCTACAGAGTAATACTACACTTAAATCTCTGAGGGTGTTTATAGAGAATAATGACATTATTGATAGTATGGGTACTAGTCTACAAAATATGTTAACACTAAACCAAACAATAAAGTATCTGGAGATTGAATGTGATAGGTTTATGATGATTATTTCTAGTACATACCTGTCCTTCCTGACAGCTGGTCTCTCACACAACACCTGTCTACAGGAGCTGCGTGTATTCATTCCAGTATCAGATACTAACAATGAACAGATAAGAACTTTCTTTAATGTCATCTCACAGAAGAACAACCTTACTGAACTCAAACTAGACTTCACACTACTTCAGCCTCAGTCTTGCATTGATGATAACATGAAATATGATTCATTGTTTTATGAACAGGTATTACCTCTTGTTATTAACATGTTAGAGTCACACATAACCATCAGACTATTGGAGATAAGGCATGTTTATTTTGGTGCTGACTCATCTCCACCTTTTAATTGGAAAAAACTAATACAACATTTCTTACAAGCTATCTTCCTCCATCCCTCACTTGAGTACATTGATATAATGGAATCAAAACTCCTGAATGACACTCTTAAAGCACAGGAAAAGAGATTGATTGATCAACACAGAAGACAATATCCACTAAAACCACTACCAATAATAAAGTTTTTTTATTTCTACTAATGATATTATGATTTGTAATAGTTTCCTGGTTGAGGTTTTGTGTAAAATGGAATGTTCTATCACTCATTACTTTATTTCCAGTTATGTTACACCTTTAAATCCATATTTTCATGATAAGAAAAAAACAAGTGTATATAGAGAAAAAAACATCCCTATGATTCCTTTACAAATTTAAGTGAAGATAAAAGTATCCTTATGACTGCTTTGTGGTGTCCAGAATTCAGTAATCATGGCTGACTTTATCAAGCATGAAAGACAACAGCTTATTATAGTTATTATTTTGATTATCTACTCTCCTGACCTTTCAAAGGACCTTCTAGAACTTTAGGAATATATTTCAGGCAGAATAGCTAGCTATTAGTTACAGTTTCTATGTAAGCTCAACAGCTTTCTTTCTGCTGGTGTGTAGAGCTTGATCGCGCGTTCTTTTACGCGCCACGCCCATCAATTGACCGAGCCCCCGGGAATGATGTAACTTCCTTAACTACGTATACAACCCATACTCGCGTAGGTGACACAAACATATATATATATATATATATATATATAGCATGCTACCATGGCAACCGTTTGATGTGGTTAGGTCTTATATTTTTGTATATAGATCTGTGAATCTTTAATCTATCAGCATACAATATATTGTATATAGTACACTTACAGTTCTTATATAAAACAATATAAAACCTTGGTTTAGTGTCCTCGGATGTGATATAGCCCTCGCAGGCTCGGGCTATATCACATCCTTGGACACTAAACCTCGGGTCTATATTTTTGTATATAAGACCTGTAAGTGTACTATATATATTACATATATATATATATATATATATATATATAAACATACATCGAACCCGTGGGAAAGCAATCATAGGGATGGCCCTACGGGCCATAAAAATATAATAACAACAGCACATGTACATTCATCACATTCTTTATGGTTTGTCACCCCGCCCCAGCTGTGAATCAGTTGTCTTCTATCACAGTTACAAGGAATGTAGCGTAGCCAGCTCCTCCCCTCTAAATGTAGTGGCGCAGCATGGCTATCTTGTAATTCAAATCACATTTATAATAACTGCATCCAAACCACAACTTCTTGCTAATAAATACGAGTCATGCTAGTCTCGCAACCAGACTCTGAAAACTATATATATTCCGTCTTGTCTCCCCAGCCCCGCCCACTACAACCACACCCATGAGTTATTGAATGAATGTAGTGAGATTTGAGATTTGCATGCACTTTATCAATTGATCCTCCTCAAGTTAAGCTACATGTATTAGTAATAATATTATTATACATGTACACATACAAATGTATATCAAACAAATAATTATTTACATATTTTATTACTTAATTAAGTTTCTCTTATACCATTTCAAGCACCTGCACATGAAAACCAAATGAAATCAAATGAAATGATAATAATTATGTTTCCTGTCAAAATACCTTAATGTAACCATGACTATTGGCAGCTAGAATTGTGCAAGAATCCTAGAAATAGAGAGAGAGAGAGAGAGAGAGAGAGAGAGAGAGAGAGAGAGAGATATTGATTGATCATACAGACTCAAGGACTTACTTTTCTATAGCATACTGAGGAAACGAAGTCGTTACTTTCATCATGTCTTTGTTCTTGAGCCCCAGGCTAAAATATACAAATGATATAGAATTTAATAATGGTGATTGCATGTGCATATGAAAAACTTTTGTTTTACTCACTAGTATTGTATGAGGAGCACTAAATTTATATTTCAGTATTGGTTGACTTACAAACTTGTGATAAACATAAAAAGAATTATTTTCAGACCCTATAGAAAAATAAAAAACAATTATACTTCCATCCACACATTGATTTAATGAAAATACACAAGGTATATTGACTATACATTTACCAAGGATGTGGAAATATTGCTGGAAATTTTCACTAGATATTCAGTAAAGAAGGCAAAAATCTAATATTGATCTTCTGTCCTATAATATATTACAGTATGTATTAAGGTTAGTCTCAAATGGGTAAAAATAAATTTCACAAATTTTTTTTCCTATGTTGATAGGAATAGAATAGTGATAGAGTTTATAAAACGTTTCTCCCATGGAACTTAGGGAAAATTTAGTGACACTGGAATTCCTTTTATGGCCTATAGGGCCGTCCCTATGATTGCTTTCCCACAGGTTCGAACTATATATGTATATATTCTTGTGTCCACTTGTGCAAACATATGCGTTGTATAAGTAGTTAAGGAAGTTGCATGCTTTAGCTCTGGCAACAGCAAGTAGAAAGAAGAAAGCTGCTATGTAGAAACTGGAATTAATAGCAATCTATTCTACCTGAAATATATTTCTAAAGTTCTACAAGATCTTTTAAAATGTAAGGAGAATAGGTAATCAAAATAATAACTATAATAGCCTGTTTTGTTTCAAGCTTGATAAAGTCAGCCAAAATTACTGCATGCTGGACATCAAGCAATCATAGGGATACTTTTTTCTCTATATGTCTTGTTTCCCTATATGCATAGGGAAAAAATAGTGACATCGTCATTAAATATTTCCTATCGATACAGGGAAAAAATAATGAAATATATGTTTCCTAGGCAAAAATTAATCATGCTGTGGAATCTATCAGAGCAAAAATGTGCTGTTGATTGAAAGGAATTGACAACACCTCAGTTAGGTGTTGTTTTTGTAACACCTGTCAAAAATGCTGAGTTGTATTGAGAGATAGAGAGTATAAATACGTGTCTACTTTTACATCAACTGTTATAAAGAATCATGGAAAGTGATAAACTGTGTACTAAGTTACTGTGAATTTGAAGAAGAAGCTATGGAAAGAATCTGCAAAAGCGGTGCGAAAATTGCATGAAGTCTGCTGCAATATACTGTCTTGAATGCCGTAATTTTTACTGTAAAGCTTGCTCTTTAGTGAGGCAGAATAACCGCAAAAGAGAACAGCAAAGATGGCTGACAATTCATGAATATCTCCACAAAAAGGCAATCCATTTAGTAACAATTTCTATGGAACCATCTCAAACTGCTAAAATTAAATCAAATCATTAAAATAGCTAATTTGTTGGTTAGTTTCTAATAGCATAAGTTTAGTATACAGGTTGTTAGGGCTACATGCATGATGTGAGATTTATGAACAAAGGATAAATAAAATTATTGTGTTTGCATGTTTTCAAACCCTTTTGTTGCCCAGAACAGAGATTTATGCTATTTAGGTCCCAAGGGTGAAGCGAGTATGCATTTAATATATATTTAAGGAAGTTGTGTCAATCTGGGACACTTCAAAAATTAAATCATTAAAATAACCATTTAATTCGCTAGTACAGTTGTATGAATCTTAATTTATTTTGTCAATTGTCATAGAAGATACATGTATGATGTTAATATGACATAATGTGTAACCAAGTATTAAAAGCTACACTAGAAAAATTTTAATTATGTTTTTGCAGGTTTTCAAATCTTGTTGAGAGCCGTAAAATTATAGTGCTTCTATTTACTACAAATTAGTTATGACATTGGATAAATATATACTGAACAACAAACTGATTGTTAAATCCTTTTAGTAGAAGTATGCATGTATATGTACAATACATGTACATGTATACACATGGTTATATATATAAACATGTATATACATTTACATGTATTGCACATATGCATGCATACTTTCAATGTACGCTATATAGTATAATTACATTACAGCAAAAAGGAAATAGTTAAAATAACTCATTTGTAGTTAGTACAGCTACAAGGATTTAACAATTACTTTGTTGTTCAGGATACATAATTATATCTAATGCCATAACTAGGTTGTTTCTTCATAAGTATAACAAGTCACGAAGTCTCATGATATAAGTAATGGATACCTCCCTGTCTGGAGGTAGGTTATGGGCATATAACTCCCATGGCACATCAAAGGTTACTATAATGATCACCAATGCACCATGGTATAAGAAGTATGTTAGGGGGACGTTTTTGTTTTTACTCGAGCATTAAATTATTATATTCTGTGGTTTGTATAAGTATCATACTATTTGTAACACAGCATATAAAGTAATGACCTATAACTAATTTAATAATATTTGTTGGAGACAGTCAGATGCACAATAGTTTACATTAGAAGAATGGATATCCAATATGTATGCAGTCAACAATGTTCAATTAGTGTTATAAAAAAGTATTTTTTAGCATAAACTTTAAAATTAAAGGATGGGAGAGCAAGTCTAAAATTAAATGTGGGGAGCACCATGGTACCATTCTTTGGAGGAAAAACTATGTATAATTAGAACAATATTCAGTAAAACAATATAATGATAGCTATACATTAATGTTACAAGTGAGTATAAACTCACCACATGATAGGTACCCATTATTTACAGTTAGACCTACAAAATTCTTCTCATTAACATGTCCCCTAAATGTTCGCAGACACTGTCCTGTTTCTGTAGACCAAAGCTTCAATTCACTATCTGTTGCTCTAATAAAATAAATTATAACTTCATACTTGATTACAAATATTAATACTAAAACTATGAACAAGGACTTCGCAATGCCACCCAATAGCAGTAAAGATATACATGTATCAATAATGTTGTAGTGATCAATAACTTTAACTAAATCCAAAATAGTAATTGGATATTGAATGGTTGGTCAATGTGTTCAGCCAAGTTGGGGTAGCACTTACTATGTATATAATAACAAAGAAATTATTTCATGGGAGTCACACTACAGGGGCCTACGTATAGATAGCTGTAATTAGCAGGTGTAGCACCAATTAATGAAATAATTGGCGAGGGGCAGGGCAAATATATTATTTAATAAAACCATAGATAATAAAGTAAAAGGAATGGAAACGCATGATGGGCATGGCTATGTTTATACACATTTGTTAACTTGTTATTTGGTGCTCTGTTTTTAATAGTATAAAAATAATTAAAAAACTTACGCTGACACAAGTTCGTTATCGCTAATAAAATTAACGTAAGAAACAGCTTTTCTGTGACCTTTCAGTGTTAAAAATGGTTCAGAGAAATTACGTACATCAATTAATCTGATCATGTGATCTAAAAAAAAAAAAAATTAATGGTCAATCACATTTTTATGACATAACTTCAGTTAGAATGACCAGCAACTTGTACCATTTTCATATAATTATCCTGCTTGCTCTACTATGTAGGAGAGGGATATCCCTAGCCTAACTTGAGTCTCCTTCCCCCTAGACTTCAGGCCAAATTTATTTTAACATGCAACAACATCTCAGCTACAAGCTTTCTGGTACGCCACAAGCCACCAGAAGAGATCTAAGAGAGACTAAAATTAAAAAAAGGTATTAGGGGAGTATACCCACAAGAGCAGTGTGCTTCCCATTATCAATACGTTCCCCTCCCTAATAAAAAACCTGTATGAAACCCTTCATGTATGTCAAATTTCAATCCATAGCTACATGACTAAGTTACTGTACATAATCATGTATTAACCTTATGACAATATAGTAAATATAGAGTCATCGCATTCTAATTTTGATGAACCCATCGTGAATGTGAACAGACTTTAGCACAATATACACTCTTAATATTTTATTTTTGGTTAGTTCTTCATTATAGACATCATGAAATAATTACGATTACTCAGCTCTTTATTGGTATATAATATCCAGCGTTCTGCCCACACTGGTTGGGAATAACCACCACTCAGCATGATTTAACTGCCACTCATGAATTAACCACCTTTTAGATAATACATATATAGGCTATTGAGATAGTATTAAGTATATAGTGTATAAACAGCACTAAATGCAAGTTAGAATCTAACCACCACCCAAAATTTCTGGGCAGAACAATGAATATCATTGTAAAAAAAATAAATCTTTCAACTAAAGTCTGTCCAACCTGAGAAGATCCTCATAAAATTCAAATTAACTTTCGTTTATTTAGACCAATCTTGGCATTTTTGGTATCACTGAGTTCCTCCCACAGGTGCACATCTCGTAGAATTTGAATTATTTCAATAACTGTTATAATTCTGGAGATACTGATCTACTGTACACACTTCTCTCTCTACTTCCGAGGATCAACTCAGCTTGGATGGACTTTAACAAATTATGGCTACTACAGTTGGAGTGTGATCAGGAGGTTGGTATCTGCATGTTGGATGCATGCATGACTCAGGAACAAAAAGAATGTTACATTGGATTTCATATAGCCAATTGCTTCAAACCTTACATGTAGACTGATGTAATTATTCTTATAACTAATATCATACAATGATCTAACTTTGCTTTCATATATCAGATGTGAGTAAATCAGCAAAAGCAATTCAGCAAGTGTTGGTAGTCATGGATACAAAATGTGTGTGTGTGTGTGTGTGTGAAGCCTAAGGGTTTCTGGCAGCTAGCAAACTATTGCCTATGCTGTGGTTTTGAGCACTTGTTAATAGTCTATTCACTACTTTAATTGATATCTGTGTGCTATTCCCATTAATTTGTTAAGCTGTTACATCTTACATGACATCATACTTTCTCAAAGGTTTTGGGTTGGAATCCCAGGAGGGCCCCCTCCTCTGTATGCAACCCTGTTTATTTCAGATCCCACTAGCCTTACTGCCTCTGGGAGAGAGCTAGATAAGGAAGGAGCTTACTGAAATAAACTATCATTAGACACAAGGTTAATTGAAATATGCAGGTATGAGAGAATTAGAAACCAAGGAAAACTAGAATCTGGCAAGGAATACTTACCAGCTCCTCCATAAGCTAGGTTATATCTATTTCCAGGTTGAAATCTAACCGAACACACATTTGCTTGTGTGGGTTGAGATCTTATACTATGTGGCTTAGTTAAATCCCATAGTTTTAATGAACAATCATCACCACCTGTTGCTATTAGGGCGGAGTCATATGAATTATAACTGAGAGACCACACCCTCTTTTCATGTTCCTGTATAGAGAATAGAGAAATGTAAATACAAGCACAAATTTTCATGTAAATTTGTACAACTGTATAATTATCAAAAATCAGGATTGGAATGAATGTCACATGTCTTGCATGTGAATACAAAGTCTGATCACATGAATGAATTACCAATGACAATAGCATTCTATTATTTATACATATTTATACAATAAGAAAATACTAGGGATGTGCGATACAACTAAATAATAGTATTGCATATCACTGCCAAAACTATCGCGATACGATACAGTATCATGATATTTGAAATAATATTGAAACACTTATAAAATGTAAATAAATGTCCTATTTGGATGTATTTGTCAAGAAATGGTAAAAGAAATCAATGAAAGTTACGAGCACTAGCTTTTTATAATTACTTTTAAGTAATTAGGTATCAAATTAGAAAAACCATGTTTACTAAACTGTCCATTCCAGTGTATCGATACACCCAAAAGCTAATATTGTATCACGATATTCAACAAAAATATCGATATTTCGATATATCGATATGTATCGCACATCACTAGAAAATACCACCATTACATGTTACATGTACTCGTAATACAGGTATATGTAAGTTTAGTATTATCACCTGATATGAATGTATACACTTGACTTGTTGAGTATCCCATATAGATAGAGCTCCATCATAATCACTAGCTGCTAACTGCTGTTTAAGATATGGATTATAGCACACTGAACTACAGTGAGAAATGTATGCAAGTAATGTCAAGAATTATGAATGGAGCCCCTCTCTATTGCATACATACATGTAGTCATGTACATACATGTACATAACACAACCACGCACACATACACAAAGACAGACGACAGACAGAAAGACACACAAACACACATACCTTAATTTAGCCTGACAAGGAATCTCCCACACAGGATAGTGTAACATGCTAAATTTTGGTTGGTGAGAAGAAACTGATTCGTATTCAAATATCTAGAGAATATAATTCAGAGCTCAATATTGTTAGTTAGTTCTTCTACTCACAAACCTTTATTTTTCTTGTGACTCCACCAACAGCAAAGAATTCACCATCTTTGTCAAACTCTATACTGGACACTATACTATTGGAAGTCATAGGTCCATCACCATAATAAAGAGTAGCTAGTTCACGAAATGATGAAAATCTAGTTATAGCATCGAGATTTTCTTGAAAAGAAGTGGTTGAGTGTTGATCCTCTGAAGAGTAGAAAGAAATTTGATGAGGAAGAAAAGCAATGAGAAATATGTAAAGAATAAAGAAGGGAGCAAGAGAAATACGATGAAGAGGAGAAAGAAAGAACAAGGGAGGAAGAGGAATATACAAATGAAGGCCTATCCATACACGAGGCAACATGTTGCACTTTTGCAGATTAGGGCTGGGAATATATAGTTATTCAATAATGTGAATAATCATGGTAAGGTTACCATGGTCAAAATAGCAAAATTGTATAACCACGTAACGCTCACACTCACTCTAATCGTGGTCATAATTAAGGTATCTTTGCGGTAGGTTAAAAAATCAAACACAAATTAAAGCTCAGTATGGTAAGCTAGAAGGAGTTTTTGATGTTTTAAAGCATGGGCCAAATTGGCTCAATAGTAGGTAGTGTGTGTGGCAATGGAATACATCTTGAGCTAATTAACGGAATTAATGCTGTTAGTGACAATATAGTGATAATTAACTGTGCCATCTGGCCCAAAGAGAGAACTATGCAGTGGCAAATAAGAAGCTCATTGGGCCAATGGTGCACCATATGAGCTTATCAAAAATTTTGGTAGATGACATAGTTGTTCCACTACCGGGAAAGAAGATAAGCCTATTTGTAAAATTGTACTTGTTAACTGAGTTCTGAATTATTATTCTTTCTAATGATAAACTGTGATAATCATGATAATGTACACATCTATTTAGTAATAATGATATGCCAGAATGAGAAATAGGATAGTGCATTTTACATGTACTTCCATATGATATACTTAACAATTACACGTAAATGTATAATACAATCTCATTATAATTTTATTATTGTCATAGCTAGCATAGGTAGACATTTTTTCTGATAATAGTATAAAGCCATACATGGTGACCTTAAGAGGTGGAATGACAAGTGGCAATGAATAAAAGGAGGAAGAGGAATACAAGAAAGTAGGTGAAGATGTAAAGAGAAGTAGTGAAGAAAAGAGATTATTTTTATTTACCCATGATGCTGTTACGTAGGAAAATATAACTGTCCTGTATATCATCGAAATTAGAGTGAAGTTGTAATGAACGATGACTTTTTTTGGACTAAGAGGAAAACAATAAAACAATTGTTTTGTAATAATTATCATTCTGTGTACCTCTCCTTCTGATGAGAGGGGTTTTGGTGGATGATCAGTAAGACTTAATGTCTGTTTGTCTTTTTCTAAAGCTTTTAACTGGTCTTTAATATTCTGAAGCTCCTGTGATAATAATACAATTAATAATTATATAAAATAATGTGTGTGTTCATTCATAAAGAAATGCTACTATGAAAATGTTTAACTCTTGAAGCTCATTATGCTCATTATAGGGTACCAATAAAATTATATATGAGAAGTCAGTGAGCTTCTTAGATACCTGTACAAACTGGATGACCAATTATTTGTGATCTAATTTGAAAAAGAAACAATTTCCTGCAAAATAATTTTGATCAAAGGCTTACTTACCTTCAGTCGCTTGCCATTTCACCATTTTGAATAGGAAGTTGAAATTTAGTATCTAAGAAGCTTAGTAACAGCTCATTCTGGATACTAAATTTCAGTAACTTCCTAACAACAGAATGGAATGTAGTGTTTGATCATGATTGTTTTGCAGGAAGGTGAAAATTACATGTAGATCACATCTGCTCAAAATTGCTCTGTCTCTTTCTGTACGGACAGTCCTACAAGAGATGCCCTTAAATAACACAATGAGTTATCATGATATTCATGATACTGTATAAATACATGTATATATAATATATATATAATACTGAAATAGATACACAATGTAGATCAAAAATGCACAAAGTTACAACATACCAACTCTTTCCTTCTCTGTGATTCATCAAGAAATTGTTTGTAAATAATTTCTGAAATCTCTTCACCTTCCTGTTATACATGTATATGTGTGTATGTTTGTGAGTGTGTGTGTGTGTGTACATGTTCATATGCGTATGTTAGTGTGTGTGTGTGTGGGTGTGTGTGTACATGTTCATATGTGTACGTTAGTGAGTACATTTTGAAAAAAAGAATGACAAAAAAGGGAATCAATCAATACTGAACAATAAATATAATTCTATACAGTACAAAAATGAGTCATGACATAAAATAATACATATAAATAAAAATGACTACCTATAATTGCAATTAGAATTGAGTATTACAATTACAGTCTATGTCATACAATGAAAAATGCAATAGATTATATATATATATATATATATATATATATATATATATATATATATATATATATATATATAGCAACTTACCATAAAATCCATCAGTTAATATACACAAATTCGCTCACAAGTGAGGATTTAAAAAAAACCATCATTGTCCATGTATCATAGCTTGACAGACCAAGGGACTGTATTACATGCACAGATCCTTGGTATAACTAACATAAGCAAGCTCCTTTCCTTATCTATTAGGTGTCTTAGCTCAACTATGGACTGGGTTCATGTGTACGCAAACAACAAGGTACACAAATAAAAGGAAGTGATGTGGCTGAGAGCACCAGCCATTTGTCATCAAATCGTATCTTCTGGCTATAAAATTGAATAATAACTCTAGTTAACAATGAACTACAGACTGCATGTATAGGGAGGTCTCCATTGCATCACAACATAGTATGTAGTACATGGCTATGCTCAACTAAAGAGACATTAAACACATAGTGAGGGGTCTTTACTAAAAAATATGTCGTCTAGATTATCTTAATTTAATGGGGAGTCATCTAGTTCATGGCTATGCTCAGCTACCAAGGTTTTAGCCAGAGCTCAGAGAAAGGAGGGTGGCAATGTCAAAACCAAGACCAGATTCTTAACGCCTAATTGCATTCCTATGATCACATCAAACTATAATTACATGTATGTGGCCAGAACTTTAGCCAAAAGTTCTGGCTACATAATTATAGTTAAGGGGCTTTTGTAAAAAGCTTTTGTAAAAAGCAGCTGTAGTGATCATCAGGCACAATCATTGTGGAGTATCAAATATAGTTACAACATTGAATCCAGGTATGATGATATCCAACCATTCACAAAAAGGAACAACTAATTTAAGTGAATCACATGGAGTTGAATCTGAGTTAATTATAAATTCAATTATGGGTTCAAATCAGTGAAGTAAAGTAATTCAGTACATTACAACTATTATTCATAATCATTAAATATTCATTTCTCCAGTATATTAAACAAAAATACATGTGGAAGATCCATCTGTAAAAAATCACATTATAATCTTAACAATTCTATACCAGGACACTGTAACCATACAAAAGAATACATGTATATATACATGTGTAGGTTCTTAATCACAACAGACAGGCTAAAGTACAGTTAAACATTATACTACATGTAGTTAGTCATACCTCTTCAATTTGTTTGGCTTTGGAATCAAGTTCATTACGTAAAATATCAAAATCTAGACAATATAATGAGCAACATCAGGTATGTTATATACAGACAATACACAGGTCAGCGTTTAATAATCATCAATTTTTCAATAGGCCAGGGGATTATAAGTATCTGGACTGTACTGTCATATGACGGTCTGTGGCATCCCACAGTGATTTTTATATGTTGTGAGGCTCCTTCTCTGAAACCCCTTATTCGAGTTTAGACAATTGAACACTCATTTGGCTTGGAGGGGTGGAGTAGCTTTGCAGGGATATCCCATCCTCCAATATACACGTACATATATACAATGCTTATGCACAGAGGTCTCCCTAAAACAGGGAAGCAGGGCGGCCCGCCCTGCTTCTTTACATACCGCCCTGTTATCCGCCGGTTCTGCCCCGCTTTTAAAATCAATTAAATCGTTAAATTTAAAATTATTAATGATTAAAAACATTTTTAATTACTCCTACTGGGCGTGTTTATTGACCACGTGTGTGTATTAAACGTGTTAAAAGAAGATTACAAGCGTTTAGATGTTGGCAACTTGAAAGATGAAGACTGTAATGAGAGTCTGTGATATGAGAATGACTGTTCTGTTGCTTTAGGTCACATATTGTGTAAGCATGTGTGGTATAATCAGTCATTACATACATTTGTACATTTATCACATTTTTCTCATAATTCTGCTTACTATCTCGACCACCCTGCTATTTTTTTTTCCTGTGGAGGGCACTGCTTATGCATGCACCACAGACACATGTACATTTATATATTCATGTACATGTATTTATGTATATTCATACAACATGTATATACATAGTTTACATAATTATGTACATACATGTACATGTACACAATTATCATTGTACACAGTAAAATATCCACATATAAGTACAGTGCAATGTACTATACTGTACTGTACTTGAGCTTGTATATGTGTATTATTGTACTACACTGCACTGGACTATCAATAGCACTACTGTTGCAGTGCAATAAGCTGTACTGTACTGTACTGTACTTGAGCTTGTACTTGACTATATTATGTATCATTGTACTATACTCACTGGACTATCAATAGCACTACTGTTGCAGTGCAAAAAGCTGTACTGTACTGTACTTGACTATATTATGTATCATTGTACTGTACTGCACTGGACTATCAATAGTACTAGTGTTGCAGTGCAATGTACTGTACTGTACTTGAGCTTGTACTTGACTATATGTGTATCATTGTACTATACTCACTGGACTATCAATAGCACTACTGTTACTGATTGGTTTTTATTGTCCATTACATGAGCAATGTACAGTTTTTACTAGGACTGGGAAAAAGGTTCAAACATTCGTTTGTTTGCTGTGCATTCGAAGCTAAATCGAAGCTTTGCTGCTGTTCACTTTAATGCTTGCGTATGCATCCCTATTTTCAATAGCCAATCAAGGTAAGAGTATAATTAATATAAATACATGCAAACCTTCAAAGCTTATTTTAACAAACTTTCAAATTTAATATTGAATATTCATCCCAGCATTAGTTTTTACACATGTACTTGTAATTAATTCATTACCTAGTGAATCCAATTTTGATGCTAAATCCACAATATACTTTACTTCTGACCTTGCCTACAAAAACATAAACAAACTATGAAAGATAAAAATGTACATGTACATCACCAGGTAATAGAGTATTCTAATAATTATAAATCAAATTAGTACAAGATTTTATAAATGTGTATGACTCGATGTAAATGTTACATGTATATGTATATGTACATCAACTACATGTACATGTATGTGTAGTTGTGTACTACCTACATGTACCTGTACACTGTAACATGTACAATAGTGTATGATGGTATGTATATGTACATTACATACATGCAAATGCAATATGTACATATTTGTATATTGTGTACTGTACTTACCATTGGTATACATCTCTCATTTGATTTGATCTTAGCTACAGCATCATTCACTGAAAGTGGATTATGAATGTGAGTGGTGGGAGAAAAAGGTATTACAATATTTTGAAAACAGCTTAGACGAGGATAGAAATGTATGAGACAAGCCCATTATCTGTCATTAAACTCTGTTCACTTTCACAATGAATTCAAAATTAGGCCATGATTGTTTTTTTTACACATATATTAATTATTGTTCAGTTTAGTATGGATTCAGCAATGGAGTAATACATTGAAATTTTACATACACAAAAAAAAGATGGAAAAGATAATAATGTTATGAACATTTCTCTAAGATCATGAATTCATGATTGCATTTACTTGATGTAAAACATACACTGCTATTACTCTTACATGCAAAGTTTGGAGCAAATCTTTTAACATTCATTGGCAGAGACTGTTTGCACACAGGACACTGTGCAGTCTGTTTCAAACACTTGTCAATACAGTCATGACTATATTAACGATACAATAATACAGATTGAAACATTTTACTGTAGCAAATTTTTATAAATATATATATATATATAATTATATATATATATTTACATGCTTGTGTCACATATGTGACTATGTGTTGTTTATGTAGTTAAGGAATTTGCATCATTTTAGGGAACACAGTCAATTAATGGGTATGGCTTATAATAGAACATGTACTCAAGTTCTACAGACCAGCAGAAAGAAAGCTGCTTGTACCTTACATAGAAACTGGAACTAATAGCTGAAATATATTACTAAAGTTCTACAAGATCCTTTTAAAAAGTAAGGAGAGTAGACAATCAAAATAATAACAATAATTAACATTAACTATAACTATACATATCTCTATATATTTTGATCTGATGTCAAAATCTTGAAGTATTTAAAGATATGCATTTACTTGTTCTTTAGATAAGATTTTGTTTTAATTGTTAACAATAAGGATTCCATTATAGGTGTAGGTGATATTGGAAATTTTGATATCAATTATTACCTGAAAACTTTATTGCTATATAACCAAATATCGACTAAACACGTGTTCCACAATTGGTCACACCCACAAACGTATTGTGGGCATCAAACAGTGCACCTCCAACAACTCGTTCATACTACCACAATACTACATCTAGCTGTAAAACATATATATACTGGAGAAGGTCAACTAAAAGTCTTTCGTATTAATTTACTCGTGCGACCACAATAACACTAACTCAAACACAGCATTTGTTGTTAATGAAACAGATATATATCACTCTTTTCTAAGTTGATCGCTGTCTAGAAAAGCCTAACAAATACTGCTAAACTCAGTTGGACATGTGCTCACATATATGGGTATGGCAGGCATATAAAATATTTAATTAACCATGCATTTCAATATTTCGGTATGCATCAATTTGTGATATCATATTGTGATACAGGACTGAATATCATAATTTTAATTATATACCAGTATATCGCCCAACCTTATCACATTATAGTTATAGTTATTGTTATGTAATGGAGACACTGGATATCAAACAGTGGTTCAGCTTCAATTTTTAACACTTTAGATAGTGGTTAGTTGATGATTCATATCTAAGGTGTTGATAGCTGTGATGCCATGGGGCGATTTTGCAAAAAGCAATTAATTTAACTTACCAGAAACTATGTCCACATGTAGTAACTTGCACAGCTTTGAATATATCGTAGCATATAGGACTACAATAAAATAAAGAATGTAATTAATAAAATAACTATAATTATCATGACTATGTTACCATAGCAACTAAACTCTGTAGCCACTATAATTATAAGTTATCACAAATAGAGTTATTATTTAAGTTGTGTACCAGTGGCCTCAAGTAATAATTTTATTTATACACATCCCACTATTATTCTAAAAACTATAGCTTGGTTTGATAATGTAGTTCACAAATATATGCTGGGTTTTATCTAATGTTGACATTGTAAATGTCTCTCCAGGTTACAATGCCGCCTAGAAAATGGAAAAGTTCAAAGTCTGCTCCAGCATCTATGAGTAATACCAATTCAAGATCTGGTAAGCGGAGAAGAAAATGGGATGAGTTATCCATGACAGCAGCGTTAGAAGCAGCTAAGAGTTGTAACATGTCAGTAAACAAAGCGGCATTGTTGCATGGAGTGCCACATACTACACTTAAAGACCGTTTAAGTGGCAAGGTTATCCATGGTACTAAAACTGGGCCAAAACCTTATTTGAGTGCAAAAGAAGAATGTGACCTTGCTGACCACTTAATACAGTCTGCCAAAATTTGATATGGGAAAACAAGAAAGGAAGTCTATTGTAAAGAAAGTGGCCCGAGAAAAGGAACTTTTCCGTGGATCTAAAGGTGCATTGGATGGCTGGCAGTGGAATTTTAAGAAACGGCAACTATTCTTATCACTTGGATGTAGTGATTCAGCAGCACATGTACGTATGGATTGTACAAATAGAGAGACAATTGAACAGTACTACAACCTTCTGGAAGATACTTTACGTAAGCATGAGTTACTAAACAACCCTGAACAGATTTACAATATGGATGAAAGTGGTATGCGTCTTGATCACCAACCTCCTAATGTAGTTGCTAAACGTGGTATGAAGAAAGTCTGCTATCATGTGACAGGCAGATAACAATAATAACATGTGCTAACGTTCTTGGGCAGTGCCTCCCCCCAATGTTAATATTTGAGGGAAAATACTTAAATCACCAGTGGACTCTTGGAGAAGTTCCAGGTACATACTATGGCATGAGTGATAAAGGTTGGACAGACCAGGAGCTATTTAGGCACTGGCTGAAGAATCATTTCGTTAGGTATGCAGTACCAGGTCGGCCAATACGTTTGCTTCTTGATAGACATAGCTCCCACTATGAATCAGCAAGTGTTGAGTTTGCAAATGAAGAAAATATAATCCTATTCTGTTTACCACCTCACACAACAAAGGATACTCAACCACTTGACTACACAGTTTTTGGACCACTAAAACATCATTAATCAAGTGTCTGTCATCAACAACAAATGCGCAATCCTGGGATGATAATGTCAAAGCTCAACTTCTCAAAAATCTTTGCTGAAGCCTGGTTGAAAGCCCTAACTCAAGTGAATATTGTGGCTGGGTTCAAGAAGTGTAGCATTTATCCATTTAACCGAATTGCAATCCCATTTTCTAATGGCCATCTGCTCGAAATTATGGGCGTGGCACGTAAATTAGTTAATTAATCATATATTTCGATATTTCGGTATGCAAAATTTTGCAATACCGTACCGCAGTATAGGAATTATTTATTATTTTCATAACACAATGATTATTAATAACGTGTATATTTAAAGCTCACTAATAATCGCTAAAATTAGTACCCACAAATAATAGTAACATTAAGGTACCATATGCCTTGTTATATATGACATGTACTTTATATAGGTCAAAATTAAATTAACTGTGCATGACTTGTAAATATTAGCTAGCAGGAAAACTAAATCAGCATGGAGGAAAATATAATTGCATTGAAACTCTTGTAACCAACTGAATGTTAAATTAACCTGTTACTTTTTACAGTGTGCACTGAAATCAGTGGTAAAAAAAGATTTTGTTCTTATTGTACATAACATATAATTCTTCAAGCCATTGACTAGTTATCAGCCATTGTTTACTTATGAAATTCAGGGGCGGCACAGAAGGTGGGGCTGGTGGGGCTTTAGCCCCACCACTTTTGGGAGTGGTGGGGCATAGCCCCACCACTTTTTCATACTATATATAACGTTTACTATATTGCACTGATTTGTGAATATCAGGCAATCTTTCCACAGTTGATGAAGCTAATTCAATTGCTCTTGGTTATTCCAGCCACATCAGCCACAAGTGAGAGATCGTTAATTAATATTGACAATGTTCAATTTGTAATAGGTGTGGTTATCGCGAAAAGGGGCGTGGCCATTCCAAAATTTCGCGGTGGGCTTCGCCCGCCGCAAAATAGCCCCACCACTAACCTGTTCACTCTGCCGCCCCTGAAATTAATAACATTTTTTGTGTAGTCATAATTATTATTACTATTGCATAATTCCTTGTAAATTATGCAGCGCTAAGAAGGAAAATTATTAACCTTCGACCTAGTGTAACTTTTGTGTGCAGTGTTTTGTTTAATATGAAGGATTTGCAGACATGTTTTGGAACCATTCGATAATTTTAAATTGGTGTTTCCATGTGTGATTGATAATATGTATGCATGGTCGATAATTGATCATTTTCCAGTAATATTATGCGGGTTGCTACGTCGAAGCTTGATTAAGAAAAAATGGAGTTCAGGGGACCTTGTATGATGGCGCCACACTGCATGTGCCATTTGAAATCTGGTCGATAATTGAGGGCTTATGCTAAAAATAATTCAACATACACCCTCCACCTCCTGTAATCAATGAATAATTTCTGCATATGCATTCAACTAACCATATTAGATCAGTCTTTGCTAGCTTTTCTTTCTTTCCATTTTCTTTCTCCTTGGGTCTCTTTCGTTCCATCATAAATAGTGTATAGTAACGCCCACATGTCATTCATTATTGATATACAATAGTTCTTACCTCTAGCTGAATGCTCAATATATCTTTAAGTTTGTTAGCACTTATTTCTTTGCTATCAGTACCAACAGCCATACTGCAGTGCAGAAACACAACAAAAAGAAAGCTGCAACAGCAAAGATAACAGTATTCATAAGAAAGGGCGGAAGTCTAAAGCTAGCAATGAATTTCATTGTGAACAATAATTGTGCAAATTGTGCATGCAAACATTGCAAAAGAACATTCACAAGAACATTCATTAGATTCCTGTTAAACCACAAATCTGTAGGAGGCGGGTAGTGATAAGTGCCTTTGGAATGTTCTTTTGCTTCGAGTAAAGATGTTTTTACTTTCAACTACCTAATTGAAAAGACACTTAAGGTATTTCATTGGATGTGTATTAGGGATTTCTTGTTTCATCTACTCCTCAGTGTTTCTCCACTGTACAGTTGACTGTTAGGGGTGAGGTTGGGTTTTATATTGAAAAATTAAAATACTAAATAAATATGTTGCTGCTGGAACTATGGAATTATAGAAACAATAGCATTAGTGACAGCATGGTTTCATACATGATTTATTCTGGGGGTGGGAAAGATTGTATGGGTTTGTGTGGGAGGTGGAGTGTGCTTTTGTATGCCCTTCATGCCCAAGAATATTTTGAGAATTAGGTTTTCTAAGCTGGAGTCTGGTGTGTTTCTGGCAGCTAGCAGACTATAGAATATTAACAAATGCTCAAGTGCTTTGATAGATATTTGGGTGCTATTCCCATTAATTACATCTTACATAACATGATAATTTCTCAAACATTCCGGGAGGGGTATTCCAACAACCCCGACCCCCCTTTGACTGTGTGTTGTTTAAATGAGACAAATATGGAAGTACTTTAAGCCATATAGTCTAGGAGACCAAATTTGATGTTCCATAGTGTATCAGTCTTGCGATTACATTTCAGGAATCAAAGGGTCTAGCGATGGTTCTCACTAGGCTCCTATAGCTATGTGCTACACACTTGTATTACCTGCTAGCACTCTTCTTAGCCTACCCATAATACCTTTCTTTAAATATCTTATAATATTTGCCAAAATCAGAATCAAACTGTCTTTCATCATCAGTTGTTTCTGACCTGCCACAATCTTTGCCTTATTATCCTCGCTGCGAAGTGTAGGCAGAAGGGTATAGTAAACATTAAAAACTACTCCTGTATCATGGCTATCACTAGCGAAGCACTACATCAAAGTAAACAAATTTGGGGCAGTGGTTGCTACAACATCGAGCACTGGCTCCAAGCGTTCTTCATTACTTTCTAGTTCCGCATATTTAACATTTTCAGTCATGTGCTGTATACGTGATTTGCAACGTTCAGTTTTGAAGACTTGTCTTTGTAGAAGGTTTCACAGGACTCATTGAGGATCTTTCGTCCTTCTTTGAGATAAAACAGAAACTGAAATGTAAGATTTATAGTATAGACAAGGAAGAGACTAGTACAATGACACTAAAATCTTTCATTTATAAAGTAATAAGTAAGTACTGAGAACTACTGACATGTTGGTTTGTATAACTACATGTATTATAATACTATTATACAACCTAACATGCCAGTACAATTTTATTAATTTATATGTTTTGTACACACAAAGTAAACCATCTGAAGCAAAAGTTTTTACCATTACATGACCATACAAACGTGTTATGATATATACGCAATCTTTTGGCATATATTTTGAAAAAATTGTAATGGTTTGTATTACTTTGTAACGTAGGCGAGGGTCCCATCCCATCTAGTTTTTAGGAGGCATTCTTATACACATGTATATAAATGGCTTGGCTACATGATTATAATTAATAATTCATTAGTAATCTATAATGAATATTTAATTTAATTATTTTGCACCCTTCTATTTGAAAATGCTGGTGAATACCCTGGGTGTAACTTTAGGGTTCAAATCAGAAAACAATTGATGTAGTATGACTAGTATCCTATTCCTCTCTATGTTATTTTATTTCCAAATTCTTCATGTGACATTGTGAGTTCATTTCTTGAGGTTGTTAATGATATTGATTTGATGATGGCATTGATATTTATCATAATTCGATATTTGTCTCCATTTGAGTGATGAATGTCCTTTGTGGAAACTAAATGAAATTTTAAGCCTTTACTGATGAATGGTGAGTATACCATTTATGAGAAATGTTGTGTATACATTTCATAACAAATGAAACGGTTTTTTGTTTTTGAAACATGTTCACATTTTTCAACCAACTTTTCACAAAGACTACCTAATAAATTTGCTTTAAAATGGTACAAATATCAAAACTAAACAGTTGAAAGAAAGTTAGAATTAAGTGATAAGCGATGCTAAGTGTGGGTGATGTTACTGATTACTGTACTTTCAAACACTGATCTTGATGTTTTCCCACGTCTATCAAAACATGATTTTGGTATGGTTTGACTTCTTAGAAGGTCATTTGTGTAACTATCTATAGGGTGAAGTGAAATTTGTTTTCCAATATGCACACTATGATAACCCTGTGTCACCTCCCAACATCTTTCAAATTTATGGATGAATGAAAGGATGGACGGATGGAGGGATGGATGATTAAATGGATGAATGTATCAATGGGTGGACGGATGGATGGATGGATGAATGAATGGATGGACGAGTGGATGGAGGGATGGATGGATGGATGGAGGGATGGATGGATGGATGGATGAATGGACGGACGGACAAACGGATGAATTTATGGATGGATGTATGTATGGATGTATGTATGGATGTATCAATGGGTGCATGGATGGAGGGATGGATGGATGGATAGATGAATGGATGAATGAATGAATGGATGTATCGATGGGTGCATGACAGGATGGATGGATGGATCAATTTATGGATGTATGTATGTATGTACATGTATCAATGGGTGGATGGATGAACGGATAGATGTATCAATGGGTGCATGGATTGATGGATGATGATGATGGATGGAAGGATGGATGGATGGAAGGATTTATGGATGTATGTATGTATCAATTTGTGGATGGATGGATGGATATATGGATGTATGGATGGATGTATCGATGGGTGGATGGATATATGCATGGATGGACAAGTGTGTTGAAGTTGTATAATAATTTTTGTCACTGCTTAAATTTCTAAACAGGTTTGTCTTGAAGATGCTCTACATGTACTACATGTTCTTATCAAGATATTGGACTATTCCTTCTCTCAGGTATATACATATGTCTGTTTATTCATCTGTACTGTACATGTATGTCTGTTTGTATAAATGTCTGTCTGTTCATATGTACACGTGTCAATTTGTTGTTTGTCAATATGTACATGATGTTATAGGTGATGTAGAATGTACACATGTCAGTTTGTCCATTTTCTTTTCATTGGTTTTGTCTATCATAGAAAGATTTGTCTTGTGAGTGTGTCCACACTTAGTTAACATAATTGTACACTTTTAGTATTTGAACTAGTGTTGTTCTAGTTCTATTTATTTTAAAAGTTCCAGTTCCAGTTCTGGAACTTTTTGTTGTTGTTTACAGTTCCAGTAGTAGTTCCAGAACCTTTATTTTGACAATTTTAGTTCCAGTTATAGTTCCAGAACCTTTATTTTGATAATTGTAGTTCCAGTTATAGTTCCAGTTATAGTTCTGTCTTATTGTCCTAATACTAGTTCTATGGTGCCAGTCGTTGGTACTCATCAGCTGTGCATGATATCATTATCAAAACAAGTTGTAAAATGCTACAATTAGTACTCTTTCATGCTGTAAAAATGAACCGCCCAGAACCGGTTATTTTAACCCTTATTTGGTTACAGGAGTTTCATTGTTATATTGACAAGAATAATAAAAAAAAAAAACATTTCCAATAAAAATGAAAGAAGATGTAGGGATGTCAAAACTCAAAAAGCATGTGAACAAAGTTAGGTGGAACCCAAAATAAACAAACCACTTCCAATAACCCTACATATGTACTTATAAAGCAAAATACAAAGAGCTGTACTTATGTAGGGTTATATGGAAGTGGTTTGTTTAATTTTGGGTCCCACCTAACCTTGTTCGCATGCTTGGCCATCTAGAAGGTGTTGGTAGTCATAAAAACACTAGATATGAATAAGTATGTGTGTATTTAAACTTATCTGTAGAGATTTTAGCTCATGACTTGCAATTGAAATGTATGGGTGGCTATTTTTTTCGGGACCATCCCTACATAGAGAGTGCTATCGTACTCTCTAATAATAAATATTATGCTTGTGAGATAAATCATTATAAATTCTCAATCAATTATCTGTGGAGAATAATGTTATTTGTATTCCACAACGTTGTACTTATAATAACAAACAACAGATAACAAACAACAAATACATTTTTTTTTAAACATTTGTATATATATAATGTATATATATATATTATATATTATACATAATTATATATATATATATATATATATATATATATATATATACTAAAAAAATCTATTTGCTATTTATTATTTGTTATTACACAACTTTGTACTTATAATAACAAATAACAGATAACAAACAACAAATACATTTTTATATATAGTATTATAAGTATATACAAATGTTTTTACAAATCAATTTTCTATTTATTATTTATTATTATGAGTACAATGTTGTGGAATTTGTCAAAAAATAACATTATTCCCCACAGATAATTAAATGAGAATTTATAATAATTTATACCTCACAAACATAATATTGATTATCAGTACAGCATTCAATCTCCTGTAACCAAATAAGGGTTAAAATAACCTGTTCATTTTTACAGTGTACTTCAAAGAAAATATAAAATGGCCCAAGTTACTGGCATTCCTGTCGTTTGCAAATTATTCGTAGTGGTTTTAGTTACTGTACTAATTAAAGTTTTATTGCAAAGATTTAGTTCTAATAGCAATTCTAGTTCTTAACAAAATATATATTTAGTTCTAGTACCAATTCTAGTTCTTAACAAAATATATTTTTAGTTCTAGTACCAATTCTAGTTCTTAACAAAATATATTTTTAGTTCTAGTACCAATTCCAGTTCTTAACAAAATATATTTTTAGTTCTAGTACCAATTCTAGTTCTTGGTACTAGAACTAAAATAAAAAAGGCCAGAACTAAAATTATATTAGTTCTAGTACCCAAGAACTAGAACAACACTAATTTGAACTTTGTTTAGTTATTAATATCATGAAATTATTCTACATGTACATGTATTTCTATATGTAGAAGTGTTAGTACAAGAAGATTCAGTGGCATCAGAGACGTGTTCATGAAGTCACACAGGGTAACTGGGTAATACCAGCTCTTGAACAAATGAGAGAATTTGACTTTTATACATTGAGGTAAAGTGATTTGATCAAAATCATCATTAATTATTTCATAAACTATCTATAATCTATAGTATAGGTCAATAAATATGTTTCATTTTGTATTTGTAGTATGACTGTAGCACTGAACTGACCACATTGTACTCTTAACATTGCATTAAAGTGGTGTAATTGTGTTTAAACTTTTAATTGATGTTTATAATTTTAATTAACAGTGTAAAATGGGCCCAGCCCGTCTTTGAATGAGCCTAACAGCAAGGATATTACTGTTAGATTGGGTGTTTTTTTATGTATCCACCAGCTGGATTACATGTTAAATTATTGTAGGGTTTATCATTATTGGAGTTGGGTGTGGTTTTTTATTTATAGAACGATTGTTACTATTTATAGTAGCAATGGTTACATCAAGAAACTACTGTTTTATTTACTCAGAAGAATTCAGATCTAAACAAAGTAGATGTTGCAGAAGCTTAAGGATCTGTGAAATGCTGTGTGCAGTCATATATTCCATGTGGAAATGGCAAAACGATGTTTTGACAAAGAGGGGCATGACCAGTTGACCACTAATGATGAATGAGTTGTATCAGGTTGTCCTGATTAGTACTGATTATAATTTAGAAGAAGTACTGATAAGTACTAAACAATGTCTAACACACCTAATAGTCACATTTTTTGTTAAGACCAGCCTAACACTAACCGGCAGGCAAATACCTTCCTCTATATGTTTGTGTACACTGCAATTAAATTTAGAAAACAAGTGTATATAGAGAAAAAAACATCCCTATGATTGCTTTAGTGAAGATAAAAGTATCCTTATGACTGCTTTGTGGTGTCCAGCATTCAGTAATCATGGCTGACTTTATCAAGCATGAAAGACAACAGCTTATTATAGTTATTATTTTGATTATCTACTCTCCTGACCTTTCAAAGGACCTTGTAGAATATAGGAATATATTTCAGGCAGAATAGCTAGCTATTAGTTCCAGTTTCTATGTAAGCTCAACAGCTTTCTTTCTGCTGGTTTGTAGATCTTGATCGCGCGTTCTTTTACGCGCCACGCCCATTAATTGACCGAGCCCCCGGGAATGATGTAACTTCCTTAACTACGTATACAACGCATACTCGCGTAGGTGACACAAACATATATTATATATATATATATATATATATATAAACATACATCGAACCCGTGGGAAAGCAATCATAGGGATGGCCCTACGGGCCATAAAAATAGGTACATGTATATATTCTGTAAACCTTTTTAAATGTAAAACATAGCTTAATTAGTATACAAGAATCCTTGTTGTATTAAATGGGTAGTTAACTTATACTGCAAAATTTCTAAAAGAATAGCATATCCTACCAATTCTTATTGACTGTGAAATGTACACTCCATAAGCAGGTTTAGTGGGAATATTACTGCATAAATGTAAAAGTTAACTATATTAATACCAAAATTGTCTCTTTTATCAACAATGGTGGTGTGATATTTCCCATCTAAATAGGATAGCATAGTGGGACTCTCAGTAGTTCTTTTGAGTTCTAATTCAGGAGGATATATGTTAGGAACATGTATCATTATGAACATTTATACATGTACCATGTACATGCATTATTGTACTAAACCACATGTAATGTCTTGGTACATGTACATGTATCATTATGAACATTTATTCATGTACTGTACCATGTACATGTATTATTATACAAAACCATATGTAATGTGATGGTACATGTATCATTATGAACATTTATACATGTACCATGTACATGTAGTATTATACTAAACCATATGTATTGTCACGGTACACGTATCATTATGAACATTTATACATGTATATGTATTATGCACAAGTAGTATTATACTAAACCATATGTATATACAAGGTGAAAAACTTTTTACAAATATGAAATGGGGCTGCATGGTCAGGATGATGGTCTTAACCATTTCGGATAAGAGAGGGTCTACTGTATATGTACATGTGTATATCATTGATATGCAGAGAAAATCCAATTAATATTATATCATTGGTATGCTGAGTATACTGTTTGAATGATATGAGGCTTTTATTGATATACATGGAAAGAACGAATTGAACATTCGAGAAATGTACAATCACAACAGACAGATAGTAATTTTTACAATACTAATAAATGTAATTAATAATAATAATAATAAATCCATTGTATGTTACTAGCTCTGAATTCATTTTTGCTGAATTTCCTTAGTCTGCAGAAAAAAAAGAAAATTATCATTTTGACAATGCTAATCTTACAGTCAGTTAAAGATAAATACATGTGCTAACATCTCTTCAGTGGACAGATGGCATACTGTTAGGGAATTCTCATATTGTAAGGTATATTATATATCGGGCAAAAGGTTCTGGCAATCACTTAAATCATATATGTATAATATATATGTATATATATATATATATATATATTATACATATAATTTATATATATATACATGTATATATATATATATATATATATATACATGTATATACTTTATATAGTGACTTCTGAAGTTTCCCTTCCTCGACCATACAAATCAATTAGTATAGGCCAATTCTCTTCTGGCAACAATTGTTGAGTGTTACAAGCCCCTTTAGGCTCACATGATCCAAAAATACACTTACTTGGAAACCCAAATAACGCATTCCAATCAAACAGTTTCCAATGTGAAAGCACAGCAAGCTTTATACCAGTACAGAGATTATGAATAAATTCATAGTGCTTTCAAAATGACTAGGTCAGGTGTTAGTCAGCTGTATATTACAGTATTATAACCACTGGTTATAAATTATATCACCTCAACCCAGGGGTGTGGAAACTTTGAGCCAACTGCCGGTCATTTTGACCTCTTTTCATCACTCTTGTCCTGCTCCCAATATACTTTGTATACAGTTCAGTTTCAATTTACCGTACATTCACTAGATTTATCAGACAATGTCCTGCATGACTGGCTGTTTCCACACCACTGCCTCAATCCAATAATTATGATGAATATTAACGAGCTATTCTTCTTTAAGTACATTGTTTGTATGATACAACATAAAACCATGACTATTTATATATAATATCGAACACCTCTGACCAATGTCGTATAATATACGTATAAGACATGGTTGGGAGTGTGTCTGGTGTGATGTAGTATCAATATTAACAAGGTGCCACTGATTCTTTCAGCATGATCCTTATATATCTCCTGATCAGTTGACTCATTATCAAATGGGATGTAGTTATGCCACTTGTCTATTTCTGACCATCACTGAAATGGACATAGGAAGGATAGTCATTACTAGTCCAGTTTAAGGTTTAAGAGCTGTTTGCTATCATTGAGCTGTATGTGGTTTTCTTGGTTTCTCTAGCTATTTTTAAACCATTTAATTTTGAGAATAATTGCTTTCACAATGTCCTGTTCTGAAATAAATATAAACTGAAATATTGTAATCATTAAAAACATTTTGCTAATTTCTTTTTTCTTGTGTTAGATATTCAGAACTAGAAGTATACTTCTGTCAAGAACTATTTTTCAAGGTTAGCTTTATTAATAAGACTTGAAGAGAGAGTGGGTGGCCTGACAGTTATTGAACATACCCGCCAATAGTCCTATTGCATGTATACTATAAGAGGTAAAGGATTACATTACTACTTGTGTGATGTCACTTGCAGTTGCTCTCTTCATGATGAAAGAATTTCCTAAAATAGCTCTACGATGTTATTATATTTATAAGAATGTAGTGTAAAACTAGAACCACAAGTACATACATTATTATGTTGTGATGAGTGTTTATATGATGTGGTGAGGATACACAAAGACTCAATAGAGTCCATCCTTGGCATGTTGTATATACTTACTCAACACCTTGTAATATTATATATAAATGGGATGAAACTGTCGTGTTTGTTCAATAGCTACACTGACCTTGAAAACCACAAACCCTATGAATGTGTTAGTTGTGTAATGTAATTTGAGGTGCTGAGTTCAAACCTTTCAGAATTTTTCAATTACAAGCAGCCATTTTGTCATTAGAATCAATTCTCTTCGTTTTGATCGAATTGACCTTTGAATCATTTTACAGATATAGTGAAATTTAATTATATGCAACACTTTTAACATGTCCTCACACATTCAATATGTATATACATGACAGAGTTTGCTTTATATTACATCATATATACAAGAAAGTGTAATGCATGTAAAAATCACTAGAAGTATAATTATTACAGACAGGTTAATTATATTCACAAGTCAATCTGTAACATTACGAAATATTGGCATTTTGATGGAATTGATACACAAACAACTTGAGAGAATGTAGCACACTTCAATTCAGTTACTAAAGTAACTGCAGCCTTACATAAAATATTATTTATCGGTAAGAAGCAACAATCCTTAGCATATGAATTGTGTACTTTTAGGTGTTCAGTTTCAGATGTTTTCACCATCTCATAGTTATTTCACTATTGTGAAATGGGAATGTAGCGATACACTAAATATTCCATATAGACATATTTACTGAGTGTATGTGTCTATGTGTACATAATTATTTTGACCATTTTAAAGTTATATCACCATTAGGGCCCCTAAAGGTCAATTGGACCAGAACAAAGAAAATTGATTCTGAGTGCAAAATGGTTGCTTGTATTTGAAAAATTCCAAACGTTTTGAACTCAGCAACTAAAAGTACACAAATACAACAACTAACACGGGTTTGTGGATTTTAATTTATTTATAACAAAAACATAATAGAAACTCCATAATACAAACTGTAAAGATTAAGTGACATTTGCAAAATCTAGATTTACCAACTATTCCCATGTAGAAATGTTTGTTGAGTGTATGCGTACATGTTTTGATCATTTGTAAGTTATCATATTTCTCAAATAGCCATTAGGGGCCTAAAGGTCAACTGGACCAAAACAAACATAAATGACTGTAACTAGAAAGTGGCTGCTCGTAATTGAAAAATTGCGAAAGGTTTGAACTCAGAAAAGCACTATTACAGTATTTTATTTACATTTTACCACATTTGCAAAGGTACTTTGTACTATCAAGATCATTGTAGCTATTAAACACACATGGCAGATTCATCACATTGATATTATAGAATTAATATACAATTTCACGAGGAGTTGAGTAAGTATATACAACATGCTAAGGACAGACCCTCTTGAGTCTTTGTGTATCCTACTATATAAACTATAAACTGTTGTCAATTAATCATCCTTTAGTACACTCTGTAGACTCGACACTGTCTCTTTGACAATTTTGTTACTGAGCTTTGGCACTCATAAGCTACTATACATGATAATTATACATTATATTGACTATACTTTATTATATGACATGTACATGTACTTTATAGTTTATATACTATTCAAGATCAAAAGAAACTAGTATTTGTAAACATTACCTTATAAGGAAACACAATTTGTTACATGATGACAATATTATACATGTACATGTAGTATAATAATGTTTAATAGTGATTTAAGCATAGTTAACATCAGAACGAAGCCTGGGCGTATCCACCCATATGAGACACATGGTCAGAGCCCAGCGCAGTTGTCATTAGTCAGATGGTCAACTGCAACTAGTCAGTCAGCTTTGTGGAGGTCTAGTTTCATCGTTATTTAGTTGTATTCGTCAAGTTGGCTAGCTCCTCTTTTTGTTGGTAGTGGTCAACCCTTCTGCTGTAGATCGAGATGACCACGGAAGAAACCAGTTCGTCGGGTGGACAGCAGCCTGGCGAGGTTACAGAGAACGGGGAGGCGTCCACCCCGCTCCTCGCCTCCTTGCTGCGTCTATCCGCTCAGCCATCAGGACCGAACTTCAAGCGGCTCTTTCAGATCCCTCTTCATCAACCCAGCAGTCTTCATCGTCAGCGACGGCTGTTACTGGAGCATTTTCAGGTTAGCAGCATGTTCGTGTGTGTTATATCTTATTTAGTGTCTGGAATTGTACGTGTAATGTGTGGGTGTATGTCATGCCTTGACATTGCTGCCCCATGCCACGGTCGGTGGCTTCCACAGGTCAGTGGTAGAGGTCACAGCAATAGTGTGGTCAGCAAGACATCCCCATTGTGGTCTCAGGGGTGGAATGTTATGTTTATTTTTCCTTGCAGGTAGTCTGGGGATAATGCCTGACCACTCAGCTAGCCAGTGTTCCCACAATTGCCTTAATCAGCCCGACACCTGGTGGGTCTGGGTCAACTGCTGCATGGTCATCAGCCATGGTGAGCCCTCAGCAGTCCAATGTGCCAACAGCTCCTACGGCGGGGCCCCTGGTACTCACTTCATCCACTCAACCCTTCCCAGCTCGACTGGTGGAGAGGATAAGAAGTGGGCAGTTTGTTGAGATGAGGGACTTGCTGACAGACAACATCTCCCTGCTCCAACACCTAGAGCAAATGCAACCAGGGCCTCCTAGCAGCCAGCAAGTCACACCACCACCACGACCTTCCCGGCCTCGGGAGATCTCATCTCTCATGACGTGGATATATTGCTTTGTGGCATACTGTGCCATACGCACGGTTGATCCATTGACACGGGATATGCTTACATATGCCCGCCTGGTGGTAAGGGAGGCACACAGATACGGAGGAAATGGGTGGTGTGAGTACGACTGGCGGCACTCAACCCAGCCACCCAATGGAACACACTTGATCCTAGTCTCGTGGCATCTACATTCCTGGGATCTCGAGCAGACGGGACAATGACTCAGTTTTGCCAACTATGCCGGGAAGTGGACCACAATTGGGAGGACTGTGCCCTCAGGGGGGTTAGGGAGACCCCTCGACACCCACCCACTCAACCACCCCCACCGCAGGAGCCCCAAGTGGGTCATCGATTACGCCTGAGCAGTCGCATTCACCCTGAGACATTGGACAGAATTTGTGTCTCATGGAACAAGGGCAGGTGTGTGTACCCTGGGATGTGCACATTTCGCCATCACAACCTGGGCATATGGCAAGGACTGTGCAGACACCCTAGAGGACTCTGAATATCGGCAACCACGTCAACAGAGCAGAGGACCTAGTCAGGACATACCCCAAAGCCAGAATCAGCCTGGTAGGGGGGGACGTCGTTGACAGGGTAAAGTCCAGAGGACAGGAGTCACAGCCTCTTGTTTAGTCATGTTCATATGCTGTCCTGTCTGCATTATATGCTTCACTGCATATACTCTAGTGTACTATTTTGTTGCTATTTTATTTTATTTCATTTTTTTTTGCTTCTGTCATTTCTTTACGAGTAATTACTGCAGTCTACATGTGGATTATTCTGTTTGCATATTATTGTGTTTGGACATTGTTATGATCGATTATTATTGATTTGGTGTTGTGTTATGTTATATACGCATAGAATTGTCTCATCTCCAGAGTGGGAATGGACCGTTCACAGGTTAGGCTACGGTCGGCGAAGCGAAACCACCGTTCGGTGAACCAAAGACCAGCAGTGGTCGACGCTCACATACAGCGGGAACGTCAAGTTGGGCGTCTGCTTGGCCCACTCCCCCATTCGCTGTTACCATTGTGCCAGGTGAGCCCCATTGGTCTAGTCCCCAAGTCCCAACCGGGACAGTGGAGACTGATTGTGGACCTGTCATTTCCAGAGGGTCACAGCATCAATGACGGAACTGCCCAGGATGTGACATCGATCCAGTACGCCCGATTGGAAGATGCTGTACAGATGGTAAGAGTACTGGGTCGGGGGACATTGCTAGCTAAAGTGGACCTCAACAGTGCTTACTGGGTTGTTCCAGTGCACAGGGATGACTGGCCCCTCCTTACCAGTCAATGGGAAAGGCAAACATATTTGGACACAGCCCTCCCATTTGGCCTTCGATCAGCCCCCAAACTATTCTCAGCAGTAGCCGACGCAGTGGCATGGGGAACAGTACCAGCTACACTACCTGGATGATTACCTCCTTTTGGGACCCCAGTTTGTGGACAGGCCCTAGCAACAACTTTGGAGCTTTGCCAATCTCTAGGAGTCCCAGTGGCAATGGAGAAGGTGCATGGCCCATCACCTACATTGGTCTTTCTTGGGATTGAGATTGATACCATCCGACAGCAATTGAGATTACCACAGGACAAACTGGCCAGGTTACAATCAGTGATGGGAGGATGGGTGGGGCGCCGTGCGTGCAGAAGACACCAACTCCAATCTCTCTTGGGTCACTTGAATCATGCAGCAATGGTTGTACACCAGGTCGGACATTCCTCTGTCGTATGATCGACTGTCAGTCACAGGCAGGGCGTCCAGACCACTTCATTAGACTGAATAGACAGTTTCACTCGAACTTGTTATGGTGGCATACATTCCTTTCCCACTGGAATGGGGTATCTACACTAAGGCTTCCAGTACCATCATCGATAGTGACATCTGATGCCTCTGGTAACTGGGGTTGTGGGGCATTCTCTGGCAGTCAGTGGTTCCAGCTGGCTTGGCCAGATTGCTGGGCTGAAGTCCATATTACAGCAAAAGAGCTGGTGCCAATAGTTCTTGCAGGCATGCTATGAGGACAGCAGTGGTCATAACAGTCAATTCAGTTTAACTGTGACAATATGGCAGTGGTGGCTTGCCTAAGGTCTGGTACATCACGCCACCCCCTTGTCATGCATCTCCTGCGATGCTTGTGGTTTTTGTCAGCATTCCATTAGTTCTCAGTCACTTCACAACACCTTCCCGGCAATTAAAACACTGCGGCTGACGCTATCTCCAGGAACCAAAGGTCTATTTTTCTTTCTCTCCACCCACAGGCCAACCGAGAACCTCAAGTCATCCCAACTACCCTGGTGGACCTGTTGCTGGTCTTCAAGCCGGACTGGACATCTCCAGCCTGGACATCTCTGTTCGGCAGTTCTTTTCAGACGGAATAGCACCAGCTACAGCAAGGGTATACGCATCGGCCAACCGTTGATTTTTAGCTTTCTGTCAACAATTCAACCTCTGCCCCTCTCAGAAACAATACTCTGTAGGTATGTCACATTTTTATCCTTGCAAATCCCTGAAGTACCAGTCAATCAAGTCCTACTTGTCGGCTATCCGCCACCTGCAGATTAGTGCAGGTTTCCAAGACCCCTTTGGCCCGGGGACATTCCCCAGATTAGAATATGTCCTGAAGGGGATTCGCCGTGCCCCCCAAACAGTTCTAACCAGACCCCGACTGCCAATTACTCCCACTATCCTACGTATTTTCCATGCATTGTGGTCAAGAGAACAGAGTCCAGACTATCAAATGTTGTGGGCAGCTTGCTGTCTGGGCTTCTTTGGATTTCTGCACTCTGGTGAATTCACGGCCCACTCCGCATCAGGCTCATCATTGCGTAACCCAGCTCCTCTGTTACTGTCAGACATAGCATTAGACTCGATTCAACGCCCAACATTTGTGTTGGTGCGGATCCGTCAGAGCAAGACGGATCCATTCCGTTTGGGGGTCACTCTTTATCTTGGCATAACCCGTGACATAGTGTGTCCAGTGAAGTCGATGGCAGCCTACTTGGCGGCTCGTTCCAGGGAGCAGGGACCTCTATTTCTGTACCAGGATGGGTCACCTCTGACCAGGGGTAGATTGGTGGTAGTAGTTCGGGAGGCACTATCGCAAATGGGCTTGGACTCATCAAATTATGCTGGACACAGTTTTCGTATTGGGGCAGCCACAACAGCAGCACAAGTGGGGATCCCAGAGTCCACTATTCAGATGCTGGGTCAATGGCAGTCATCTGCGTATGCCAGATATATCAGAACCCCAAGACAAGATCTGGCAACACTGTGGTCTGAGGAAAAATTTAAATTGAGTCTAGTTTCTACATTGCAATTGTGTGGTAGAAGGTTCATTTGTTTAATGCATATTTTACTCTGCAACTATAATACTGTACAAAGTGATTGCATGGAGATGGGTAGGTAATTAATGTGTGGGTTCCTTTTGGGGAAGTAGGTGCACACCTGGGTGTGCTACTTTGGGCGGGGGTTTGGTAACCCGTGACTTCCCCATAAAACCACACCCATTATCACCTATTTATTATAAGACTGCATGCAGTTGCTGTGAATGGGTGTGGTCTGAGTTCGAGGGAGGAGCCCTCACATGATTACCAAAGGGGATCTCCCCATCCGTCCTCTTGGCGGTGAAGAGGGGGAGGATCTGGTAAGTTCATTCAAACATGGGGTCATGTATGGAGTGATAGGATGTTAACTATTATATAAACTGTTGATATGTATCTCACTATACAAAATATTGTACTGTAAACCAACTTGTCCCAGTAATATATTCTATTATGATATGAACTGGAAAGTTCATCTGGTAATTGTCTTATGTTACATGTACATGTATCTTGTGATGAGATATAAGACTACAAAGATTTGTGGATTACAGGTACTGAGTGACTATTTTATAATGTAGAAGTGAGTAATCATGTCAGTTATATATACTGGATATTATAATGTAGTGGATTTGGGCTTAACATACATGACAAGGTAACCATAGTAAGTTATAAATTTAGTGTCTATTAAAATGAAGTCTTGGCTTAATACAAAACATCATTATAAAAGGGGTGTGTATTACACTTATAAACATCATGTACACATGTACATGAAAATTTATGTGCCTAGCATGCTAGCAATAGGTGTAGAAATGGCTTAGATGTAGCAGCCACAATTGCTGACATGTATGACTATGTAGGTACCTGTGTATACTATAGGATGTACAGTAAATATAATTTAAGATATTGTGTTTGTCAATTGCTATATAGTTGTATGAGTTGTTGTGTAATTAACCAAAAGATATCACAATAGCCACATTATACCTTTTCATTGATAATGGCTGACGTGAAGTGGTTCTCACTGAGTACTATATCCTTCACTGTCTCTGTCACAATGATCAGTATTAATAACTATTATATCTAAGGAATTTGTAAATGCATGTAACATTGGCTTGATAATAAAATTATAATAATTTTATACATCATTGATAATTTACATAGTAGCTTTCAGTCTTCCACTTTAACTGCTTTAATAATTACAGTTGTGTTAAAATTTCATCATTCTTCATTGAGGATATTATATACTTAGAAATATGCAAGTCAAGTAGTCTATATACTTTTACTGACTTTGATACTGCAATGAAATTTTACATATAGTAGCATGTAGTTGATGGTATTAAAATAATGAGACTTGGTGTACTCTAACATACATGCTTAGTTGTAATTTCAAAGACATGTTACAATTTGTCTTCAGTTGAAAGAACAATAATTTTATTTGTACTAATGTTTTGATAGGGATAATGAGTTTCCTTACTTGCAACGATAGGAAATGTCTTATGATCTTAAAGTCACAAATTTAGGAATGTGCAAGATTCCTGTGTACTTCAGTATTTTATTTCAAATCTTGCACATTCTTTAAAACTTCCTTGTGAGGTTTCAAATTAGGGAACCTAAGATAATTATTTCTAATGTTTATTTTTCATTAATATTGAAGTAGATAATGATATTAATATTTATTATTATAGATGACAGTGGAGATAAATCTAAGGAACCAACCGGAAGAGTAAAAGGTAACTGACTATTATGCATAATTATTTATATTTGATTGTCTACTTATTTATCCTTGTTATGAGCAGTTTGGAATAAATTGTTGTCTATAAACATATATGTTTGAAAGCTTGAATATTTATAAGCTGGAGGAATTGAAAGTAGATTTATACTTTGTGGGAATTTTTAACTCATTTTCCAGTAGATATGCAATTATATGTATATATAATTTCACCATGATAATTATTTATAATTACAACTATAGTGATTAAGGGATGATGATCATGAATAAACTCCTTTACTAAGTTAATTTGGTGGGAATTGTGTACTAATGTTAATTATCAAATGACATGCAAAGCTCATCTTTCCTCTTTTTTACAGATATGAACTCTAGTGACACAAAGGAACAGGACAAAACACAGCAAGGTATACTGACTGGTGTGCAATTTCAATTCCTTTATCATAATTATTTTACCTGTAACATGTCTTGTCTGATAATAAGATGTTCTTCTGAATGTATGAACTCAATAGCCTCAGCTTAAAAAATAGTTCTCTCATTGTGTAGCATAGTTGGGAATTTTGTTGTAGTTATTCTTATAATTAAAGTATTTAAATGACTAAGTATGTATAATGAGAAAACATATACACATGTCCAGAAAAAATCTGGATCAGCAGAGGTTTGAAACCAAAACCTTCTGATTGCTAGTCAGATGCTTCATCATCTGAGCTACTGGAGCCAGGTTGAGGAAGAGCATTTCTCAGTTTATATTCTCTCATCATACCTACATAGTCATCTAAATAGTTTAATTACAACTTAGTGCATATATGCATCTGAAACGATCTGTAAAGTTGGGGACGATGCCCCAAAAATATGTTGCTCTGTATGGGTCAAGTTCAGAGGAATTGCTCTTACCTGTCGACCTCAAAAGAAGTTCTGACAGCACATGCATAGTAGTTGTGGTAGTTGACTAGTGATACCAAGTAGAGAGAGACACATACAGCTGAATTTGCCTGACCTCCGTAGTAAACATTCATCTATGAAATGCTCTTCCTCAACCTGGCTGGAGTAACTTAGATGATAGAGCATTTGACTAGCAATCAGAAGGTCTTGGGTTCCACACACAGCTGGTTCAATTTTTTTTTCTGGACATGTGTTTCTCTCTTCATATTCTCTCGGTTTCAATTTACTATTGTAAACATGTCATCTCCTTATATACTGTTAGACTCACATAACTGACTTATTGCTAAAAGAAGGGATCATCTGTGAAAAATGTGATAGAATTCATTAGATCATGTGAATTTCACCATAACAATTTGATTACAGTGTAACTGACAATTAGAAAACTTTCTAACTCTGCCCTTTTATTTCTGCTAGAATGAACAATCATTCTGTTATTTGTGTCTTTCTTGGGATATCTTCTATGCAACAAAGTAGGTTAGAATATTCAGCTATCAAATTGGAAGGATATAATGAGAGAGTACGGTAGTACTCTCTATGTGGGGAGGGCACGGAAAAAAAATGGCCTGAAATTTCTGGTAATATATACAGATAGGGTTTTAATACAAACATACCTGATCATATCTAGTGTTTTTATGACTACCCACATCTACTAGATGGCCAAAGACTGTCGTTATGGTAGAGAACCGGCGAGTGGCAAAACTGGCAAAATCTTCATATTATTAATTTTTTTTCTCCAGACAAATCATTTTTTTGTTTGTTGAAATATCACAATGATTCTAGCACCATTCCAGTCACATTTATAGTAAAATTCTGGTCTACAAGTATCGAGATGATATCTATAGATACTATGAAAGAAGACAGTCTCAACGACTACAAAGATTTGATCTCAAATTGGACGCCATCTTCCTAAGAGGAATTTAATTTCGCATGCGCATTCGTGTACTTGGAACATGGAAGCTGAAAAGGTGGAAGTGCTTGTTGCATAAGCATAGTGATAACATTTTCGAGCAAAATACATTTTTATAATAATGAATAAAATAATAAAGCCATTGTATAATAATAACGGTTGACACAGTGACTGGACACTACTTGATGGCAGACAGTGCTGTAAGTGAAATGGAGAATATAGATCATCTGTAAATGAAAGAGAATGATAATCAATACATAAATACAAAAGACTGACTTTTATTGATGAACAAATGTTAATGCATTTATGATTGTATGATTTTATAATGATATATAGTATTTCTGCAATCTACAAAAAAATATTCACACCACAGAAAAAAAAACAATGGAAACAAGAATAATAAAAAACATTTTCATTAAAAATAAAAGAAGATGTAGGGATGTCAAACCCAAAAAGCATGCAAACAAGGTTGGGAAGCTAACATAGGACCCAAAATCACTTCCATATAACCCTACATAAGTACAGCACTTTGTGTTTTGTTTTATAGTAGTGTAAGTACTTATGTAGGGTTATATGTAAGTGATTTTGGGTCCTATGTTAGCTTCCCAACCTTGTTTGCATGCTTTTTGGGTTTTGACATCCTTACATCTTCTTTCAATTTTATTGAAAATGTTTTTTTATTATTCTTGTATACCTATAAAGTGTGATTACAAAATCGTGCTGCTGTACACAATTAAAAATGTTTAGTAATCCATCAATGAATTGAAAATTTTTGTATTCTTATAACAAGTTCTATCACAGTTTCCTTAGATGTGCCATACATTTAGCTGTAATCAGTGAAACTATTTCTCTGTATAAGCAGCATCATAATATTTTCTTGATTATCTGAATAATTTTATTAGTGAATGCTTATACCACTAATAATTATATATATTATGTATATCCTCATTTTGTTTACTGATAGTAGCAGAATAAATAACCTTTTATTTCGCATTTTCTTTACAGAGTTTTTACAGATACTAGAAAAAGCAAGAAAAGAAGGCTTCGTGTCCATTAAATGGACAAATTTTTCGATGTTTGGAGCATCTGGTGTCGGAAAAACTTCCTTGTTAAACCTCCTATTGCGAAAAAAAACCAGTTCTGGATCATTACAGCACTACTGTTGTCAAATCTCCTGCCGTATGTTTAGTGAGTGAAGTTGCAAATAATGATGATGAGGATGAGGGTACATCTTCATCTGATGAAAGCCAGGAGAGTGGTGATACCGCAGTCACGGAATTCGGGAGGAATATTATCATTGCTGATGGAAATTGCTTCTGGGTGTCTGCAGATGCAGAGGAAGTGAAAATCAAATTCATCCAGGCCTTAAAGCATGGTGTTCGAAGTCGAGTTAGTAAAGCTGAACTACCACCACAATTGATGGAAGACCAACTCCACATAAAGGAAAACATTACTGACATAGAATCAGTTAAACCATCACCACTTACATCCGTTTCTACATCAATGACAAAACCTCAACACTCTATTTCTACTTACAATGAATTTCTCGAATTGCTGTCTAAGGTAGAAAAGTCTGATGAGTTGTACAATGCTCATATGATGTATGGTCTGGACTCAGGAGGTCAGGCTGCTTTCCTTGATATCGCTCCAGCTCTATTGCGTTTTAATTCTCTCAACATGATTGTTCTAAGGCTTGACGAAAAGCTTGATGACAAAGCAAATTTCTTTTTTTCTGTACATGGGAGAAGAGTTGGCAAAGGTGAGAAAAGGCAGATGAGCACTCTGCAGCTGACGAAAGGCTTTATTCGATGCAAATCACAGCTTCGTCCTCCTCTTTTGCAAGGAGTTGAGAATGTTCAACAGAAGGGAAAGCCAAATTATATAGTAGTTGGTACTTGTTATGATAAGTATGAAATGCTTCAACAAGGTAACCAGCTTGAAGAGAGCCTTGATGACAAAAATCATCGTCTTCGTAGTGAGCTCAAAAGGTATGAAGATGTTCGAATTGATTACATTGAAGAAAAAGATGTAATCTTTCCTATTGACACGACAAGTAGAAAGAAGCATGAACGCCATATCGCAAGACGAATCCGTCAGATTACTAGCCAGTCATATATTACAGCTGAAGTTCCAGCCCGTTGGTTCTTCTTCCAGTTAGAGCTCAAGTCAAAATCAAAAGATCGCAGAATAATAAGCCTTCGTGAGTGTCTTGAAATTGGAAAATCTATTGGTATGCCAGAAAGTGAGGTAAAAGCTGCTCTGTGGTATTTCCATAATTTGACTTTATATCTCTACTTTGCCAATATTCTACCTAAAGTTGTGTTTCTTGACCCTCAAGTACTATTTGATATGCTCTCTCAGTTAATTGCTGTCTCATATGGAGGTGACCGCTATGATGTTGCCACAATTAAAAATCTCAAGTATAAGGGTATATTCAATCGAGAGTTACTAGATATCATAAATTTACAGGAAGATGGTTTCTCGTCTGACGATTTTCTCAAGCTAATGCAAGGCTTACTGATCATCTCGAAGATCCCTCCCGACACAAAGTATTTTATCCATGTGTCCTGGATACAACTGATGATCCATTTGAAAATCATCCTGGTGAGAATGTCGAGCCTCTTTTTCTCACATGGGATGATCAGTTGATTCCAAATGGTCTTTTTACAGCGCTTGTTGTGTTCCTTCTCAAGCTTGATTCTTCAACTAAATTTAAATTGGGAAGTGATATTTATCGCAACAAAGTGGTCTTGAGGTGTCAAGATTTCGGTGGTACTATGCATTTACTTGACCAAGTAGAATGGCTAGCTATACGCTACTTCGGTCCATCTGATAACTGTTGCAATGTTCGTTCTGTCATTCGTGAGGGAATAAATTCCGTTGTACGTAAATTTGGCTGGGATGAATCTCTATCATTTGCGCAAGAAATGTTTCGATGCAAAATTGCCGAGTGCACTAAGCAATCTTTCCATTTGTGTGAGCTGTGTAAAACTAAACCAATACTTACTTGCAGTGGAAGTGATATTACATGCAAGGCTGACACGTTTCGTCATCTATCTTGGTTTAATTCAACAGGTAAGTTAGTTAATCATATAGGTTTTATGATTGGGCTTGTTTAGCCATTATTTATATTTCATTCATGCTGCTTTATGTACAGGTGTTCTTAAATCACACAATTCCTCTTTTTCTATAGTCTCACAGTATGAAATTGATGATACACTATTAACAGGTATGAAAGTATAATAGATAACAATGTGATACGAAAATTAACATTTGTGTAAAAGTACTTAGTACACTGGAATATTTATATTAGCTGTAATGTTGTAACCAGGTGAACAGTAAACTCTTCAAAAAAACAGAGAACCAACTATCCTTACATTGTCCATAAGTGTTGTAATATATTAACTTTCTCCCTATAGTGGAATCTACTTCAAAACCTGCTGTCCTTGACGAGAAAAACACACTGTCAAAGAAACCTGAAGGTAAATCATTTCCTTTATATATTGTGTCTACTATAGTGTAATTATTATAATAATGAACCTAGTCACCAAAATATCTGTAGAACATGTATACATGTTAATTTTATTGCTATGAATGTTTCATTTTCTATTATATTAGTGTCGTCTCAGGCTCCGCATCCTCTAATTGCACCAGATCAACCACAATCAACTAATGAACAAGAGTTTCTGCAAGGTTATTTGGATATGTTCCATCATTTACATTTAATTATACTCAATCTATATAATTATAATATTATAATAATTATGTTAATCTTAGGTATGTTTCTGTGCTTAGTAGTAAAACATAATGTTATCTTTTTCAATCATTCACTGTGAATATTGCCAGATTTTTCTGTGAGGTCATAAGTTGCAAAAAACTACTGTTCCATTACAAATGTATTTTGGGAATCTCATTTCAAGAGTATTCCTGCATGAACATGACAATTATTCTAAATATTCAATAGTGAAACATCTCAACACAGTTTTATTTGGACGCATTCATCTGATCCCAAATAATATTATACACATGAATCCCTTTTTTAAAAATCTTTTTTAGATACTGATATGCGTGATGTATTGACAGCTACTATCAGCGAGACCAGATGGTTCATGTTAGGTGTTGCATTAAATGTGGAACAACATCAACTGAAAAGAATCAAGTCTACCAATAGAGATCCTCAAGAATGTCAGAATGACATGTTATATTCATGGATTTCATCTGGAAATGCCACATGGAGTGGACTAGTGGAAGCACTTCGTAGTCCACTTTTGGATAATCAGAAGCTTGCTCAGGAGATAGAAGTGAAATACATGAAGTAAGTTACCGGTATAGTCATTTTACACAACTATACTGTTACCTTTTAATGTATGTGTAATTACTCAGTAATATCAACTAATTGTGATGTAACATGTTAGTCAGCCTACTAACTGTAGGGGATAAAACTATTAGTGAACATCACTTTAATAAATTAGCAGCTATTTACAGTTGACTTTCATTGTTTTCATTAATTTTGTTTGTCCTTCATAATTATAGATCTGTGAAACCAGTAAACAACAAGAGTCCTGTTGCACAACAAAATGGAAAGTACATTTTGTTGTAACACGTTTTTAATGAGTTACAAGTATTTCTTATGATGTATACTTATTTAGGAACAAAGTATTTTTTGCCCCACAATAGTTATAATGATTACGTATTTTTTTAGTTGCAAGTATAGTATTAAAAGGTATTATTTGTTTTGTATTATTATATTTTCCGCCATTTTCTGCAGTTAAAAAATAATGATTACTTGGGATCATACGTAATAGTTGGAGCATTAAAATATACAAGGATGATTTTATAATCTTTTTGCTGAGTCTTTTTGCCACATTTGTGGTATACCTCATTACAGCCAATATTGTATTGATGGAACTTAGCAGATTATGGGTTGAAAAGAAGATACTTTCATAGCTAAAGTTGATGGTAACAACGTTAAGTAATTATAATAACATTATAACTGTGATATATATATATATATATACCATAGTTAACAGAAACATCAAAGAGCCGACAGGGCGTATAGATGGGATATATCCCCGACCACAGGGCAGTTATACAACCGCAGGGAAGTTATACGACCACATCAAAGTTCGTTCACGAGTACAGCAGGGATATATGCCATATATCATCCCTGGTATGACGTCACGCACATGCGCAGTCACCGAAAGTCTACAGAGAATGAAGGCTATGAAGCGTGTTCGACAAGTAAACACACAAAAGAAGCTCTCTTTGTCTCTTTAAAAAAAGAACCAATAGATGGGCGTTTCTCCCAGAAACTATTCGCCCCATATCGCTGAAAGTGTAAGGTGTGTTAGTCTGTTACTCGTGTCCATTGTCCTGTTCTTTGATTATATAGACCATGGCTTCTCGGTGCATATGGTGAATATACAACCCTCGCCCCTCGATATCAGCCCTCGGCTACGCTCGGGCTAATATCTTGGGGCTCAGGTTGTATATTCGCCATATACACCTCGAAGCCATGGTATATATATGACATATTTATATATTATAATCATACAGAATTATATATAATTATATAGAAAAAAAAAGAAAATTGAGAATCTGACAAGGGATTGGACACATGCCAGGACCATCTGACATAAAATCATAAACCTTGTGTATATAAACAATACAACCAGTACCATTAATTATTCAAAAACACCACCAATACAAATACCACTGCATATTATATTATATATAACCAATACACATAATTTATTATAGTACATTTAACACTAGCAATTCATACAAACAGTCTATAGAAAGAATATAAATTAACGTTAACACTACACTACATATATTAATTCTTCAATTACTACAACTAATTTAACAAGTAAAATCAGTACAAGCATGCAACACTTCAAATACACATATTAGACCAAAAATAACACAACTAATTAAATGTAACTAATACAATCAATACAAAACAATATAACCATCACAACCAATGTCACAAATCCAAAGTGTATAACAGTACAACAGTACCAAATAATTTATAGTACATTCAACACTAGCAATACTCCAACTACAATTTAACAAGTACAAACAATAAAACCAATACCTCGACTAGTAATGAATCTTTACAGTGGCCAATATCTGAACAATTTATGAATGACTGACATGTACAAAGTATACATACACATACACCTAGTATGTATAACTAGTATTTTAAAAAAAGCACTAAAATTGAACCATCAAATACTGTCATTACAACAAATGCAGATGCACATAATACAAAGCTATTGAGTATGAAGGCTATCTATTTAAGATGGCATGCATTAGAAATTTTCCTGCAATCCTCATTGCTTATATTCTTGAACAGGTAATAAAAGCAAACTCTCAAGTATTTTTACTCATGCACTTGTAGCTAAAACGCTGATTGGAGCAGAAAAAATAATAGTAAGATAAAAACCTGAAATTTGTATATTGCATACACTCAAGTATTTATCATGTCACAAACTTTCAAAACAAAACGAATTATAATTCAATGTATGGGACGTTGTATTTGCATTTGATATATACAAGTGCTATTACTATCAGTACCACTGATATCAAACAAGTATTATATTCAAACAACACTTATGATTAATAATTCTTGGTTCAATCCTTTTACTCTACAACAGTAATAATGATAGAATATAATATATATTATATATATATATATATATATATATATATATATATAGACAAATAGAATATACAACTCACAATGTAAAATCTGGCTACAATCAGTCTAATGTGGTTGTTCCTTTAGACATGGTGCTTAGTTACGTCTTGAATTAGATTGGCTTGCATGGATATTGTATCAATAAATGATTAATATTAATGTTATAATGTTCTTATAAGTATATGAATTGATAAATGGTGTGCAGAGTTCCACAAAATTGTTTTTTTGACTTTCAGTAATCTCAGCTGATCGAACTGCAGCCACACCTCCACCAATTCTGGTATGCACACGTGTGTATGAGTGATATCCTATCAATTAGTATATTAAATTACAATTACTGAGAAATTAACGTGTTTTTGTGAGTCAGCCTCAGTCAGGTGACAGAAACTGATAACACGAGAGGAACGTATTGGAGTGAAGATCATTTTGCATTAACTGAAAAGTCACCTATGGTATTTTATTGGATATGTAATAGGGTTTTTACTGATTCTACTCCTGTTTCTACACTGTACAGTTGACTGTTAGGGGTGGGGTTGAGTTATGTATATTAAATGCTGAGTTAATATATTGTAGTCTGGTGAGCAGACCTTTCACCTACGCTTTTATATTGGGGCTATAGAATTGTAGAAACAATATCCATTAGTAACAGGGTATAATTTATCCTCCAAACAGAGACAAATATTGAAGTATTTTAACCCATAGAGCACAGTAGACCAAATTTGATGTTCCATTGGCTCTTGGGATCATGTTTCATGAACCATAGGGTCTAGGTAAATTAGGGTGCATGTAGTAAACCTATTCCTTCCCACATTATTTTTTTCCAAATTCTTGCATTTTAGGTTCATTTCCTGAGGTTATTAGTAGTATTCATTTGACCATAGCATTGATATTTATCATAATTCAATATTTTTCTCTATTTGACGAATGAATAATATCTGTCGTTAATGTTTTGTGTGTAAACTGAATGAGGTTTAATCCTTTAGTAATGAAGGATGAGGACACATGTAATATATATTAAGTCATTGATGACGAATTATGTCCATACATGTCATAACAAATTAAATACTATTTTATTTATAAAGCATTTTTCAACCAATTTTTCACATAACACAGCCTAATATATTTGCTTTAAATTGATATAAACTATAAAGATAGAAACCGAACGACTAGCAAATTCAAAGTTATAAATGATTGGAAATGCCAAGTGTGTGTGTGATGTCACTGATTACTGCACTTTCAAATACTCACCTTGCTGCTTCATCACATGGTATATTTGGGTTTATTTCTTAGAAGGCTTTCTGTATAACTGAATAAGTCAAAAATCATTACTCAAGGATTTTTTAAATGTTGTTAAAGATGTGGGTGTTGTCCTTGTTACTGCTTAGCTTTTAAATGTTTGCATTGTTTTCCTGCTACAGATAATGAAGCACTAATTTTAAATCTATGGCTTTCCTCATTTCCATTTTCAGCAAAGTACATGCATGTACATGTATTCTAAAATTTTGAATATTTTAAAACATGTCAGTTACAGAGGTAAAGTATTAAAATGCACAACCCACACATTTAAATGATAAACATAAACAAATCTACATCTCCAGCTTAGTTATATCTCTCAAAGGATTTAACCCTTTCATAAGCCCTATAATTATCTGGGGTGTTTGTTTACATTCCTAAATTAAGTAAGTGTTGGCATTTCACTTTTAAATGCTAATGTTTTCACCTCTATAACTCATATATTTTATAAGATGAAAGATTCTAACTTACCTTGCTGGAAAGAAGAGTTGTTAAGAATGTCATTGATATAAAATGTATGCTTCGCTGTCAATAAGAGAGGAAGGCAAGTGTTTTAATGATTTGTAAATTATAATTAAAAGAAAAAAGTTTTTTTATAAGGAAGCCTTTCATTTGTTGTGACGAGTATGCTTTTGCTTATTTTAGGTGACTAATTAGATATACTCATCATTTCGCATTAAAGGGTGAAATAAATTTGCCAATTATATATAATATTATGTATAATTATTACATGTACATTAATCTCTCCTGATGACACATTTTACAAGGAGGGAACATCCTGGGATATTGTTATGGGTCTGACAAAACTGTATTTTGTAACTAACATTTAGTCATAATAACCTGTAGACATTCAAACAATGTGATATCACTTCCAGGTTGATAGGTTTATCTCTTAGATACACACCCAGGAAACATTGTAATAATAAATATTTACCATCATCGCAAAGCATAGGGGAAGGCTACAGTAATCATCTGTATATGTGCATGTGTATGTCTGTGTGTCTGTCTCTAAGCAAATATTTGGGAAAACTAGAAACATTGGTAGTTTGAACAGCTACTGGGAGACTTCAAATTAAACAAGGATGAAAAAGCTTTTACTAAAACCTTTCGTTTTCAAAGCTATGACAATTTATATCACTCATGGTTACTGTTTACTGTTTCCAGACTTGAGAAGACTCCTGGAGACAAGTACGTACACACATCTAAACATAACTACTACTGTATCATGACTATCGCTAGCAAAGCACTGTATCAAATCAAACACAATTGAGGTAGTTCTGGCTACATCATCAAGCATTGACTCCAAGCATTCTTTTTAAGAAAGTTACTTTCTAGCTCCACCTATTTAATGTCATGTGGTGTGCACGTGATTTGCACACGTATAAGCATCGTTTCACAGGACTTGTGGACTTTTCTTTCTCTTTTGAAATAAAACAGAGACTATAATGTATGACTTATAGAGATAAAATACATTATACCTTATACCTTTTTGTATGCATTAAACAATCTTTTAAAAGTCACACCGATAAATGACCAATGATATATACGTAATTATAATCGTTTGCTGTATTATGTTTATAAATAATTATTGTTTGTTTTACACTTGTAATATTACTTTGGCATGTAGGCGAGGTTCCTGTTTTGATGGTGCTCGTTTATTAAGTGATTCATAACTGAAGATGAGAACCAACATATAATACAAAACAGGATATTAAACATCAAGTGCACAGTGATGATTATCTGTCAGGATTATATTTCTATATATCAACATGGTTTGAGGTTTATATGTTAAATATAAATTTCAACACTCAATTAAATGATCATGATGAATGTGAATGATTTTTAATATATTATTATAATGTATTATTTTATATAATTAGGAAGAGATCATGAAGTTGAGGAGAGTCTGTGGTATTTAGAAAGGAGCTGCCTATATTGATGACAAATCTCGGAAGAAAAAGACACAAGAAGTAAAGTATTTTCTTCTATTATGAAGGTTCAATAGATTTATGAAGGGATAGATGGATGGATGGATAGAGGGATGGATGGATGGATGGATGGATGAGGGGATGGATAGATAGATAGATGGATGGATGGATGGATAGATGGATGGATAGATGGATGGATGGATGGATGGATGGAGGGATGGATGGATGAGGGGATTGATGGATAGATGGATGGATGGATGAATGGAATGAAGGATGGATAGATGTATGGATGAATGTATGGATGTATTGATGGATGTATCGATGGATGGATGAATGGATGGGTGGATGGATTGATAGACATATGGATGGAAGGATGGTTAGATTGATGGATGGATGTATGGATGGATGTATCAATGGGTGGATGGATGGATGGATGGATGGATAGATGGATGGATGGACGGATGGATGGATGGATGGATGGATGGACAGACGGATGGATGGAGGGATGGATGGAGGGAGGGATGGATGGATGAGGGGATTGATGGATAGATGGATGGATGGATGAATGGAATGAAGGATGGATAGATGTATGGATGAATGTATGGATGTATTGATGGATGGATGAATGGATGGGTGGATGGATTGATAGACATATGGATGGAAGGATGGTTAGATTGATGGATGGATGTATCAATGGATGGATGGATGGATGGACGGATGGATGGATGAGGGGATTGATGGATAGATGGAAGGGTGGATGAATGGAATGAAGGATTGATGGATGGATGTATGGATGGATGTATCAATGGGTGGATGGATGGAAGGATGGATAGATGTATGTATGAATGTATGGATGTATTGATGGATGTATCGATCGGTGGATGTATGGATGGATGGATCTGCCAATTAGTGTTAGTCCACAACCATTAGTAACTCTGCCGATTAGTGTCACTCCACAACCACCTGTAACTCCACCTGCTCTGCCAATTAGTGTCAGTCATCAACCACCAATAGCTCCACCTACTCTGCCAATTAGTATCAGTCAAAAACCACAAGAAACTCCAACTACTTTGCCAATTAGTGTCAGTCAACAACCACCAGTAGCTCCACCAACTTTGCCAATTGGTATCAGTCTACAACCAACAGCAATTCCACCTACTCTGCCGATTAGTGTCAGTTTACAACAACCCGTAGCTCCACACTCTTTTCTAATTAGTATCAGTCAACAACCACCAGTAACTCCAGCTACTTTGCCAATTTGTGTCTGTCAACAACCGCTAGTAACTCCGCCAATTAGTGTCAATCAACAACCACCAGTAGCTCCACCTTCTCTGCCAATTAGTGTCAGTCTACCGCCACCAGTAACTCCAACTACTTTGCCGGTTAGTGTCAGTCTACAACCACCAGTACCGCCAATTAGTGTCAATCTACAATCACCTGTAGCTCCACCTTCTCTGCCAATTTATGTCAGTCTACAACCACCAGTAGCTCCACCTACTCTGCCGATTAGTGTCAGTCCACAACCACCAGTAGCTCCACCTACTCTGCCATTTAGTGTCAATCAACAAACACCAGTAGCTCCACCAACTTTGCCAATTGGTGTCAGTCTACAACCACCAGTAGCTCCACCTTCTCTGCCAATTTATGTCAGTCTACAACCACCAGTAGCTCCACCTACTCTGCCGATTAGTGTCAGTCCACAACCACCAGTAGCTCCACCTACTCTGCCATTTAGTGTCAATCAACAAACACCAGTAGCTCCACCAACTTTGCCAATTGGTGTCAGTCTACAACCACCAGTAGCTCCACCTACTCTGCCAATTTATGTCAGTCATCAACCACCAGTAGCTCCACCTACTCTGCCGATTAGTCTCAGTCAACAACCACCAATAGCTCCACATGTTCTGCCAATTAATGTCAGTCAAAAAACCTCTGTAGCTCTTCCGACTCTGCCGATTAGTATCAGTCCACAACCACCCATAGCTCTACCTATTCTGCCAATTAATTTCAGTCAACAACCACAAGTAACTTCACCTACTTTACCAATCAGTGTTAGTCAACAACCACCAGTAGCTTCACCTACTCGACCAATTTGTGTCATTCTACAACAACTATTAGCTCCACCTACTCTGCTGATTAGTGTCAGTCCACAACTACCAGTAACTTCTGATCTATTACCATTAGCTTCTTCTCCACCTCCTCTTCCATTACCGATCAAGCACCATTAACTCCCCTTCTGGTTAGTTGTCTACCTACACTTCCATCCTTGGATCTTGACTGCTTCCTTTGTAGTGATAAAACTGGTCATTTTTCATTTCAGACAGGTCAGTCACCACATACTTTATATATTATATATATAGGTATGATTAGTTGTATTCAAGTAGTATTATACTAAAACTTTTGTAATGTTTTGGTACATGTATCATTATGAACATTTATACATGTACCATGTACATGTAGTAATATACTAAACCACATGTAATGTCATGGTACATGTACATGTATTATACTAAACCACATGTAATGTCATGGTACGTGTACATGTATCATTATGAACATTTATACATATACCATGTATATGTAGTATTATACTAAACCATATGAAATGTAATGGTACATGTGCATGTATCATTATGATATGATAGTACATGTATCATTATGAACATTTATACTAGTGGTCCAACAAGTTATATCCCACGATGTTTGAATGTTTGCATGATAAACCCAATCAAACATTTGAAATGTTTGACTTTCAAGTATTGTTTTTAGCAAAAAAAAAATGATTGTAAATTGTTTTTTTAAAACTAAAGATGTTTGTTTGAAGTTAGAACTGAAAAGTATATTTAGCTATTTACCACCAAAATTAATCAATTACAGTTGTTTCAAGTTTTTACCTAGACATACTAGTGCATCAACTTTGTCTTGTTTTAAAGCAGACCTTCGGCTATTGACTATCAATCCTGCTTTTGAAAAAATTGGCTCAGCTGGTGTTGATGTTGCAGAAGAAGGTTTTAGCAACTAAAGCAAGCTGTGGATAAACCTTCCACCATGTGAGTGTGTTTGTTTCTCTAGGCACAGGTTTTACAGCTAGATAACTTGGGATTTTATCAAACAAGGTGATAGATTTACCATTTGGGTCATCTTCTGGTCCTGAAAGAATGTCTAACGCACTATCTTTTTAAGCTTTTTTTGGGTACTGTTGATTCATCTGGGTCACAGGTATAAGAGGTCACCTTTTCCATTCTAGAGAGAATTGTGTTTTTTTTACAGTAACATGATCTTCATGAGTTAAAAATTTCAGGTGTTTAAATCTGGCATCAAGAGTAGAAGCAATGAGTAATGGAGAAGAAAGATCAATTGAGTCCTGACACCACCTTCAATTTATCTCAGGTGCTATTTTCTGCTTGAACTGTTGAACAATGATCGAATCTTCCTGAGACACATCTAGTGACTGCAGCAGACCAAATAAGACTGGAAGTATACATGAGCAGGATAACTTTTACTCGCATGAAAGGAATGTTGTAGCAATCTGCATTGGTCTGGTTTAAGATCCAGAAAACGATATTTAGGATCAGTTACACTAGCATCAGACAGCACTGCTGATACTGGGAAGCGACTACTAATCAGAGAATCAAGCATGGTCAATGTGCTGTTCCATCTTGTCACAACAACCTGTTTGAGTTTCGTAACAGGTACTTCCATCTGTTCTTGTTGTCGCCTGAGTGCCTAAGTTGCAACTGAGCTGTAACGAAAATGACCGACTATTTCGTGTGCTAGACCTATCATTTTCAATGGAAGGAGAGTCCCGAATTAAGACAAAATTGAAGACGGTGCCCTGCACATTTTACTTCATCCCATCCATGATCAAAATTCAGTGCTAACTCATAATTGGAACCTTGATCATCAACAACATCTATAACTTGGTCATCTTTAATGTTAAAATCACTCACAATATTTACAATTGCTTCTGATATATTAACGCCAGTGTGTCGCTCTGGAAATCCTTAACACGAGCAGTTGAAATGTAACTTTCAATAGTTGCTTGGTTGCTTCTAGGTGGATGGTAGTCCTTTTGATGAATCCGATTGAAATGATCACAAAAATATGATGTACCCCAACAATAAGCTAACTCTTTGCTACAAAATTGGCATATTGCTTTGTCTCTGTTTCTCATAAAAAAAATATAAAATATATTAATTTATATATAATATCGTACACCTCCGACCAATGTTGTATAATATAGTTGTATATTATAAGACATGGGTTGAGGGTGTGTCTGGTGTGATGTAGTATCAATATTAACAAGGTGCCACTGATTCTATATATCTCCTGATCAGTTGGCTCACTATCGAATGGGATGTAGTTGTGACACTTGTCTATTTCTGACCATCACTGAAATGGACATAGGAAGGATAGTCATTATTAAGGTTTAAGAGCTGTTTGCTAACATTGAGCTGTATGTGGTTTTCTTGGTTTTTCTAGCAATTTTTAAACCATTTAATTTTGAGAATAACTGCTTTCACAATGTCCTGTTCTGAAATAAATATAAATTGAAACATTGTAATCATTAAAAACATTTTGCTAATTTCTTTTTTCTTGTGTTAGATATTCAGAACTAGAAGTATACTTCTGTCAAGAACTATTTTTCAAGGTTAGCTTTATTAATAAGACTTGAAGAGAGAGTGGGTGGCCTGACAGTAAATAGTAATTATTGAACATACCCACCAATAGTCCTTTTGTATAAGAGGTAAAGAATTAATTACATTACTACTTGTGTGATGTCACTTCCAGTCAGGATGGAAGAATTTGCTAAAATAGCTCTACGATGTTATTCTATTTACAAGAATATAGTGTAAAACTAGAACCCAAGTACTTTATTGTGTTGTGATGAGTGTTTATATGATGTGGTGAGGATACACAAAGACTCAATAGAGTCCATCCTTGGCATGTTGTATATACTTACTCAACACCTTGTAAAATTATGATGAAACTGTCATGTGTGTTCAATAGCTACACTGATCTTGAAAACCACAAACCCTATGAATGTTGTAGTTGGTGTATTTGTGTAATTTGAGGTGGTGAGTTGAAACCTTTCAGAATTTTTCAATTACAAGCACTGAGCCATTTTGTAGTTAGAATCAATTCTTTTCATTTTGATTGAATTGAACTTCGAATCATTTTACCAATACAGTGAAATTTAATTATATGCAACACTTTTAACATGTCCTCACACATTCAATATGTATATACATGACAGAATTAGCTTTATATTACATCATATATACAAGAAAGTGCAATGCATGTAAAAATCACTAGAAGTATAATTATTACAGACAGGTTAATTAACCCGAGCACGTAGACGGAGGGTTATAGTAATCGGTTTGTGTGTGTGTGTGTGTGTTCCCACTAATCTTTGCAACGGCTCACTTTTGAAGATTCTTGGTCACTGCGAAGGAAAGAGCACACTGGGTCTACTGCGAGATTCAAGCGATTTGCAAGAAAACTCTTGGATGGAAAAGATACAGTCGTGCAAAGTCGAAAAATAGGTTTTTTTGCGCCATTGTTACTCAGTCATACCTATGTAACGTTATTAATTAAATTGGTTAATCCAAACGTAGGCGGAGATCGAGCATGCATACGCATTTTGTCATCGACGATTCGAGAAAGTTTTGTATTTTAGACGCTTTGTTTCTTGGGCCTCGTCGTAACAAGTGTTTCTGCAGCTATCTGTGAAGTCTTGTCACCAGTTCTGAGGAGATATGAATCTGAGCTGATGAGGAACGCCCATGACTCCCTGTTTCATTGTTGATGTTTATGCTGAGAAGCATACATTCATAGTAGCATCTTTTTAGCGAGGGTTCTGCACTTTAGTGCATTCATTATATTCAGAAGTCAATCTGTAACATTATGAAATATTGGCATTTTGACGGGAATTGATAAACAAACAACTTGAGAGAATGTATACATAGCACACTTCAATTCAGTTACTAAAGAAACTGCAGCCTTAATAAAAATATTGTTTATCGGAAAGAAGCAACAATTCTTAGCATATAATTGTGTAATTTTAGGTGTTCAGTTTCATATGTTTTCACCATCTCATTGCTAATTCACTATTGTGAAATGGGAATGTAGCGATACACTAAAATTCTATATGGACAAGTTTATATAGTGTATGTGTACATATATTGACCATTTTAAACTTATCATATCACCACCATTAGGCCCTAAAGGTCAATTGGACCAAAACAAAGAAAATTGATTCTGAGTGCAAAATGCATATGGCTGTTTGTAATTGAACAAATCCAAAGGATAAGAACTAGCATATAATTGTGTACTTTTAAGTGTCAGTTTCATATGTTTTCACCATCTTATAGTTAATTTACTATTGTGAAATGGGAATGTAGCGATACACTAAAATTCTATGTAGACATGTTGATTAAGTGTATATGTACAGATTTTGACAATTTTAAAGTTATCATATCACCATTACCATTAGGCCCCTAAAAGTCAATTGGACCAAAAAAAAGATTCTGAGTGCAGAATGGCTGCTCGTAATTGAATAAATCCAAAAGATATGAACTCAGCACCTAAAAGTACACAAATACAAAAACTAACACATTCATAGCGTTTGTGGATTTTAATTTATTCATGTTAAAGACATACAAACTCCATAATACACACTGTAATGATTAAATGACATTTGCAAAATCTGACAATAGCGATTTACCAACTATTCCATGTAGACATGTTTGTGGAGTGTATGTGTACATGTTTTGACCATTTGTAAGTTATCATATCTATCAAATAACCAATAGGCCCCTAAATGTCAACTGGACCAAAACAAACATAAAAATGACAGTAACTAGAAAGTGGCTGCTCGTAATTGAAAAATTCTGAAAGGTTTGAACTCAGAAAAGCACTATTACAGTATCTTATTTAAATTTTACCACAATTTCAAAGGTGCTTTGTACTATCAAGATCATTGTAGCTATTAAACACACATGGCAGATTCATCACATTGATATTATAAATATATAATTTTACGAAGTGTTGAGTAAGTATATACAACATGCCTAGGACAGACCCTATTGAGTCATTGTGTATCCTCACCACATCATATAAACACACATCACAAGACAATAAAGTACTTGGGTTCTAGTTTTTCACTACATTCTGTTAAATAGAATAGTATCAGCTAGTTTCGTTTGTCCTTAAGATTGCAAGAAGAGATGTCACACAGTAGTAATGTAATTCATCAGCTCATACATGCAAAAGGACTATTGGTGGGTACATATACATGTATTGTTGGCAACAATTGTTTCCTATCACACCACCCTCTCTGTCTTCAAGTCATATAAAGCTAACCTTAGAAAATAGCTCTCTAACAATGGATATTCTACTACATGTACATCACATTCAATGATGACTCAACTCGTCAGGAAGATGTAAAAGGATCATGCTGATAGAACAGTATTTCATTAATATCCATACTACAAAACCTATGGTGTATATGTAACATACATGTATATGAATATTAACGAGATGCCTTTCTTTGAGCATGATCCAATGTAAAGACAAATGATTTATATATAATTATGGCTTGATGAAGGATTAGTTTGATAAGGTGACGAGGTTTATAACAAGTCAACATACATGAAGTATTCATACCTTAGTAGTAACCACCAAAAAGAATAATTTCAACCACTCGGATTGCCTGTCCCTCTATTACAATCATGCAACTTCAGTTCCATCATTCATATTCTATCAGTACATAATTAACACCAGTTCTTCAAATCACAGTCCACCCTGACTTTGGCCAAATTAGGCATATTTCTCTAGTAAAAAATTTCATCACAATGGCTGGTAAGCTAGTGAGTTATTAAATTAATAACAGTATCACGTGACTAATATCAGGCAGGAAAACAGTCATTTTGAACCATCTAGAAGAGGTGGAAATGAAGTTCTTCATCACATGCATGGAATTCAGTATTATATATACTTGTATTAAAATCATTGGGTGTACAAACCGGCATGTACATGTAAGTATAATTATCATATTAATAAATTAATGATTGATGACTAGTAAAGACTAAAGTTAACATTTGTACATTGGACTACTTATATACATAGTAAGGTACATCTAAGTATTATGCCAGTAAAGAGTTCATCATACTGTATGACTATAGGTTTTCCTAAAACTTTAAAACAAACATTTGGATACAGATTAACACTACAATTCATAATAAATCATGAATATTTACTTATCTAAACAGTTGCAATATATACTGTCATTATACTTCGGTAACTTCACTCCAATAATACCAAGGTAAACAATAGTTTGAGAATGTATCATTGATTTCAACATTACTTACTCTATACAGGCCTTCTTCCTAATATGCATGATATTATTGATTCAGCATAGACTTCAAAGTCATGGAAGTTGTTGATGAGGAGTAGTAATGTTTGCTTATGCTATTTATCACATAACAAATTCTACATTATATAGTATAATAAACAGTTCAAATGAGTTGTGAGATCTTCACTTTAATATGTTAATATTATGTATATATAGTTATTTACATGTAGGTCTATATTTTACTTAAGCACAACTTGTAACTTGTAACAGATGAGATAACCAAGTAAGCATATTACTTGGTTATCTCATATATATGAAAAGTACTTGAGTTGAAAAGATGGTGAAACGTACATGCTAGACCACAAGGCAGTGCACAAGACCGCAAGCATGTTAATTATGTGAATATTGAAGTGTAGAAAGATACGCTTACATACAAGAATGGCAGAGCTTGAGAGAGATGTTCTTTACAAAGCCAGGTTATGAATAGTACCTGGTCACTCCTACTGATGTTGATGCGCAAAGTGAAATCAAACTCTTCCTTGAGATTCTTTCACAGCTTTCAAATTTCAATATTATAGCTTGTTTAATAACTTGTTTCTTATAATCAGCCCACACAATTTCCTGTGAGTAACTACTATAGATGTCTAAACGACTGATTTATTTTCTGTTCTGTGATCTATACAATGCCAGTAACAAGGAAACTCTCTTTTGGCAATAATGTGTTTAGTATTCAGCTATTCATTTATTGTTAGTGTATGTGCAGATATATAACATGTGTACATTAATTAGCATTTGAATGACAAAATAGAGTATTTGTTTCAGCCCTTCTCTTAAAATTCATTATTTTGTTTAAAAGTTTTTTTCAAGAACAAATACATGTATAATTATATTATCCTGAGAATAAATCAATGTTAATTTGTTTAGTAATATTTACAAGTATTATATTCTATATTGAATAGTACATGTCATAATAAACCATACAATGTACATTCATGTAGTATGTAAATACTATTATGTACAACATCTTATGTGTTATTACTTCATATAAGGAGGAGTCACAAGTATAGGTTATATGTGACCTAATTTTCTAAAAGAGACCTTTTCCTGCAAAATTATTATAATCAAAGGCTTACCTTCAATCACTCGACATTCCGCTATTTTGTACAGGAAGTCAATGAAATTTCGTATCCAGGAAGGGGTATTAATAAGCTTATTGGATACCAAATTTCATTTACTTCCTCTACAAAATGGCGGAATAGCAAGTGATTGTATGTAAGCGTTTGATCAAAATAATTTTGTGGGAAAAGGTCACTTTTCGAACATTAAGTCACATATAGTCTGTTTACTATATACATGTAGATGTTATTAGGATTATACCAGAATTCATTCAAGCATAAAATTATTATCTTTGCCGCAAACCATAGGCATAAGGGTATGGTAATCGTATTGTGTGTCTGTGTGTTTGCAAAAATTTCAGAAAACTACCAAGATTGGCAGCTCAAACGAGCTACTGGCAGACTTCATTGTATTCTTATAAGTATTATACCTTTTTACAGATGTTATAAATGGTAGGGCTGCATCGAATATTCGCTCTGTTCAGATATTCGTTTGTTAAACTAAGCAAATATCTGGATATATACCAAAAACTACTATTAGTTGCAGCCCTAATAAACCACTCTGGAATGTACTATAATAACAAGTAATGAAGTATCATAATAATATACCATAGGTTATACATAATTACTATATTATAATTATACATTATATTATTACTATAATTTATTATATCACATGTACTTTATATTATACTATTCAAGATCAAAAGAAGTTTGTATTTGTAAACATTACCTTATAAGGAGAAACAATTTGGCACTATTAGAGTTATCACACATTGAATTATCAATATTATAGTATTATATAAACTGTATATGTAATATATTAGAAATTCACTTCTACATTATAAATAGTCACTAAGTACCTGTTAACCATGTAGTCTTATATCTCATCACAAGATACATGTACATGTAACATAAAACAATTTATAAGGTATATTAAAAGATGGCAATTCACATAATTATAATTTTAACACAAGTCAGTAATCATGTCAGTTATATATATATATATATATATATATATATATATATATATATCAGTTAATACAAAATATCATTATAAAAGAGGTGTGTATTACACTTATAAACATCATGTACACATGTACATGTATGACTATATATATGTACATGTGTATACTATACAATGTATAGTATATAATTATACACAGTACGTGTATCAGAATTGGGATAGTATTTTTCTGATTTGATATTCATGTGTTATATATTATGTTAAGCCTACAATTACCCACTAAATTTTGCGATTTTTAATTGCTCAGATTTAGCATACCATAATTGGGGAAATTAATGCGCTGTTAAAATGATGTGAACTGCCCAAAATTTAGGCATTGAAATATTAATGCTTGTTTAAATAATGCGGACACACACACACACACACACAGCATACTTGGCGATTCTTGCTCTAGCTTCTGGTGTGAAGTGAGTATACTTTCGCTTTCTCCTGCTAGCTCCGCTTCTCTCCTCCTCTAAGATTTTCTCCACAGCATTGTTGACTTCTCTTGTGACAGCATCTGTTACTATAACGTGTACTATGCTGTCTAGTTTATATATTACAAGCTACTAGTACTATTACTAGTACTATTACTACATATTACTACTACTACTACTACATATTGTACATGTGCATGTACTGCACAAGTGACATATACATGTACATTGTACATATACAATGTACATGTACTGTACAACTGATATGTACAAGTACCTGTTATAATATCTCTGAAGAGGAAATGTTTGTATAGTGAAGTCAAGGGTAATAAAATTACCCTTGACTATTGAGTATAGTCATGTACTATTACAATGTAATTTATAAACTGTGTATTCTTCTAAATACAATGTACATAAAACTATTATGTATAGTAGTACAGGGTTTCATACAGTGAGGGATGGGAATAGATTTGAGACCTATATTGATTTCAACATGCAACACCTCTGTACAAGCCTTTTGGGGCTCTAGAAAATATCAGTAGCAACCTTGATCATTGCATTCTCTATACATGAACCTGATCAGTGATCACATGATCACTGCATACTCAATACATTACATGTCTCTGATCACATGATCGCTGTATACTCAATACATTATATGTCCCTGATCACATGATCACTATATACTCTATGCATGCTCCTACACACTCTGTCATACATGTATATTAAATAATTACCTTTCTTTAGTGTAAGACGATCGGTAGAGTAATAATCAGTCTCTAACATTAACAAGATACTACATGTATATACATTCCTATAGTTTGAAGTTTGGTTCACACAAGACAGGTACATGTACATGTTTGTATGTTGTCATGATAGTATTGGACTTTAGAAATTTGGTATTTTGGGGGGTTGGGTTTCTGAGGGGGAGAACGAATGTTGGAGGTTAGGCTACAAAACTGGATTATTGGTTTATAATCTTTGGGTTCTACTTTATAACAGATACCACTCTTGTTGTATCTACTCAGAATGCACACAATTCCACAACAAAATTATAATTATACCATTTATTACTTATTGGGGTAGTCTACCTGTAACTACATGTATGTATGTATACATAATTGTGTTTTACTCTTTTTCTGGATTAATATTAGTTCATTTCCAGAAACTAAACATGTGAATCTATAATTACAACAAAATGTTGGCAACAAAAATTTTTGTTGTGTTAAATACAGGCTTTCTATACTTGTAGAGTACTGAAAAAAACAATAAATACACCAAGGATATAGGTTCAATTATGCATAGTAGTTATGTACAGCAGAATGGTAAAATGAAGATTATATTCAAATCCTAAAAACCACTATATACTTGATGGAGTCTTCATACATATATACATATGTATTTGCCAACACTTTGGAACCAAACAGAAAATATAGACAATCAATTATTATAACTTCATGCATACATTTATGATACAATTCTACATGTTATAATTGTTTGGTATAATTCTTATAGTATACCTGGAGCGCATGAATACCAAGGAGCGTACAACAGCTATATGAAAGCTGTGTCAACCTTTGTTGAACGAAAGTACTTGAGATAATGATATTCATAATGTGTTTCAAGTGCTATTGTGTAAACATACACGCCTAGTGCCATGTCCTGTACATGATAAACATGGCGACAAAAGCTGCTCAACATACTATATACTAGACGGCTGTGGAAGAAGGAGGTGAAGTACATGTATCTTATAAGTAGAGTGAGAGAAGTGGATGCTGTTCATTTCATGAGCAACTAACCTTCCTCGGAAGTTCTTGTGAAGTTTATCCGTCGTTGTTTTGGCCTGTAGCTTTTCTTTTTGGGCTACCACTTATTTCATATATTCCCGTATTTTTCGTTGCCTCTTGAGGTAGTGAAGCAAGCGATGTTGATGTGGTTCTCTTTATGGAACATAGGCTCGGCTCGCTACAGCTGCCTTTTCTAACTCATTAGTGTATATTACTCTAGTACTATACTGCACGTGTATTGGCACGGTTTGTCAGTAGATTTTTAATTTTGTGTATCGTCAGCATTCGACAAAGGTTGACACAGTGTTTTATATAGCAGTTGTACGCTCCTTCCCCGCCTTCGGAGGGGTTCATGTGCTCCTGAGTATACTAAGTCACATGATAATAGTTTCCATAATTGGGGCGAGCCTGAGCGAGCCCCACACTAGTGAGGTAGCTGGAAAGTTTGCATTGTATATATATTTGTGTGTTTGTTTGTATTCGTACGTATTCCGTAAATACTTTTAATTCTCGTATTCCGTAAATATCTTTTAATTTTTATCAATAAAATTTGAGAAAGCCAGCATTGTTCATCATGAAGAGAAAGAGACAGAGCCAAACGACCTGGAGAAACTAAAGCGGAGAGAGAGGTGAGATTACGTAAGAGAAGAGAGACTGAGGAAGATAAGCTGAGCAAAGCGTAAGGTTGGTGAGACAGACAGAGGGAGATACGAGATGATTCGACTGCTGAGCAAAGAAAAGAGAGATTATGTGGGAGAGACAGATAGAGAGAACAGCTATAGATGGCTGAGCAAAGTGATCTTCCTGCTAAAGTATTTAACATCAGGGTTTTTCCTACTTACCTTTATTGGTGAAACTTCCATCACTATTCCGTGAACTGTAGCGTTTGCCATCTTCACAGACTTGCACGTGTTCATAATGTATGCGCAGTTGCACACACTCTCGTCTTACAACCACACCTTTTTATGTGTTCTCTCAGGCTTCCCCCACAATGATTATCATTCTCCAGTAATTATTATGATGATATAATAGGTGGATGTAAGTATTACATGTACTGTTAACATAATATAATTATAATCAATTCTGTCTCATTAGCACATTATATGTAATATAATAAATGAAAGGTGTTTATAAGTGTTAATTTATCTGAGGTTTACTAATCTGAGAGAGGATTACTCCTGACCAGTACAGTTCAGTGTAGATACAACACTGTGTACATAATAACTACACAATTTCCACTTTTCATTAAAGTACATGTAATTCAGTTCATGAAAGGCTTAATTTTTTTAAATGATGCTACTATAAAGTCATCACAATTATATCATATTGTTATTACATGATATTGATAAGAGCGTAATGAAACATAAATAATTGTATTTACACATTTACACATAATTATTTGTAGGCTAATTGTATATGTTCACACAGTTTTGATACACAATTATACATACATACTCTTATATACATACAATCGCAGACTTATACACATACATATAGGACATGATGTATACACTTTTGTACTTGATTGTACTTAGATACATGTAAATGTTTTAGAGTACTTTATTGCATTTTGTGCTTCAAGATGTCAGTAATTATACTCATATTTAAATACAAATACTGTGTACGTATTTTATATGTATGATGTTCATACATGTACATACTGTACATATTTATGTACATGTACCTTGTTCAGAAGGACTTTTGATTCTATTGGTTCATTGGTGAAACAAGCAGAGGAAGAGGAGGAAGTTACGATTGTCAAGATGGAAATACATTAATTATCTGAAAAAATAACGTTGTTTTTCCCAGTCAACTTCATGTTTCTCCAAGAAAAATAGAAATTGGTCCACATAAGAATACAAGCTGATCTCCTAAAATGCAAAATTTGAAACATGTTATAACTACAATGTACAAACCCATATGATTCATGATGGTTACATTGTATAATCACAACCATTTGGTCCATGATATATAATAATAAAACATTATGAAAGAAAATTAAAAATGCAATGAAATGACAGAAAATACATACAGAAATTCAAAATGATAATTCTGAACTCATAAAATATACATAAACACTGTATGTATTAGGAATAAGTCCTCGTGGTTCATTACATGTATTTGGAATGAGGAAAATGGTTCATTACATGTATTGGGAATGAGGCTAATAGTTTATTATATATAATTATTGTGAATGAGTCTTGGTATTTCATTACAGTATTGGAACTAGTAGTTCATTACACGCATTGGGAATGAGTACCAATAATACATTACATGTATTGGGAATGAGTCTTGGTATTTCATTACATGTATTGGGAATAAGTACCAATGATTCATTACATGTATTGGGGATGAATCATGATAATTCATTATATGAATTGGGAATGAGTCCTAATAATTCATTACATGTATTGGGGATGAGATATAAAGTTTGTAACTGTGTAATAACTAGTAGTTTCAAGAGTTAATGAAATACATGTAATAACATACCAATTCTTTGTCTTCATTCAATACACTTCTTATCTGTGGAAGAGGGAACAAGATCCAGAGTTGTATATATTAAATGTATAAACAATATTATTGATGATCACATAAATTACTCTAGACTTAGGGCATGTACATGTACATGGTGAGGTTTATAATACATGTATTATCATCTTGTTTACACTACTCTAGTGTAATATATTGTTGGTAATGCTGAAAAAGATACAGTAATATCAAGAAAGTACTTGACTGATCTAACTATAATGAGGACGCTACATAATCCAAAATCTTCAAATTCATAGAAAAATTGACTTGAATTTTACTTCTAATTACTATTTCCAACTTAGAAAATTAGGATCATGTAAAAGAATGACATTCCGAGTGGGCATGGTAAAGGATAGATTAAAAGCTTACACTCCATATACTCCAGGACTTTTCAAATATTCAATGTCAGTGCTGTTCTTGAACACTAGAAACAAAAGGAAACAAACTAAAGTTTAATTAAGGTCAGGATTAGTCTTGCCGGGTACTCACCCCATTAGCATAGAGAGCTGATATCACACGTAGGAAAGAGTTGTCTCAACAGAATTTAATTACTTAAGCACTGTGTATACACAATATGCATGTGGTTCACTTCCCCAAGATTTCTGGGGAACGGAGACAACTCAATGATGAGTGTAATACCAGACCCCTTCCTCTTTATGCAAAAGGGGTAGATACCCAGACTAGATCAGGTACATGAGTATTGTAAAACCACATTAATAAATTTAGAAATTTTATATTTGAATTTCTTAGTAAACGAAATTTCAATAGGCCATCGAGCTAGATTCAGGACCCTTGAGGTATATATTATGCATTTGCCGAAAATAATCATTCATTATTAAAGCTTATATATTTCCTGACTCACCCATACACTCGTCGGAGTAGGTTCCCAACTAACATCAAAGCGAAGATGATATGACACGCCCACTCAGGGTGTGACATCAACCTCAAATTATTTAGTCTAGTGGAACTGTTTATGCCGAGCGAGGTATGTCTGAATATAGTATCCTGTCTATAAATGTATATTAGGTTTAGTGGAGAGGATTGGTAAACTATGCGACGTTGAATTAATATAAAGTGGTATTGAAAATAAACTTTACTCAAAACATTCGAAAAAGGGCTGAGTACATCTTTGTACTTTGCTGAAGGCTGTTCTGTAATTATGGAATCGGAATTTATCTTAATCTAGCTGTTGTGTAGGGGAAGATATACTCTACTCATCTCAATTTTGTAGAGTATCACCAAGCCCAGAATTACTAGAGACAGATATTTTGACACTGACTACTTGTAGTGTTCATTCATAGTGTACTATTAAGTATGTGGAATTGAGTTTCTCTATTTCTATAATAATTATTAGACTGTTAGACTTTGAACATCATAAAGGTTGGACAGTAAATAGCTTTTTATCAGTTGAGAATGGAATGCCTTCCTTACATCTTATTATCAATGAAACATAATAAATTCCATTACCGTCATAAATAATGTTATTATGCTGTTATAAAGTTATGTCTTTTGTTTAGGATTTATATAGCCCCCAGTACAATATCATTACTACAGTTCCAATATAATACACATAGGTCAATCGAATATTTGTTGCAGTTGATCTGTTTCTCAGTATTTCTAACTGTCTCCTAACCCAAACTAGTTTCAGGTTTGTAAATGATAATTAACTGATTGTATCTAAACTGTATATCTATACAGATATTAAATTGGAGTTATCTTTGAGGATTCATACATGTATAACACATCTGTGCTTATAAAGGAGATCATCAGCTAAACCCACTGTCATTATATTCTTGGTACGTGTATGTTAGGATGTATTGTGATTTATAATAATAACAATAATAATAATATTATTATCAGTTTAATGTGTATATAGTAGTGCTGAAATGAATGTTTTGTTTATCTAGATAGTAAAAACACAGAAGTTGTTGTATCATCATGTGCAGTAGTTACTTGCAGCTAATGATTATGCTAAGATTTAATACTAATATTTCACTAGAATCAAGTTGTCATAGATAAGCTAACTCTGAATATTCATTTGATAAGGAGAGTGACTCTTTGTATATCAAAAAAATAGTATTTGTTTTAGTTCTGTTGTACACAATATCAATAGTGAGGATATGAAATTTAATGTTCTTATAGTATTCATGATTTCTATATGAAAATATGTGTCCTTCAATGATATACTATTAATACATAACTATTGTGGCATATTAGTTTGTAATCAATAATTATCTTATCAAGGGTTACTTTAACTTTCTTGTTAGGTTTCTACTTTTACAAATTGACGGTGTTAAATTTCAATGGCATCCACAACTTTTTTGACATATGAAGAGGAAACGAAACTCGTAAGTAAATTATAATGACTATATTGATATTGTAATGTGGTTTTTGTAATTTTGGGGGCTCGGTCAATTAATAGGTGTGGTGCATAAAAGAACTCACACTCGAGCTCTACAGACAAGCAGAAAGAAAGCAGCTTGTAGCTAAGTAGCTTACGTAGAAACTGGAACTAATAGCCAGCTATTTTGCCTGAAATATATTCCTAAAGTTCTACAAGGTGCTTTGAGAGTAGATAATCCAAATAATAGCTATAATAGGCTGCTGCATTTCAGATAAAGTCATCCATGATTACTGAGTTCTGGACACCACAAAGCAATCATATGTATGCTTTTGTTTATATATCTTCTTATGAATATAATTTTTTCTTCATAATTATGTGACGGCTATAGTTGTCTAAAGTAACAAATCATCCATGATACTAAAATTGCAATATTGTAATTCTGCTTTTAGCGAGCAAAACTTTTTCTCATCTAATATTTTGGTTATAGACATTGTACAAATATTAAAATAGCATTGATTAGACCACTCTGACTCTTAATACTTTTCTATAACTATTAATCTTATTCAGTGTAATCTACATGACAGAGGGAAGAAGGAAAAATGTACATGTAATTATAGATTAGAAGAAATTTGATACTTCATGTTAAGTGTTTTACCACTCTCCAGTGATTTTACTCTAAAATTTAATTGAGATTATTGTTTCTATAAGTATTTTATAAACATTGTGTGACTTTTGTCATACATGCTTACTCACACCTGATAAGCATATTAATTTTATTGTTCGCTTCCCATCAATTGTCACACCTCACATATGCAATTATACTAGCTAGTGAATTTCTCATAATTCAACTTTACAGCAGTGTCTCAATTTTCATGTTTAGCAAAATCATTATAAATTTTGTTATTGTTATAATACATTTTTATTATAGTCTGATACATATTTCTGTTCAATGGTAGCATGGTGTACATGATATGTAGAATAAGGATATGTGAGCAGGGTTCTATCTAGAAATTTTAGTTTGGGGGAGAACATATGTAATGTCACAGCATGCATGTTACTGTATCAGTGTACAGACAGTGTAACGCGTAACTTAGAGCAGTAGTTACATTTTGTAATTTTATAGTGAACTTTTTCTTTTTTTAATTGTCCTATAATGGTCTGAATTTTGTTCTAATATTTCATCTGTGAGATGATCGGGGCCTTCAATTCATATTCTCATGGTGTGTTGTAATGTGTCGTCTCCTATTCTACTTCCCAATCTTGTTTTTATCAATTTTATACTGCTGAATTCTTCTAAACAGTTTCCATTCTGATTCAGTTTCCTCAACATCAAAATCAGGTTGGGAAATAGCTTCTTTTCTGTCCTTTTGCGATGTACCTTAAAAGCTAGTAAGCACTCTTAGTTTTTCCATACCATAGTTGGATAGTTCTCTTTCTGAGCTTGGAAGATGACAAGGATCAAATATGGACATAGAAGAGATAAAATCAGTGGATTTCGTTCTTGCATTAATGTTGTCAATGGCATTTTGCAAGTATAGGCGATAGAAAATTTTTGAGGGAAAGCAGGAGAGTTTAGCGAAAAAGCTCCCCCCCCAGTAGATAATGCCCTGGTGAGTAATGAAACATGTACCCAATTATGACTATTTTGTCCTAAAGAGATAAAATTAAGCTATTTAAATATAATGGTATTAAAATCTAGAGGCTACCACTGTAAATCTAGTTTAAACACACATAATATAACACATTCGATGTACGAACCGAAACACAAAATATCATTTGATAAAATAATTATGTGGATTTTTTGTATAATACAGAGAGAAACAACCTTTGATAAAATTAGTACTAGTGCAAATAGTTGCTACAGTGTAGTGGGATAATTTTGTAGAGTTTAATTTTCATGTTTTTCATGATACAGAGCCATGCCAGGAATATTTAACTAGCAAAACTTTATTGCCATCATTGGAGTTTGAGCAATATCAATCGAAAAACGAAATTTTAACCCATGACAATTAGACCGCACAAAAATATCCCGCTATGAGTTATCTTCCAAATATTCAATTAATACATAGTACATAATTTGCAACGACCCTTCTTATAATCTCCAAAACATTTCTAGCTCAACATTCTCTTAAACTGGAATCCTTAACACTCTAGATTGACAGACCTTAGCCATAACAGTAGATAAGTACAGGGTATGAGAACCAACAAATTTTACAATTATCATTATAATCATGTTTTGGGTGTGGCTCTGCAACAGTGGTGGTCGTTGCCTGTACCCAATATTTGAATTTGGCTTTTTTATATTGTACTATGTGATTTTTAATGAATATTTGAAAAATACACTATTTGTTTCAGTGCTAAGTAAAATTGATGTTATTGTGAAACATGAAGTTGATGTCCTTTGAGACCTTCATTGTCCCAACCAGAAGGGCTTCGTCATCAAAACTGGACGGCATTGTACATACCTACAGTAGATGTTCAATGTTGAAAGCCAATTCACACAATACAGCTAGTATAGTATGTACATTGTCCTGACTCATCTTACTAAGAAACAATGAATGTAATGTAAGATACTGCAGTTAATAGCAGTCTTTGGAGTATACTGAACATAAAATTGCACTTGAACTCTAGCTTTCTTAAACTACCAAAGACACAGCAACTCAGGTGATATAGATAGGCCAAAACAACCAGTTAGATATAGGTGAAAGAACATTATTGTAGAGTGTAGTTTACCAGCTTATTAATTATGCATCAGAGGCATGGTCAATTATATACATGTTCACTAATCGATAATAAACTACATCAATTATTATGAGACATCTCCAGACTACACATTATAACTGTAGTACTGATGTTGCCTACCTGGAAGATTGCACTTCTTGTGCACTTTGAAGATATCCATAACTCAAAAAGACTCAGCATTTTTTAATTGTTATGATAAATATGTTGGGGGGCGGTTGGACTATGCATTCAGCACTGGAGGAAGTGCAAAGGTTTCAAAGTTTTTGCCTTTGTATCATTTGACAAATTTTTAAAAGTATTTTGTGGTATTAACTTTTACTACTTTTCCTGTTGATTATATCACGTAAATTATTTCATGCAAATGCACCTTACACACGACATATTCTGCGCTTGCAGCTGCATGCTCTCTATCATTAGAAGTGGATATAGTCTCAGAAATGGATAGTCTTGCTGCTAGATTATTACTCAGTGAGCTATGGCTTCTCATGTTGGAAATAAGACGGGGTGCCAGTAACTTCATGTCAAATTCTGACAATTGTATTAGTACTTTTGGTACTTTTCTAATGGTTTACATTATTGTATGCAATAATATACTGCATGCATCAATTGTGTGTGTGTGGTTTAGGGTATGGTCTAATGTGTGTGGTTTTGAACTTCACATTAATTTATTGCTTCCTCTGTGCCTGCAGTTAGGAACTTATATAGTACTGTGGATGTGGCAAATAACGCATTCTTAAGAAGATGTAACATTATATTAAGTTATATAAAGAGATTCTATTACTGGGATATAGGTAGAAAGTGAAAATGTTCTTGACTATCACCAAATGACAATACAACATACTCTAGTCCATTGGTCTACTATTTTTATCTTCTTTTAGCTGCTGAAATTGAAGCATTAACTAAACTTCCTAAACATCGACAACTTTATAAACATCACTATTTGATTTTACTAAACATTGATGGAATATTATATAATATTATTGCTTTCAATCTGTATTATGAGAAATACATACATGTTGGGCACTCCATAAGCAAAAAAAAAACCTCATCTGCTTTACTTCCATGCAATGTCATGTCTGTGATTCAGAAGTTGGGAACACCTACCATATACGTGGAATATTAACAATGTGTTTTATATGGTGGTTTAGCAGTTTTGGGTCCAAACCATCAAATTAAATTTTGTCAACTAGTTCACAAACGTTCTACACATTTCCCTAAGCAATAATAGAACAATAAGGTGATATCCACCTTGGAATGTGTCCAACAAGTAGTGGTCTCCATTTCTCAGTTCTCACCTACTACTAAATACTTTCAGTTATAAAATTAAAATGGAACACTATCTACAGTTCCCTGGCATAAAACGCACATGCCACAAAATAAAATTTAAATGCTAATTGTCAAAATGTAATTCATCAATACTCTATGAACAGCAAACTATCAATATTTCCAAATGTACAGTACATGTAGCTACTTGGATAAACATATTTCATCACAAAACTACTATCATTGATTCTAGTCATTAAATGTTATCCATAGTGTATTTAATCATATTATTACTAGATTATTAGGTATATAGGTAGAGTTTTGTATCTGGGTACTCATTTAATATTTGTGCATGTGTTGAAACCAAACATGTGGAATCGAAATTGCAATAAAATGGCAGTTGATAAATGACGTGCTCCATGTAACCAGCTTTTTTGGCTTGTTTAGTGTTAATTAATGTTTTTAATTATAATAGCTGTATAGAACTACTGAAAACTAGGTGCGTAATAGTCACTCAAACTCATGTGATTGAATGTTGCTATTTTATTGTTTTGTATAGTAAAACAATTTTCAATTAGTATCCTAAAGATCATTTATTAGGCTTTTCTGATACAACAAATTTCATTTGTTTCCTCATCAAATAGTGAACATAACACATTAATTTCATTGCATTGCTATTGCAGTTGTAATGTGTACATATATAGTTCTCATATTTGAGTTTGAAATGAGTGTTTAATTTTCATCAATGTTTATCAAAATCCAGGAATTGATGTTTACAAATTTGAGATTTTTATAGTGAATATTTAAAATTTGCAAATGTTTATCTAGTCTAGTAGTCAATGTTTACAGAGTGGTCAATGTTTCTCAAGTCTAGATACAATGTTACAGTTGAGATGCCTTTGAATGCTATATAGCAACCCTAAATTTAAAGCATTTCCTGAAGGAGTGTACCCTAGCTCTCCCATAGTAGCAGTATGGTTTCTACGATTAATTTCTTCCCTCACTAACAAAAATCTTGTATGGAATAAATTAATATTTTGATGTATCACGACGATGGGACCAATAAATGTCAATATTACATAACACATGAGTGAAGGAACCGTTATGCATTCACAAGAATCATAACCTTCATTGTTCCTAACTGAATGCAACATAAAAACTAAAATTCTACACTCAATAGAAGTTCAATACTGAAAGGCAGGTTTCTTATTAATACAATTGTCTTATACACCTATCTGTATGGTATATACATGTACATCGTCCTCATTACAAAGGAACAAAAATGTTAACATAATAATGGCTGATACTGTAAGCTTAAAGCATCCTTTGGACTATATTAAGTGTGAAATTGTATTTGAACTTCAGCTGTCTACAACCATCATAGACACTGTGACTCACCTGATACCATAATTAAGCAGTTAGAAGCATCAATACTGAACTAGGACAGTAGAAATGGTACAAGGGATGCTTCAATAATCTGATGATTTTGTAGCATTTGAGTAACCAGATATAATATGATTCATATGAAGAGATCCCAATACATGCATATACTATGTATGTGTAAAATGAACATTTAACATTACCACAAATATATTGTTGCAATGCATCAAAATCCTAACTAGTTCTATCATATGAATATATTATATTGTATACCATACATGTTATGTGTTACTATTATAATTATGATAGAAATGTGACTATGCTTGCAAAACCAATTACAGAGGGAAAATAATCCACTACTTGTTCCTAAAATATTTATCAATTGAATAATTTCATTGATCATATCAGTTTACTCATACTATTACGCAATAGTTGGTAAATATCATGCCCAGTGGCGGATCTAGGGAGATCTCTTTGGTTTCCGTGGAAACCCCTTTCAAATTTAAAAATTCAAGTTGTTTTTTGGAAAAAGTCTGTGCACCACGCCCACTAGCATGTTGTATATAGTAACAAACAGTAGTAGAGCATTGCTTCTATCAGAAGACTGTGAAGATGGTATGTACATAAATAACTATATATCTGGAAGTATAATACATGAGTACTTCAGTAATCACACCCCTCATGAATAATTAATGACTAAGAAATTCCACATGCTTCACTCGCTATTATTTTTTGAAACCTCCTTCTTAAATATCTAGATCCGCCACTGATGCCTATTCTTGAACACCTCTTTTGATTATCAATAATTATTTTGATATTTCTAATCTAACATGTATTATTGAAAGATTGATGAATATCATCAGATTCATGTAGATGTATAATAATAATGTTAAGATTTATAATGTGAAATTTAATATAATACATATAGCTACAAGATTATCTTAATTACATGTACAATTATAATTTGAATCATCATAACACAAAATATAAGGTGTCTACTGATTGAGTTTTTATGTGCTATCTTTTTCTTGTTTATGTTTTATACTATAGAATATCAGTCTGCTTAGTGCACATAGCTCCAGGAATATGAAGCAAGTTGAAGACATTATAGAAAAATGTCAAGATAAGAGTTATGCTCTGGTAAGTGTTTATATAAATCAAAACACTTGATACTGTTGCTTGTTATTATCATAAGTGAATAAATATTATGTGCTACACATAATTCAAACTCTATAATTATTTTGAGGTGGCTACTGACTACTTACAAATGTATAGTCTTAGAATTTATACAATGGTGCATGGGCAATGGTGATCTTTGATGTATCGTGGGTGATATATGCCCATAAATACCTGTAGACAGGGAGATTTAGTGTCTATCCACTAGTAAATCTGATTCTATTTACAGTTTTTACAACCAAAATTGACAATAATGATAATTATTATAGTAATATGGCTTCTACTTGACAGTAGTGACATCAATTGTGATTTAATTGCATACTTTTTTGTTATCATGGTATGAACTACGTAAAGCCTGTTTGGAGGTGGTTATAGCCATTTAACACCCTCGAGATATATAATTGTTTTCAGAGTATGTCCTTATAGTGTTTCCCCTAGAAATATTTGAAATAACTCAATTTTTCACTTACTCTAATTAATAAAAAGGCCACACCCACTTTCTCCACCCACTGAATTGGATGAGACCAAGGTCAAGTGAAGGATTAGCAATAGAATTTCCAAAGCAAGTTTATAGCTTGCCATTGTAAACTAGAGCAAAACTTGCTTTCGTTACCTTTCTATTAATAGCACTATATCCGCGTGAGTACCTGAACTTGGGTGGGGCTCATATTTCTTCGTACACTTTCGGTATCTCTGAGGAAGCACATGGTTTCATTCTAAGTACTTACTCTAGAAATATAAAGCATTCTTTATATCTGATGATAGTGAAACGTCTCTGCATCAAATAGAAACTACTCGTTTGCTATGTACTTTTTTTGGAGGTTGGCATTGGCCATCATCGAGATTGATAATCATTTTCCAGTGATCATATATGCATGGACCCTTTAACTAGCTTTGTGTTCTATCTGAGTATATTCAAGGTTAGTAGCAAGGCTTTCAATCATGGCTACCCCATTTCAAAATGTGTAGGAAAGCAGTGGAAGTTTTCGTTACCATCCACTACTCTTATATTAATTAATGGTGTGTTTTCCGCTTTGCTCTTTAAAGTACATTGTATAATGTGCTTAATACATTTTGTGGGAAACACTACCTCTTTGAGCAATTATCTCACAGGTGTTATGTGCCCATATCGGCCCACCAAACAGGGACTGTATTCTATACCAACATAGTAATGAAACATTTTAGTTCAAAACAAACACCTTTAGATTGAAATTTGTTGAAGAATAGTTTGACTACCTTTAGTTTTATTGATTGAGTAATTAATAATTATAAATATATTAAGTGGAAATAACCTTAGGAAATTAGAATGAATGTCGTTCTTAAACATGAAGGGACCTCAATTATTGAATTCAGTAGCTCTCCACCTTGAAGAGGACATACATTTTGGAATATGTACATGTACTAGAAATACAACAAAGGAAATACAATGACTGAATCACTCCACACATAATATCAGTACTCAGTACCTTTTGTAATGCTCAATTATCATCACCATATAAGGAATTAGACTGTCACTTATATATAAGTTTCAGAAGGTATCATGTTGTAGTCTTCACATTTTGATAATTGGTCCTCTTAAGAATTTGTAACTTACGATAGCAGTTTTAATATGTGCTCTAGCCCAATGTTGATATCTATGAAACGTTTGAAGACATTTCATTAGCTGATCACGTACTACCTGAAGCCTTAGTAATATTGAGGTAAAACTTGCACATTTTATAAAGCACAGCAATTACAATCATACAATAATGTTTGTCCCTTTTATTTACAAGTTATACTAACCACATTGTTGGTAATTATTATATGTAGAGTTTGTTTGGCTTAGTCTTACATAGATAAAGAAGGTATATGTGTAAGTTCGCCAAACATTTTTTTCTGGATACACACAGTTTTCGTAACCACACCCTTTTTGATGAATAACTAACATATTTCAGTTGAGCTACATTGGTGTATGCTGTACATATGGACAAGTAACAATTTATTATAGATATAAGTTATATTAGGGAAACACCCGTTTGTGCCATCATGGTTTCTACTACAATGATAAACATTTGAATACTTTATTCTTATAACCACTCAACAATGATTATTACACAACAGCTTCTTTCCAGTTATAATCCTGGGTTTTATAAAATTTATTGAATGACTATTTAAACATCCTGCCTATACATAAATTGTGAACAAATCATTTCGTGTTTAACTAGTGTAGCTAGACCTGGATCAGATTACCCTCATACCCAGGCCCTTGGAGAAAAACAGCCTGAGTTCGTCTGTTTATGCATGTGCTAATTAACATGCAAAATAATGCATGCTCACTAAAGTTTTATAGAATACAATATCATGACCAAGATCTACTTCTGGTTTAGAACAACATAAGGATATCTAAGTAGATGTACAGAACAGAGATCACTGGATCTAAACTAACCAAACTACCTATTTTTCAACTAATTGAAACTGAAAGATTACATTAGTGTCATGTTCACCTCAGAAATATAGGAGATTAAAACCTTAATTAGTGTATGTGAAACAGTTGAATCTGTGCATTTCTACTCTTCTCTCTTGAAAAGCCTTGGTATGAGGCTAGCCCAGATCAGACCTGGGCCCTGGGAAAATGTTTAACCAGTGAAAAGTGAATTTCATTCATTTTCTTCTGGAGTTGTTCTTAAAAAATTGTGAATATATTAAAACATAGTTTAAAGAAATATACATGTACTTACCAACTTAACTTGTAGTCCAAATTCCAACTTTCCAATCACTAGTAGAATAGTGCTTATTGAACCATTGATTAATTAAGTGACATTTAATATGATCACACTCCTCATTGCTAATGAATGTGGGAACATTTTAAGCTGCGCCAAATTTCTGCCCAACTGTTCTAGGCCACTAAGTTTGTGTTAGCTCTCCCTCATTTAGAGGGTAGGGACTGTATACACTAGACTACATTTTGACAGTTGCAGGAATGATAAGTTATAATGGAACATGGACTATGCAAGAGTTTTGGCAAAATTAATTATTCATAGTGAGTGTGATGAATGATCTGCAATAAACTGACTCAATAAGATAAAATTAATTACATTTGCAGTGATATCATCATTTTTATATTCTATATATACATGTACACTGTCCCAATTGACAGTGTCTGTCACCACCTATGTTTATAATTACTATGGTGATTATCTTAAACATGTTTAAGATCCAGGTGATTATGATTGATGTTATATATTATGGTGACTAGTATAGTGATATTGATAATATCAGTGAGTGTTAATTTCAAATTCTCCAGTTTGGAATTACTTAGAAAAATCATATTAGGAGAGCCCAATAAAAAAAATAATGATGATTATTATTGTAATCATAGTGGAGGACTTCTGAAATTATCATAATAGTTATTATTTCATATTTTCAGTATACATGTACATATATACATGTAATTATAGTGACGAAAAATCAGTTCTGAAATTAATTACTAGATTGATTATAGATGCATGTGTATATATTTATATATATCATACTTAGCTCAAACATCAAAGAAAATAACTGGGATATAAATGTGATATAAGCCCATGGGTCTTATATAACCCTTTGATGTTTGATATAAACCCTATCACCTTCTTAACACCTTAACATTGAATAGAATTGTTTAAATTGAAATCAACACTCAAGTAGAAGAGTAAATAATCAATACAGCAAATTAGTTTTTTTCAAAATTAGTGTTCCTTTTCTTTGAGTGGATCTCTTAAATAATTGCAGCAAGAAAGGGAAAGGGAGGCCAAAAAGCAGTAGGGCAATAAGAAGGGAGAGGAGCATTATAAATATTGAGTTGACAATTGTTGTATTGTGGGCCAAATGAACGCATATAACGGAGGATACCGGATAGAATTGCATATATTGTCCTGGGTGGATATTAGTCTCCATTTTGATTTCATCGGATACTAGCATCTGTAGTTTTAGGTACCTGACGTTTTTCTAAATTCTAAATTTCGTTTTCGGAGACTACACTAAACCGGCGCTCCCTATTTAGGGAAAGTGAAAGCTTGCGTTTCTTTGCTGCAGAGGCAGCTCACAATTTTCTTTCTCTGCCATCACAATGACCCGATTGACCTCTGTCTCTTACCATGCACAATGATTCTTTGATGTTTGAGCTAAGCAAGACATATATTGGTTATATCACGTGCACTCGTGTTATATCAGATTTATAAACAACTCGCCCTCGGGCTACGCCCTCAGGCTCGGTGTTTATAAATCTGATATAACACATGTCCGTGATATAACCTATACATATACTGTATATCGGGAAACTTTCACGATGCATAAACTTTCACGATTTTCACAAATTGGGCTCGAAACCTGAAAGTTAATATTCGCGAATGTTTCCAAGCTCACCTGACGTTCAATTAATTAATAGAATTACTTGACACTTTGACAGTTTGTCTTCTTAATCTTCTATAGTGTGTTTTACTATGAGTCTACGTAGATAGTTCAAACTGAGATACATTTACGTCATGGAAATGACGATTTCGTGATTAAAACCTTACATTCTAAGAAGACAGGATGTTCATTATTGTTAGGAAAAAAACTTGACAACCAAGTCAAATGCTACATTAAATCTGTGAGAAATGGAGGTGGTGTAGTTACATCAACCATAGTGATGGCAGCTGCAACAGTCATTATAAAAAACATGACATGAACCTACTGTCATAGCATGGAGGGCCCATTAAAGTGTCAAACCCTTGGTCAAAGTCCTTTCTGCTTAGAATAGAAGTGGAGCTCAACAGCTAAAATGACTGTCGGTAATTTCGAAGAGGTATGTGAACAGTTCCTGATTGACATCAAAGCCATTATTGATCTGGACAAGATCTCACCTGACTTGGTTTTTAATTGCTATGAAACTGGGGTAAGCATAGCACCAGAAATTTCATAGACCGTGGAGTTGAAGGGATTGAAGAGAGTAGAAATAGCTGACATGAAGATTAAGTGACAAATCACCGTGGTCGTCTGTGGCACCAGGACAGGTGAGCTCATCCCATTTGAAGTGATTTATCAAGGGAAGACCTCCGCAACCATTCCCCATGTTAACTTTCCTAAAGACGGACATTTAACTTATACTGCCAATCATTGGTGTAATGAGGAGAAAATGATAGATTTAATCGTCTTTCCTTATGCATTTTTGCTAATTCTACAGATGAGATGATCCACATGAAAGGTTATCTACAACAGCTTTTGTTTGACAATCTATGGAGCTATAGAGTATAGACAGAGTCATAATCTTTTACTGTGCCTTCTTTACACTTGATTGTTGATACTACAATCCAGTGATCTCCACGGGAATGTATGACCAGGATCATGTTGGAGCTTTCTTGAGAGTATTGTCTTAATACAAGCAGGGGTGGAGATGAGTCCATTGATTGAAGGAAATTGATTCTTCAGGAGAGACTGAGCATAATTCATGTGATGATCATTCAACTTCTTCTCTTCTGTTGTGATGTTCTTCACAATGTACTTCAACTCAACCATGTCCAACTTCACCCTCAACTCATCATCTTTGTTTGGTTTGGATTCAATCCTTGATATTTTAGGTGAAGGTTGTGACTCACCATCAGCAGCTGAAGCAAGTACGGCGTTCAACAATCTCTCAACAATTGTCACATACTGGAACTTCACATTTCCATTAAAAGTCAACACACACGGGATCTCTAACCCACCAAGAGCAAGATGTGCCGAATAGCGTCTTGAACCAATAACTCTACTGTATACATCCTCCATGAAGCAGAAAGATAGAACATACAAATGAAATCTTCCTTGGAATATGGCTCACATTCAAATCGTTTTTCATTACTGCCACTGAGAAAGGATCATAAGAGTTTCCTAATTCTCTCTGGTACTGTAACTCTTCTTCTATCACAGCAATCCATATACATGTACTTTCATAAATGTACTAGCCTCTCACCATAGCTTCCATGCTGAAGCTTACCATCTTCTCCAAATTACAGAATTTTACACCTGCCATATGGTGGGCAAGTACAATATATGGGTGTGGTACATGTATGTACATGTATGTACTGTAACGTAATTACATAAAGCGTGAAGTTAAAAGTTGCGGATATTGTTCATCGAAACAAATCACGATAGTTTGCGCTTGGTATTTCACTAATTATATACAGTCATTTGACTAGAATACATTACATGAAATGGCCAGAATGTCATGAAATACTCTCAAAATTGTTGTCATGTCAGTTGTCACATACTGTAACTTGACATTTCCATTAAAAGTCAACACACACGGGATCTCTAACCCACCAAGAGCAAGATGTGCCGAATAGCGTCTTGAACCAATAACTCTACTGTATACATCCTTCATGAAGCAGTAAGATAGACCATACAGATGAAATTTTCCTTGGAATATGGCCCACAATACATCATTTTTCATTACTCAAGCAGAGAATGGATCATGAGAGTTTCCGAATTCTCTCTGGAAATGTAACTCTTCTCCTATCAGAGCAACCTATATACTTTCATAAATGTGGTAGCCTCTCACCATAGCTTCCATGCTGAAGCTTATCATCTTCTCCAATTTACAGAAATTTACACCTGCCACACGGTGGGCATATACAATATATGGGTGTGGTAGATGTATGTACATGTATGTACTGTAATGTAATTACATAAACCATGATTTGCTAATCTTGTTCATAGAAACAAATCACAAACGTTTGTACTTGCATAAGTTTCCTGCTATACAGTATTGTACTAATTATATACTTAATTTATTTATTTGATAAATACATATTGAAAAAGACATTTAATTATAGTCATAATTGTAAAAATGATATAATATAGTAGTGATAATTGTATAACAATAGTAAATGCTATTATTCATTGTCATAATTTAGTGTGATTAGCTTTCTAATGTCTCATAAATTATTTTTTATTGAGAGAAGAGTCATTTGACTAGCATACAATACAAGAAATCGCAAGAATAGCATAGTCTACCAATTATCAGCCTTTACCAATTATCGACCACTTGCGACAGGTCTAGCAATTTCTTCGAGTGACCGGAAGAGTACGAGAGTGTGCAGAAATTTACGGACATACGGCACATGCCCAGTGTGTGGAGGTAAGAGAAAGGACGTCTTCATGTTTACTGGTGATTTTATTAATTTTTTAATTCTACAAACATGCCACAAGGGAAGAAGAGACGAGGTCTGACACATAGACGCTCAAAATCGGCTCCTCCGTCTATATCAACAGCAGTGAAACCACGGCAGTCTACCAAAAGGAAGAAGTGGACTGAGGAGGGAATGAAAAAGGCTATAGAAGCAGTTGAAACTGGAGAAAGTGGCGTAAATAGAGCTGCTTTAGATCATGGCATTCCCAAAAGTACCCTAAAAGATAGAATAAGTGGTCGAGTTTTACATGGAAGAAAGCCAGGGCCAAAACCTTACTTAACTCCAGTAGAAGAAAAGGAGTTAGCTGAGTTTGTTAAGAGTGGTGCTGGTCTTGGTTATGGTAAGACACGTAAGGATGTATTGAATGTTGTTGAATCAGTGGCTATTGAGAAAGGAGTACTGGTACGAAATAAAATCAGTGATGGTTGGTGGCGTCGTTTTCTAGAAAGACAGGATGTTTTAACTCTATTTCGAGGAGATAGTACGGAATGCTACAATATCTTTACAGATGAAGACTATGTTTGGTTGCTTAAATTATACCATCCACAATTTCTACCAGATGAGGTTCTTAATGATCTCTCAGTATTAGCTAATATCTCTTCAGTTTCTCCACAAACCCCTTTGTTAATCTGTATTGAGGAAGCTCCACTTCTCGTCACAATTACTGCTGCATCAATGTCTCCAGCAGTAGCATCCTCAAAGGATGTAGCAACAGTATCAACAACATCTTCTGGTTCAAATTCTACTGTATCAAAGTTTTTGGTTCATCCTACTGATAACACTCCAGTCAGAACTATACAAAAGCCAATACCACGTGCTCGACTTCTGACTAGTGCAGCATCACTTGCTGCAATTGAAGAGAAAGAGAAGCAGAAGCAAGAGCAGTTGGAAGAAAAACAGAGAAAAAGGAGAGAGAGAGAGGAAAAGAAGAAACAGAAAGAACAAGAGTTAAAGAGAAAAGAAGAAGAACGAGTGAAGAAGGCAAAAGAAAAAGCTAGAAAAACAAAGACAAATTCAACCAAAAAAGTCGCTCAAGATAAAAAGGAACATTTTAATATAAGGGAACAAGCCCAAAGAGGAAAGAGACGTAAGCCACTTGATTTAGATATACCTCAAGCAAAGTAACATAGGATGGTGTGTGCTGTATATGTTTTTGTGCGTATGACGATGATGTCATTGAGTGAACTGGTGCAGAATGGATTGCCTGTGGCTGTGGGCGGTGGTTGCATGAAGACTGTGTTGAAGATGTTGTATTGGATGACAAAGGAAATGAACGATTTTGTGTATTTTGTCTGATGTAGTATGTACTAACTCTCATTTGAATAGTTAGCAATCAAGCAATTAGCATATTATAGCAATTGCTAATTAATTTTATAGTAATGAAAAAAACTTGTATATATATGAAATTTATTGTTAAATATTATTTACAGATATAAACAAATGTAATCATTATAACAGTAAATCTAGATAAAAAATATCAACACAAGTATAATATCACAATATACATACAATAAAACATAATAATTTGTGAAATTGATAAATTACCACCATAATATCTTTCTTAGTGCTATTTCTGCACGTAGTTTTAATACTTTTGATAATTCGCTAGGACCTCTGGAGGTAAGTGTATTGTAACGTTGTTATCGGGTTTTCTCAGAATGTAACAGTTCACCAAAGAAATAAAATAAAGAAAAGTGGTCGATAATTCGTTAATGTAATTAACAGGTGTGGTTGATTATTGGTACTAGTGATCGATAATTGGCAGAAAACCGAGCTCATTTTGGAGGTGTGTCGCTAACTGCTGGAACTGAATTTTGTAATTTTATTTTCGGGAACTTGTATTGGAAGAGTTGGGCTCGCATCAGGTGAACGACCCCGTTAATTTGACATTTCCATCGTGAGTTTATAATTCGTAGTACAAAACTTAGACGATAATTGGCAGGTTACGCTGACATGAAATACTCTCAAAATATCCAGCAAGTGCAGATTTTGAATTTCGGTTAATCCATTGTGTGTGTTTCTAAACATTTAATTGATTTTGTTTTGAGCGATAACTAAATGTTATTTTATCATTTTGTGTGTTAAACTAAAAGAAAAATCAATTTCACGAACTGCTTTATTTCATCACTAAATGGAGGGGTGGATCCGGAGTCATGGAAATGGGGATACTAAAATCACAAATATTGCTAAAATTGCTTATTAGTTATTCATGAGGGTGTGGTGTGTAGCAATTATATGCTTAGACATGTGTACATATACATGATACATGTATCTATTATCTCATTATAATGACCATTACTGATTAATAGCATATAATTTATTAATATTTCTTGTTTGTCTTACATGTAGCATATTAGTGTCTTCATGGCTGCTGGATATGGTAATATGGAATATTTGAACCAAACGTTATCAACTAATGAAATCAATCTTTCATGGAAAAATCCTATGAGTGTAAGTTGCTTTCATATTGAGATAGTTTTGTTTGATATAGTATTTTTTTAAAGACACTGATTTTATAATAATATTATTATTTAAACAAAGTAAGCTTTATGGCAAAAGATTCATTAAAAGATTCACATTTTGAAAATTATTGTTTCAAAATTGAATTCCAAAAAAAAGTCATTGAATATCTTTCATATTATTATACGAAAATCATTTAATGGAGAAACATTTAACAAAAACTAAATTGTGTAAAACTGACAGTAATAATTATGACAAAGTGTCTTACATATTTATGTCAATGCATCTATGAAACTTCTCAGGCTTTCTGTTCATTATAAAAATATAGTTTGATATAGCCATACCTTTTTATAGGATCTAGTGAAGTATGTTTAGGGAAGTTATGCTGTTGTATTATTACTCATTTATGTAGTCATGATTAGCATTCCTAACATTCCCAGATACAACATAATAATTATGAAGAAAATGTATCTCAACAGACTAAAAAGCTGAAAGTTGTTTGCTAATATACATGTAGGGAGTGTGTATTTGTGTGTTGATGCCCAATATCAGAATTGATGTTATAATAACACGGCTACTAGTAGAAGAATACAGGTTTTAAACATGTGAATATATTTCAATCACATAATTAATTACATTCCACTTACCTAGTAATGCCAACAGATCCTTTCTCCTTCAAATGAAGGGTGTAGTTATACCACACACTCTGGTTTAGAAAGACTTTGAAATTTAAACAAGTGTTTTAGGTATACATGCCCCATACTATAAATGTAACTGATATAATATATTTACTTGTGTATGTATTGAGTATAAATAGTTTTAATGTCCATTATTATTCCATTATAATTATCATTATGTATTTGTCACTTCATGTAAGGATAGTATTGTAGATATAATTACTACCGTTTCAAAATAGTGTGATACTTATACAGAATACAATAATTTCATGCTTGAGTAAGAATAAATACATCTTGATATGAACCTAACAATACCTATTCACCTAACATACTACTTATATCATATAAATATAACATTATTTCATGAATCCTTACATGAAGTAACAACCCATTCTACTAACAGTATCAATAATAATTATTATAGTGCAATTGTCTGTCTTTGTCTCTTGTATTTTATATACCCATTTCTATTCCTAAAATGTATGATAATAGTTCATATTATAACTTCTCATGTCACTGTTCTTTATTTCACTATGTTTTCAAAAGTTACGTAAATGCTATTATCACTTTTAATCTAGTGTATAAAGCCTTTCCATTCTGTTCATTATTAGTCTGATATCATCACACCTTCCATTTAACATACAAAGTGTCATGCAATAGTATGTTTGTATCTTGAATGGAAGAAATGAAGCTATATATAAGAAATGAATGTATATATAAGAAGTGAAGCTATATATAAGCTATATAATACAAGAATTCAAGCTATATATGGCAAAACTTTCCCATTACAATTAGTAAATTCTTAGGCTCAATTATCATTCCTATCATTTTCAATTACTACTTTTGCTTTTGGATACTTCACATAGTAGAGTGAGACCTGATGTATTTGTATTCCTCCTATGATAAAATCCATTTTGTTTTGTGTTTAATAATGATGAGAACACTACATTGCTGTTATACAAAATCACATTATGTAGAAGAATTTCTTATTTAGAAGTGTAAGTATAATTTCTACCATGCGTTTATCTAAGCATTGCTTACCTAATATATGTCACCAGACTCTACCTTCTTCATGTAAGTGAAGGGTGTGGCTCTACTATCATAGCTTGCTAAGAAGTAGATGGTATATATATAAACCTCTTGTAACTAGGTAAACTAGTTAAGTAAATCTGAGGAAGACATTTCGGACAATAAGTTGTTTCTTGTAGATATCCAAATATGTATGCTGTTCCCGTGAAAATTTCATCTATTAATTATTCATGACAGTTGTGGCTAACCAATATTCATATATATGTGTATCATATATTTTACTTACATATAATAATGAGCAGATTGATGTTTGATGATTTGACACCTTTTATATAATTGTCACTGTTGTAGTGGCTGCTACAACATTGAGCACATGGCTCTAAGCTCTGGGGTGATAATCATTTTCCACTGCTCCACCTATGTCATTTCATGCACGTGATTGAAGCCACAAAACTATTTCGTATATCTATTTATATGCAATAATTAGTCTAGCAATTGTTTTCTTGTTGGTTATAAATGTAATTAAACTTGATACTTGTGGCAATGGATATGCATTCATTATTATGCAAATCAACAAATGCCTATTTCTGTAAGAAATATGAACTATATAATACTTTGTAATTAATAAGATCTTACTTTTTGTTTGTGACTAGTGAGATACCAGAGATTAACAATTCATTACTTGTATATAGGTAGTGGCAATATGACATTAATATATGATTGTTGAACACACCCATCATGATAATGTATGTGCACCATTAATTATTACCTCAATGTAACACAATTGTTGTAATATTCTATTTAATGACCTGGAAATATTGGAATTACAGACATTGTAGGTCAAATCTTGTATTTTCTTAAGCAATCACCTTCATGATACCTATTATGTAATTATTATTGCCCATGTATAAACTAGTACATATAAATAGAACAATATAGACTTCACTAGAGAGACAGGGGAGGGTTGAGATTCCACTAAAATATGTTTATTCACCAGTCTGGTTCTCAAGACTAGATACCAGAATATCTGTATTAACTAGTCCAAATATTAACAGGATATTGTTTATAAATACACACACACTTGTACACATACATGTATAATCATTTGTACTTTGAATACTTTTGTACACATGTGTACATACTGTTATACACACATAGACACTCCCTGATTCTAAGTCTCCAACAATTAAATAATTATTCTTGTGCTTTAGTGTTGAAATTAAAATGGATGATACCTGAATGTTCTTGTTGTATATCTAAGATATTATAGTACTGAGCAGTCAATAATAAAAACTAAGACTGCAGCAATAATAAATATCTACCTGCAGAATGTATTTCACTAGAATTGAATTGTGATATATAAATGCCTTCTACAATGTACAACTATGTGAATATTGGCTCTTTAGCTAACAGATGTATTTCTCATTTGAGCCTCAACTCAGACACATATGAAAATATGTACACACATGCACATAATATTATATACTAGACTGATAATAATCATCATAATGGTAAGCCTTAGTAAGCAAAAGTGAGAAATTAGTTTTGATGAATTACATACAACAAAGTTAAAAAAAATACAAAAATAAAGGATTCAAGATCACAGAGCATTTATACACCAGCATAATTATTACTTAGCCTATTTATACTAAATGTATATTTGTTATGGACACACACACAAACACACCCATAAAAAAAATCACTTGGTCATAAACACACACACACAAAGATCACAATCTCATGTATAAGACACTATATCTTATACTTACACACATACACACATGCACACACACATTTTTGTATGTGCATTTGTGAGGGGGTGTTTATTACATAATGTGTAGGTCAGTCTATGTTATCAGGATGACATGTCTCACCTAATCTAGATCTCATGATGTGTATCATCCAGGCCCTCATTTTTAAATCATTACTTGTTTTTACAAATTGAATTTTACTGAATAACCAATATCTCATTAATCCAATCTGCTATATATCATATATAATAATAACACTTAATCTGAATACAATACCTAAAACCCAAATTAGACTGTACAACCACATGCTTAACCACAAGCTGCCCTTAGTAATGTATATAACTTGTCACATGATCAGAATTCCACATGGTACATTTGTAACTACGAATCTAAATTGCCTACGTGCACTGTATATCTAACTAACCCAAGCATGTTACAATTTTTATTTTTGACCTGAGGTAAATTTTATATTAATGGTTAGCAGTAAGTGGTGATGTATATTTATATATAATAATAATTTATTATTGCTTGGTTTATTGCAATTTCAAAGTCTGCTATGATCGTTTGTGAGATCAACTGTAATATACGTACAGGGCACTGTAATATTGTTTACCTAATGACAGTAGAGTGGTCATATGTTACAATTGTCCCTACAGTTGTTAAGCAGCTGCAAAGAAACATTCGTTTGTTTCCAAATCATAGCACATCTTGAAATTGCAATGGTAAATAATTATTATATACAAATAATTATACATTACTACATTTAATGCTAACAATTAATGCAAAATTTACCTGAAATTCTTGTTATGCATGAGGTAAACAAAATTTTTAATATTTTGCCAACATCATTCTCATTAACATTATCACTAACAACAAATATCACTAATGAGACAGAAGAGTACCTATGCTTCCCCACAGACACACCAGTGCACATAACCAGACTATACGAGTCATTTTTAACTATCAATGGAATTACCAACCACACTCTATCACAGATGAAAATGAACAATTTACCTAATCACAAAGTCCCAGTGAAGACAACAACAGCGAAAAATAAAATAAACATGTTAACAACACAAAACAATGAACAATCGAAATAGTTGATTTTTTAATCCATAGTCCACCTCCAACCTCAGCTACAAACATGACAGTACATACACTGAGTAACAGAACAGTAACTAAAGAAGAGCTTAACAATTTGGACAACAGACTATTGTTTGCCACTACGAACATGACTCCTCCACCAACAAAACAACAACAACTCTTACGCAACTCCAGTGACTTCACAAAATCACCATGTTAAATCTACGTACACAAACAACATTACAGAACAAATACTCACCAACTGAAATCACTACCTCTTACAGCAACAGCTAAAGTCAATCTTAATTACTACAAGACTGCACTAACCATCAAACCTGCAGATAAAAACCTAGGCACTGTAATAATGGACACAGATGACTACATCAAGCAATGTATGATACTTTTACCAAACACAAGTACATACAAAAGGACAGATAACCTTACGAAAAACATATATAATCTACTTACAAACACCTTAATGAACTTCAAACACACACTTTATAACTACAGCAGACACCTATATAACTACCTCCTGCCAAACAACAAACACTACCAAATACTAAGTTCTAGGTTATACCAAAAATCCAAAAAATGTTTCAACGCCTACCACCCTTCAGACCTATCATTTCATATTGTAAACTCTTCTCTCACCCAAACAGCATACTACTGGATCACACACTACAACACTTAGCACAATCATACCCAGACTACCTACACAACTTCACTACACTCTCCCTCACATTACGAGCAACACACCTACCAGACAAGCCTTAGTAGTGACTATTGATAAATCTCATTTTGTCCCTCAATCCCCCAGACACAACACGATTGAATTACTACATACAAACATCAACTACAACTACTTTGAAATTGGAACATTTATCTTTCAAGAAACTAACAGAACAGCAATAGGAGTTGCATTCTCCCTAAATATTGCCAACATCTACATGCCATTACCTTACGAAACGTTTTACAGACACAGCCTCACAAACCACAATTACTAAAAAGATACATAGACTACATAATGATGATCTGGACTGACACTAATGAAGAATTGCAGTAATTTTTAAGACCACTTAACACTCCCTACATTTCACTTACACATATTCCCAAACCTCCACAGATATCTAGATTTCACAATACACAAAAAAACCCATATACCCATGCTCTGGACACAAGATATACCAGAAATCCCAGAACCTTTACCAATATTTATACTGATCCTCAAACCATACATGACAAGGAGATATGTACGAACTAACACTTTGATAATAGGTGTATGGGTTAGGGCAGGCAGGATAGCTAAAATTGTGTAATAACATACATATAACAATGCCACAGTATCTGCAATATTAATATATAGTCTTGCTTAGTCTTGCAATAATTTTAATTACAAACACCCACCTAAGGTCATATAGCAGACCATGTGTATAAGCATTTGGCATGTAAAGTTTTCAAGGGAATAGGAGCTTTTATAATATAAAAAGAAAGGGCCATTTTTTAATTTCAAGGTTTTGTAATTAATATGTTGTTATTACATATTATACTGATGCATTAGTAAATAGGACTCTGTAAGCATTGTATAGTGAAGGAAGGTCAGAGATCCCACCAATGGTGTCCCCTGTTCTGGTTCCCAAGGCTAGACTATCCATGTTTAGAGTCCAGTGACATAAGGCATATGTGAATGTATACAGGCACTATGAAATTATGCTGTATGAGAATAGGGATATAATTATGTTACCGACCCTTGATAGTCAATTAGGTTTCCAGAATCAGATCTGTCTACAGTGTTTATTGTTTGGCTAAAGTGTGGATAAGTACGTTAAGGCTACCTTGGAACTGCTTTCTCCAGTAACAATGGGCACACCTATAAAACGCACACACTCACTCACATAGCATTTGTAAGAGTACTCGTGTAATAACAATTGTAATTATTATTTAAGTAGGAGACCACATGTATATAGGCACATGGTAGATAACGTTTTGACGGGCATAGTCTGGATCTTTTATGATCCGGTATGAATGGGCCATTATTTAACTTCAAGATTTTCAAAGTAATGTACTGATGCATTTGTAAACAGGACTCTATAGGCATTTCAGACACAAATAGAGAGGGAGGGTTGTGATCCCACCAATGATGTCTTAACCACAGTTCTACCCTGCATGCTAAAATAATAACCACAGGCTATCAATAATGTTTGGATAAAAACGTTAAAATTGAAAACAAAAGAAATAGAGCTAAGGAGAGACCTATTATGTGCATGTATGTGTAATTTTTCAAGCTCAGAATTTTGATTGAATAGGAATTCTTAGTTGTTGAATTTGAGTAAAGCAATACTCGGTTAACAGACTCTTGGAGTAGATCCACTGTCCAGGATCAAAAGCATTATTCCTATTCATTTACAAGTTTGGGCATTTCTGGCCAACAAATAAAGTCACACGTACACACAATGTACTATATATACTGCAAATTGGGTTTAACTAGATTTAATATCTTGCTTATCTAAGTTTGCACAAGCTGAAGTAAACACTTCAAAGTTGAATATTTGTATTTTACACATTTTGTACACACACACACAAACACTTGCAACTCACAAGTTCACACACAAATGCACACTCACTTGATTCAGAGTCAATTCTGTAACCTAAGTAGAGTGTCTGTAATAGAAGGAAGCATACACTTGTATTTCTCCTTCAGCTGTAGTCCTTTGGAGATTCCATTGTTCATTAGAAAATTCCAAGATGCGATGATGATAACCGGTTATAAACAAATAGGTCCCGATGGGTGTTTATGAACACAGCATAGTTTTTAATACTTCATCCAATAGTAATTGTTGGTAGGAATTTACTACAAACTTCAGTCAGATTTAGTACTGGTGCGATTGGGGCAGCCCCAATTTGGTTCAACAATGTTTTGTTCCACCAACCAATCAAGTTAAGCACACGTTAGAACGGATTGCGAAGAGAAAAAATTGGTTTGCATTGTCACATCACATTTTCACTCGAAAATCTTTCAAGGTTCCAAGGTCATCCCTGAAAACACTGCAATGTTACTGTAGAACATTTCATAATGAAGTATCCTGTACATTTCTAAATGACCTCCAGTCTAACTTTAGTAAACGCAATCAATCACGATCCAGCAAACTGCATCCTTTTTCACCAACAACCAATAATTTTCATGGCATGTCTTGTGTTTCACAATTAATTTCAGCTTATAACTTTGGTATACATGTGCATAATTATGACTTGTAATGTATTGTTAATATAGCCATTATCTTCCTAGACATTATGTTGTATTAGGTTACAATATACACATTGTGTATATTTAATATAATTATATACCTAGTTGATTATACATTGTGTACTTGTAATTACACAAAATACTGAAATATGTTCAATATTGAACTATGGAGTGACAATCATCCATAGTGATAATGAAGAGTAAATTGTTTTTTACAATTTGCATATGATATACTATATTGCACTAGCCTAGTTCAATTTAGTAACAAGTATTATTTATTACAATTTATGAACTATAGTTGACTGAACTTGTCATTTTTACCCTTCACTAATCATGGCAATTGTTATTCATAATTACATAACACATCATCCCTATGTTTGTATTTTAAGGGAATAAATGTACTCCTAGGAACTCATGACTCAATAATACACATACCCACACACAAATTATGAAAATGCACTTAATCACACAGACACAAAAAAAACCTGAAGTGTGTATGTAAGTATGTACTCATGTATATAAGAAAGTGTGTACTTGTAATACAAGGAGCAACAGTCACCATATCTCCTTCTCTAATGCCTTTTCAACTGTTAAAGTCACGATGCATCCCTGTTGTCAGTTGCTGTCTAAAAGAAGCATTAAACATCCAGACTTGTATACACTAGAAGACTTCAGAAGAGTAGAAAAGGTGTAGTAGATTGAAAATTAGTATTGTTATTGATGTATCATAATTAAGTTAATCTGTTCATTATGAACTAAGGGACAATTCATGTATGTTTATGTATTAGGTTCAGTCTGGTTATCTCTAGTTATTTGCTATGGAAGCCCTGTCTGCTTTATGTTTTCAGTTCCTAATATTTAATCCTGTATATGCTGTGTTGATTATTTAACAAATCAGATTTCTAGTCAATTGATTCAAGTTATTACAGTACTTTATACTGTTTATCCAATAATGATGGAGAGTAGTTCATAGATGTTTAATTATTGTAAATGATTTTGTCCACCACATTCTAAATATCACTACATTCTTTTATGATATTTCTGATAGTCATTTCTTTTTCTTGTTCAAATAGCTTATTACATCGATTGTTTTGTGTCGCTCACATTGAAATTTTGTTTATAGAGCATGTAGACCAATGTCGTTAGGACTATTATGCTGTAACGGTATTTTTCGTGTCAAGTATTTAAAATTGTAAATTTACAAATGGTATGAACCATTGTCAGATGGTAGGAGTACATATCAGATGTCCTGGTTGAATCCTTCATTGTACAAAGACACATGTGTCCGCACACATACATTCAGCAAGCTTAAACACATACCCACCCACAATTAATAAATACAGCTATTTGTATTTTACTTTATAGTGGTGTAAGTACTCATGTAGGGTATATGGAAGTGGTTTGTTTAATTTTTAGTCCGTCGTTAACCTCCCAACCTAGTTTCATGCTTTTTGGGTTGTGACATCCCTACATCTTTCTCTATTTTTATTGAAAATGTTTTTTTATTATTCTTATATAAGTGTACAACTCACATGCATTATTGTTAATTACAATTTTTGTAGAATGTATGTACTTGCAGCATCTTTAAAAATGAAACATTTGTCAGTTAATAGTTTACTAAATTAGAATCAGTATATCATACCTAGTCAATAGGAATGTACTCTATAGTGTGAATATATGATCATGTTCAAATAATATTTGTATAGTGAATAGAAAATAATGTACAATTTTCTGTTTTACACCTATGGAAGTATTATATAATTATGATAGAGTGAAAATTCATGACCTCATAATTTTCACAATATATCCAATAGTACAAAATAAGGGATTTAATATTGTTTATGTATGATGTGAACAATGTGACACTGTGGATATAGTGAATGACCAGAAATATGAATGCAACTAACATACATTGACCTTATGTAAATGATTGTTATTAGGATTCATAATTATACTTCAATTATTAATAATACACATTCTATTTCATTATACTATGTAGAATGGACGAACTCCCCTCCATGTGGCAGCTATAGAGGGCCATAAAGACGTGACTGAACTGTTAATCTCTAAAGGAGCAAAGAAAGATGCTACAGATGATGTTAGTTTGTTTGTATATGATTGTCATTGTACTTCAATCAACTGTTTATATATATACACCAAGGAAGTGGTTTTGTACTGTCACCATATTGTGGGTTCTACCTAGCTAAATCAATTGTATTAATAATTTGTATAAATTAAATTCTGTAAAATATGATTCCTTCAAAATGCATAGAAATGCACTAATCATACATTATAATAATAGGATATAGAAATTTATACAAGTCATTTTTGTATGTGTTGTATGTGCATTTGTGATGGTGTATTTATATGCATAATGTGTAGGTCAGTCTATGTTATCAGGATGATACGTCTCACCTCATCTAGATCTCACGATGTTGTGTATGATCCAGCCAGCCCTCATAACATTAGGTGTGCCTGAACACATCTTTAAGTACAATAATTTTATTCATCTCAGGTCATAAAATACTTTACTGAATGACAGTTCCCAAATCATTAATTGTTTTTACAAATTGAATTTTACTGAATAACCAATAACTCATTAATCCAATCTGCTATATATCATATATAATAATAACACTTAATCTGAATACAATACCTAAAACCCAAATTAGACTGTACAACCACATGCTTAACCACATGCTGCCCTTAGTAATGCATATAACATGTCACATGATCACAAATCCATATAGTAAAGTTGTAGGAAGATTTGCCAGGTATTTGTATCTACTGGTATCTAAGTAATATATTGCTATATATATTTGGGCTTACTGTTAAATACATTAAGAGTATTGTTTAAATCTATCTTACTAAATGTAGTTGGACCTATTTTATAATAATATAATATAAAGAGAATTGTTTAAATGAATTTCACCAATTATGAATATTTAGATAATAATAGTTGAAACAAAAAGATAACTTGTGGAAACAAGCATTACCAATGATATTGACACAAATTATGCCAGGTTCACCTACTTCTTTTTTTTTTTGCCTACTTGAAATTTATGCACATTTGCCTACATATTAACCAAAGTATTTTATAATTTTGAATATTAATTGTCAGTATTAAAAGTAGTGATGTATATTTGTTTATAAAAATTATTTATTATTGCTGGGTTTATTGTAATTTCAAAATCTGCTATGATTGTCTGTGAGATCAACTGTAATATATGGACAGGGCACTTTAATATTGTTTACCTAATGACAAGGACCCCTAGTGGGATCATACATTGCAAGGGGCCCTAGAGTGGTTAAGTGGCTGCAAAGAAACATCTGTTTGTCAGACAATCATAGCACACTTTGAAATTGCAATGCTGCGTGAATGCCTATAAATGTTACATAGATACCTATGATGTGTTTGTTTTCATCAATTGTATATCAATGTGAGAGCTTTGCTACCAACAAATCTCGCAGATAAGCTATGACTGGAACAGCTAGACTGTCTAGGAATTAGGATTGGTCCAATGAGTGGTGGTATATATCTATATATACATATGTGTGTACATGACTGTGTGTGTATATAAATGTCTACATAATTATACAAATAAATAAATTACTACTTTCCATACAATTTCAGTAATAATTAATTTACCATGGTAACCATAATACAACCAACATCAAATATCAGCATCAGCTTGACAAACTGTACTCACTTGAATATGTTAATTCTACACAAAACCATTTCCAAAAAGTACAATCTATATAATTACGTTAGAATCATGAGACACTTCCCTAACAAAAATATTCAATGAAGAATAAGAATAAATATTTTACCAAAATCTCATAAACGTTATCACTAGCAACAAGTATCACCAATGAGACAGAACAGTACCTATACTCCCTCACAGACCCACCAGAGCACATAACCAGACTATGTGAAGCATGTTAACAAACAATGGACTTACCAATTACACTCAATCGCAATGAAAATGAACAATTTACCTAATCAACTAACAAAGTGCCAACAAAGACAACAACAGAGAAAAAGAAAATACGCATGTTAACAACATGAAACAACCAACAAGCGAAAACAGTTGATTTTTATCCTTTCCCACTCGTCTACCAACATAACATTCCATACCCTCAGTAACGGAACAATTATCATCCTTACCTCTTACAACAACAGATAATGTCTATTGGCCAATCACATTTATACCTAAACCAACATACTCACAATTATCCAACAGTGCACTGGACATTTAAAACTGGAAGAGTATATACACTGAAACTAATGAAATTCACTTTATGACAAACTCCGATTACTCATATCACAAACAACACATACTCTAACAATAACAAAATGGAAAACTGGAATAAAATCTTCATAACTGCAAGACTACACTAACCATCAAACCAGCAGATAAAAACTTAGGCACTGTAATAATGGACACAGATGACTACATCAAGTAATGTATGATAGTTTTTACCAAACACAGATACATACAGAAGAACAGAATACCTTACACTTTACAAGCAACACAATTACCTGACAAAGCCATAGTAGTTACTATTGATGTCAACTCATTTTATCCCTCACTCCCCCAAACACAATGTATGAACATAATTTATGATGAAATACACAAAAATAGACTTAAATTTTCTTCAACCCTAATCTAATAATAGAATACTACATACAAACATCAACTTCAACTAACTTGAAATTGGAACTTTTATCTTTCACGAAACTACCCGATAATGCCAACATGTACATGCCATTACATTACGCAATGTTTTAAAGACGCAACCTCACAAACACCAATTAAAATAAAGATAATAAACAACAGATCCCTTAACCATCCCTACATTTCACCTACACATATTCCGAAACATCCACAGATTTCTAAATTTGACAATACACAAAGAACCAGCCTACTCATATACTCATTCTCTGAACACAAATTTATACCACAAATCCCAGAACCTTTACCAATATTTATACTGATCCTAAAATTGTGTAGCACACACTACATGTAACCATGCACACACACACACAGCATCGGTAATATTAATATATAGTCTTGCATAGTCTTTTAATAATTTTAATTACAGACACCCACATAAGGTTTTTTAGTAGACCACATGTTTATAAGCGTTTAGTATCTAAAGGAAATATGGAGTACAGTGACGTAAGGGCATATGTGAATGTATACATGCACTTTGAAATTATGCTGTATTGAGGGAAGGGATGTAGTTATGGTACTGACCCTTGATAGTCAATTAGGTTTCCAGAATCAGGTCTGTCTACATTGTTATTGGTTAGTTGGAGAGTGGGCAAGTACATTAACGCTACCTCTGTAACTGGAGAATGGGTACACCTATAAAACTCACACACTCACTCACATAACATTTGTTGTCATGTAACAATTGTAATTATTAATTAATGAATACTCGTTTGAGATTAAGTAGGAGACCACATGTATATATGCATATGGTAGATAATGTTTTCAAGGGCATAGTCTGGATTTTAAAGGATCCAATGGGCCATAGTTTAACTTCAATATTTTCAAAGTTATGTATTTACTGTTGCATTTGTAAACAGGACTCTATAGGCATTTTCAGATACAAATAGAGAGGGGTTGTGATCCCACCAATGATGTCTTAACCACAGTTCTAGCCTGCATGCTGAAATAATAACCACAGGCCATCAATAACGGTTGGCAAAAGAAAGAGCTTAGGAGAGACCTACTATACCTGTTTAATTTTTAAAGCTGAGAATTTTGGCCGATAAAATGTTTAGTTGTTGAATTTGAGTAAAGCAATACTCGGTTAGTCGACTCTTATTCTAGGAATGAAAGCATTATTCTCATTCATTTACAAGTTTGGGCATTTCTGGCCAACATGTAAATTCACACGTACACACAATGTACTATATATACTGCAAATTGGTTTTAACTAGATTTAATATCTTGCTTATCTAAGTTTACACAAGCTGAAGTAAACACTTTAAAGTTAAATATTTGTATTTTACACATTTTGTACACACATACACAAACACTTGCAACTCACAAGTTCACACACAAATGTATATTCAATTGCTTCGGAGTCATTTCCATAACCTAAGTGTGTAATAAAAGGAACCATACACTTACACTTCTCCTTCAGATGTAGTTCTGAAGCTTCTAATCGGTGCAGAATATTATTTCAATTTTGCGACTGCTCCTCCTCTGATGGTCCTGTGATGAGAATGTCATCCAGGTAGACAATGACTTTGGAGATTCCATTGTTCAGTACAACATTCCAAGAGACTCCAAATGGTAACCGATTATAAACAAATACGTCCCGAAGGGTGTTTATGACAACATATTTTTCAAATCTTCATCCAATAGTAATTGTTGGTAGGGTTCACTGCAAGGTTCGATTAGATTTTAGAATGCAGTACCAGTAGGATTGGGGCAGCCCAGTCAGAGAACGTAATCAGTTAAATACCAACGGATCAAGGTCATCAATCGAAGATCATCCCTGAAAATACTGCAATGTTACTGTAGAACATTTTGTAACGAAGTATCCTGTAGATTCATATTTGTCTTCCAGTTTAACTTTAGTGAACACAACCAATCTCGATCCAGCAAACTGCATTCTTTTTCAATAACGTTAATGGAATGTTTTGTGATTCACATTTAATTTCAGCTGACATAGTTCCATAAACCGACAGGTTCTCCAGTGTACATTTTAAAACGAATGTCACTTTTCTGTAAGACATTTGATGGAAATAATCGTTTATAGGTTTCCAGAAAAATAATGGAAAAAGCTGCTCCAGTGTCCACTTCATCTAGTCTGAATATTTTTGAGTGACAAACAAGCATTATTGCCATCTCCACTCTTGCCACAGTAGTAAATTAGTGCTGCCTTGGGCTATTTCAAAGGCTTTTGAAGGTAAATTGCTTGGTCATTAACTGTGCATACACGTTTGTCCCTCAGGTTTTCTCACCTAATTCACTAAATTTCAGAGTTCAACAACAATTCTCAGTACAGATTCGACATTTAGACAAAAATGAGATAAAAGATTGATAACACTAAGATCAATATCATCACCAATGGTCTGGGACTTTATAAAGTCTTCATTACTGTAACTAGATCATCATTTGAAATCTCTGATGGCTTCCCAGAGCAAGTAGATTCTCCAAAGAATGACAAGCAGTAGGTCCAATTGTAGACAGAAATATAGCTGCTTTTTTCCATCATCAGCAATGTAAGTAGCATGAAAGAACTGGTTTAGCCTCTCAATTTATTGCATCAAACTTTCTTTTGGTTCGATAATTCGCCAATGTTTTCGAAGAGTGGCATCCTTGTTGCCAATTATCCTAACTCGGTTGTCAATAACAGCATTTATACAAGAACAATCTAATTTATAATGGCAACACTCTCAACAATACATTTAACCAATTTATGTAGCTAACACTGTGAGACCAAGAGTCTGATGCACAACTAATCAGTACAATGATAGTAGACATATTTCTAATTCTATCAATACATACACAATAATTATTGTCTCTATTTACAATAGTTTGTTCTCAATTACTACAGTGTGTATTGTACAGAGTGATGATTTATTTGCTTTTAGAAGTCCATTGATACATACACTAATAATAATATTATGTATCATTTGTAAAATATGTGTTTTTGAGCCTTTGAAATTTAGAGTGGATTTGATAATGATGTTCTATCTATGACGATATTTATACTAGTACAGAGCAATTTCGTTTGTATGAGATAATTTCATAACTCTATTTTTTTATTATTTCATTTGACTACTGAATAGTGTGTCATTATATCAAACATTGACTTGTAGTTTACTGTAATTAGGTATTGATTTTAATACTCTGAAAAAAAACATGTGTAGTAATGAAGTAGCATTCAAGTATTTTACTGAAACTGCACCACAAAACAACATCCTAAATGTATTCATTTCTTTAATAATAATTATACAAGAGTAAATAATGCTTTAACTGAATTATTGTATGATGTTCATTTTTAATAATAATGGTGTATTATATTATAATCAGTCATATTGGGGAGTACGTGTTTCTAACAATTTTGTATACATTTACAGTCACTATACCTTTAATATAATTATGTATAATGACATTATGTATAATAATTATACTATCATGATTATGCAACTATTGTTCTTCTACATGTCAAGTTGTACAATTGTAATTTGTGTTTAATAAAACGTGATACAATATTGTGTGTAATGATTGTACATGTCATGTTGAATGTATACATGAATATGTATAACTACACACACTACTAGAATGTAATCATTATGAGCTATTTAATATTGTATTTTATACTGTTTACCTAATAATGATAGAGACCTAATCATAAATTTAATAAATGATATTGTTATTGATGATTGTGCATATTACAAATTTCACTACATGCAGTATTTTTGGAAATTTGTGAATGCCAGGTAATATTTTGTTCCCTTAAACTTCAGAATGAATTATATTGTCGCATTTGGTATCTTTTCAATTGGAAATCTTTATGTATAGATCATTAGATTAAACAGAGGTTTTTATGATTTATTGTTTAATAGTATACTAGTATCAACTCACCAGGGCTATGGAGAATGTTTTTTTTTCTAAATTGAGAGGAGGAGTGTCTGAAATTCTAAAACACCCACTTATTATTAATCTAAGTATTGCACTGATTAAAAATATTTGCAATTTAGTGTTTAATTAATATTATGTACAAGCCCTACCCATCCCCTGCGTTTACAATTCTTGCTGCTGTAATCTAGATTGACAATGCAACTGCTATATATTGTGTACTTCAAAAACTTTAAGCCATATTGACAAACTATATTTACACATGTTGCCATGAAGTTGGCGTTGAACACTCACTTTGAAACAGGCCAGTCCAAAAGTACTAGAAAGAAGCACAACAAGGAGACTTATTCTTAGTTTCTATTTTACAAAATTACAACACAGTTTTAGCATATCTTCTCAGTCAAACTTAATCTACAATTAACTCTATGTAATCATTATTATAAATATAAATATATAATTATGCAATATAGTCCTTAATTTTGATGTCAATTAGTGATAACATAGTTTGGTGTGCATGTTCAAATTATGACTTGTAATCTATTGTTAATATAACCATTATCTTACTAGACATTATGTTGTTTTAGGTTCAATATGCAGTAATATTCATTGTGTATATTTAATAATTATAATTATATACCTAGTTGATTATGCATTGGGTACTTGTAATTACACAAAATACTGAAATGTTGAAATTTTGTGTATAATCCTGTCCAGTGATAGTGAACAGTAAATTGAATGAGAATATAAAGTCAGTTTAATATATTATATTGCAATAAGCTAGATTAATTTAACAGCATGTATAATTATTTTACATTACCAAATAGTATAAGCCATATATAGATTATTATGCTAGCTAAATGTTATGTTATTTTGATTATTATCCAACTTAATAGCCCTAATACTGTATTTGTAACGTGTTGCTTATAATATTATGACAATTTGCTGTACTTTATGCACTTGTATGATTTTATGTATCATGTGATCCACTTCTGTAATTATATTGGCAGTTGTTACACATTTTTGCAAAACTTGAAGCTGTTAATATATCTTAATGGAAAGAGGTGTATTGCTTCATACTTATATACACCTCCAAGATCATACCACATATAATTACAAATATTATAATTATATATAATTATAATAACTCAAACATTGAAATGTTTCTATGACTACTTAATTAAAAGATTGCAATAATAATTATTATTAATTTATTATTTTATCTGATGTATGTTTTTCCTTTTCTTTCATAGTACGGCAATTCTATTCTACATTGTGCTGCACAAAGTGGGAACAAGGAGACATTTCAGTTTGTCAGATCCACAGGAATGGATATCATGGCTGTTAATAATGTTAGTTATATTTATTTCATGACTTAATATATATTGTTTACAATATTGAATTATCACGTGCTTATAATATCACAGAGCAGAACAGAGCTTGTGTGTTTGTATTGAATATAAATAAATTCACTTGTTTTAATTTATTTATTGTCGGTATTGATATTAATGTAATTGTCACTTCATGTAAGGATAGCTATTCTACGCATTTAAAGGAGTTTATCTAAACCATAGAATAAAATAATTTCATGCTTGAGTGAGAACAAATGCATCCTGATATGATCCTAACAATGCCTATACACCTATATAACATACTACTTATACCATATGAGACTATATAAATATAACATTATTATATGAATCTGTAAATGAAGTACCATCTCATTCCACTAACAGAGTTTGATTATGCATTGTGTACATGTATTTACACAAAATAGTGAATCTGTTCAATATTGAGCAATGGAGTACGTGTTTTATTACAATCTTGACCATTGATAGTGAACAGTGAAATCTGTATATTATATGTATTGCAATAGCCTATTTTAATATTTAAGTAATAATTATTATTTACCGTATAGCCGGAAATATTGACGAGGAACAAATGTTGGCGAATTGGCGATTAGCTGTAACATCGCAAAAAAAAATTTAATTTCAGGGTGTGGTTTCACGGCCATGTGTTATATGTTAAACAAGCATACAATGGTACTGTAACACGTTATATGAGTGAAGAATGTAGCGTTACTTCAAGAAAGTGGAAAAAACACCTCTCAATTTGGTTTGCCTGGACTTACTTTGGAGGAAAAACAAGGAGCTAGTGAAGAAATCGCCAATATTAGATACAACCAATTGCCTTTTTTGAGTGAATCGCCAAACATAATTCTCGTCAATATTTCCGGCTATGCGGTATACTAATTTATGTACAATGATTCTCTGAATTTGTTATTTCTACCTTTCCACTAATCACATCAATTGTTACTTATAAAATCATCCCTGTAGTTTAAGGGAATAAATGTGCTCTTACTCATGACACGTTTATCCGGTTACGTATACACACAGATTATAAAATTGCCCATAATCACACACGCATACACACAAACATGGTGTCACACATGTAAAAACCTCAAATGTGTATGTAAGTATGTGCTCAGACAGAAATACTAGTATGTACTGCAGTCAAATTTGTGTTTGTAAATGTGTGTGATTCATGTGCATGCAGCTTTATATGTTTGTGTGTGCAGTGATGTATATGTGTTGTGTGTATCTACCTGTCAATGTTTAAGTGCTAATAATTGTAATTAAATGGGTCAGTGTAATTATTTTAAAAGCCTGTAAATGTTTACACATGTGAAAGCTTGTACAGTAATATTGAAAAGGCGCATATAATTAGTTTAAAGTAGTAATGAGAGATCTAGGCAGTTGTGATTCCCAATTAGACCCGAAACTAAAGCATAATAATTATTATGGATACATTTACATTACGATGCTTTCATTAAGAAATTTTGTGTGATTTGTCAGCAGAGAGGTTATATATCTTACATGTACTATTTCACCAAAAGTATTATGTGCTGAGTTTTATATACATTCAAACTAATACTGAATGTGTACACATGTGTTATTCTTGTTTTGTGGTATTATACGTGTCCACATTGATTGAAATGTGGTATGAAAAAAGATATTATTGTTTTCATCTGTAGTGTGTGTTCCATTTGGAAAATAATAGTTTTTGCTTTCTTTTTAGAGGCCTAGTACTTTAAAAATCCAATGTATTAATCAGTCGTAGAATTTCTCATATTGATTGTACATAGTACTAATTATAATCTCTAGCTTATATACCAGAAAAATCAAAATATGCCATACTTACTGTTTGCCCTTGCATTATTTTATGAATGTTGACAGCTGTATGTATATATTACACATTACATAATCTTGAAGTGGTTTCTATCATTAATGAAATGAAGTACAATGTGTATTAGTTATAAATACCTACAAGGTCACATAATAGTTATAATTATATGACAACTCAAGAATTGTTTCAACACACTGAAATTTGTTGGACTATTATAATAATAATTCTTAACTTTATTATGGCCCGTAGGGCCATCCCTATAATTGCTTTCCCACAGGTTCGAACTATATATATTCTTGTGTCCACTTGCGTGAGTATGCGTTGTATATGTAGTTAAGGAAGTTGCGTCATTCCCGGGGGCTCGGTTTATTAATGGGTGTGGTGCATAAAAGAACGCGCGCTCGAACTCTAAACCAACAGGAAGAAAGCTGCCTGTAGCTAAGTAGCTTACGTAGAAACTGGAACTAGTAGCTAGCTATTCTGCCGGAAATATATTCCTAAAGTTCTACAAGGTCCTTTGAAATGTCAGGAGAGTAGATAATCAAAATAATAACTATAATAAGCTGATGTGTTTTAGGCATGATAAAGTCAGCCATGATTACTGAATGCTGGATACCACAAAGCAGTAATAAAGATACTTTTGTCTTCACTTAAATTTGTAAAGCAATCATAGGGATGTTTTTTTTTCTCTATATACACTTGTTATTATTTATAATTAAGATACTGAAAACACCAAAATATATTTTATCAGGAACATTACTTCTTATATTCTTATTATGTTGTCTTTTATAGGATGGTGACACAATCATGCATGCAGCTGCATCTAGTGGTAAGGATGGTGTTCTAAAACTTCTTTGTGAAGAAGGACAAACCCTCACTGTAGTTAATAATGTTAGTAATAACATTTCTATACATGCATAATAATCATTATACACCAAAAATTAATAGTTTTCAGGTTATTTTGACAAATTGTTTTAAGAATCGTTCCACTCCAAATGCATTTCATTAATACATTTCGGACAACTTAGACTGACATTCAAAGTGCATTTAGTGATGTCAATGTAAATCACATGCAATTCATATTATTAATACATAATATATAGACATTAATAATTATAATTATATACATGAATACATATTTCTAATAATCAGCGAATTGAACATGGTTTTACTTCACTGAGCTTCCCATAATATGGTTTCAGTCTCCTTAAGTCACCTTTTTCACCTTAATCAATTCATCATAGTAATTATCTTTACAGCCATTAAAGCAATCCTTAGTTATATGATGTGTTATGAGTGAGGACAATGAAATAGATCTTCAGTGTAATAATAACTATAGTATATACAGGTGTGTATGTCGGACTCTACAACCTAACAGATATGTTATCAGTATAAATTACTTGAAATATCAGCATTTTTTGGACCTGTTTATGTAAAAAAAAAACATTATTTGTATAGAAAATGCTGGTCCTGCTGACAATACTTGGGAAAGGTTTTGTCTTTCTAACAAAGTTGTTATATTAGAAATTTGAGAGTTTTGAGTTTTTGTTAATGCCTTGAGCCATTAACATGGCAAGTGATGTTGTTAAAACCACCATTAGACATAGTTTACAGTTTGCAAAACTTACTCCTTTCCTAGTACAAGCAATATAGATATGTATAGTATGATGACAATTTCCAGTTTGACTTGAATTTTCTGATCCAGTAACAGCAGCCTTAAATCATTTAGATGAATAGGTGTCATCAGTTGTATCACGGTTATCATCTTCAACACTGCTGGTACCATTACTAGTAGTGGTACTGTTGGTGTAGTAAGTACTGCTTTCATCATGTCTTTATAGGTGTGGTCTTAACGCATGCTATAATCCGTATAACTAATCTATGAATCAGTGCTCCATATTTGTGAGACAAATTCTGTTTTTTTTTTTACGGATACATTCGTATGCTTGGAGGCACTGGTATGTGGTTGTGTCTGAATGTTGTATGTTTCAAGCATTAGTACAACAACTACTGAAAAGAAAACAAAAAGTTGTCTTGTATTTTTATACGCTCTATGTTTTCCTTCCTTTTATTTTTGATGTATATATAAGAGCAACAATGTTCTGTATTATATATTGTCTATCCTAAATAGTTTACATTAAGAGCTCTTATAAAATGATACTTCCTTATAAATGCAAATAAGACTATAATATCAATCTGCAATAAATCAAATTTAGGATTCCTCATTTAGTTCATTGATACCAACTTGTGAACTTTTGTTCTGTAAATATTATCATAATGGTTGAGATAATAGGTTTTCTGTTCATTGTAGATTATTCAGTTAATTTTATCTTAACATGACATGATTTGATAGGATAACATTTATGTTTCTTTCCATAGAATGGCCAAACTCCACTTCACAAGGCTGCTACACCTTATTTGTACCCTCAATCAACAGATGCTCTTATGTATTTAATAAAGAATGGAGCAGATCTCAGTGCAGTTGATAAAGTAACTAGTTACAACTTATGGAAATCATTTATCAATGGACTATACATTATATTGCATATTTGTAGATGACACATATCACCTGTCATCATCTCTAGTCAGAAATGAAGAGTCAATTTACCTCTAATGTAATTTATTGTAAATTTGTTAAGGATGTATAAACATTAGTGAAATTAAGCATGAACTTTTATAATTATTATTATTTTGGAAATGTTTTAGCTATAGGTAGCTTAGAAACAATTATGTATTAGCAGTATTGTAATAATTATTGAATCGAAACAAACAATCATGCTGGCAAAGAAAACCATAAATTGTTAATTAACATTAATTATGATCACTACCCACATATTTTGTTACATAGTATATAACTATAGTTGTATTATTTCAATATAGTAACTTGGAAGAATATATTTATAGGAAAGTTCAATTTGAGTTTTCACCCCTTTTGTATTTAATTCCCACTTGTTACTCCTATGTGATGTATGGTCAAAGTATTTGATACTTTATATAGAATATTTTCTTTTTGATGATTCAAACAACTATGAAATTATTTTGTTATTAACCCTACAGCATTAAGCATGTTCTTCATAATTCTTCCCATTTATAACACTGGTGCCTCTAATGCAGATATCTTAGCCATTGTTCACTTTTTGTATCCCAAACTTTAGCTTCTTTTCAACATTGAGTAATACTTGTAGGAACTTGCTTACTAGAACTCAAAATTTCCAAAGCATTTCGTAAGGGCTAAGGCATAGTTCTCTCCCTATATATTTTGATAGCAACTAAGGCAAACAAAATGACCTCCATGTGCCACAGCTACACCTACAATATTGAATTTTACTGTATGAGAAATGTCTCAGCTGCCCACACAATTGTGTGGGCATGGTCAACGAAATGTCAAATTATTGGGCTCCTTTCAAAACCGCTCAGCAGAGGACACTCCCTTATAATCTTCCATAGTCCATATTTAGACTTCAGACAAGGAATGCACTCCCACATGCACTGGGGTCAAATGATACATATACACATGTATGTAATCTCAGATGTTTACTTGAGACTCTAGATATAGGTTAATAATTCTTTATTGGCATTCTGAATTTAGCTAAGTGGGTGCTTTAAACACATCTCCTTTGCAATCTAATATATTGTACACATTTTGTATCCTCACAGGATGGAAACACACCATTGGATCTTGCAGAGAAAGACTCTGAGTATAAAGAACATTCCCGTATTCTGAAAGATGCATTGGTGAGATAAATAATCATTCATGACGTTTACAACCCTATTTGAGCTTTGAAATATAATTATTAATCCATGAAGTTTGCATCGTCCTCAAGTACTTGTGGATGCCTGAGCATAGATACAAGGAAGAGAGCTGTGCATGCCAAACCTTCACCCACTCACACACACAATTTGCATGTTACTACTACTTAATACTTCGTTTCTGAGAAATATGATTGATATATGGGAAATAGGCAACATATGTTTGTTTCCCAAATCTTACTAACTTTCTCCATCATCAGTGTTGCCAGTGGAGAAACGACCATGCAGCAACTTCAGTCTTCATCATTCTTACTTACACACTTCACATAATTTTATTACTTGGTAGATAATTGACTTCACATAACATGTAGGAAAGCAAGCAATTCTCATTACTGGAGCACACACACACTTATTGCTTACCACTTACTGCATTTTTTAATTCATATTTTTGAGTCCTAGATCTTTTAGACTACGTCATCCAAAAACATTTCCTATTATAATAATGAGAAATACGTAGTACATGAACATACAAATTCTGTCTGTGTGGAGATGTTTGTGTAGGCATGTACAAAGTTTTCCATACTCTCTTCTCTGCCTCTCTGGCCACACAATCGAAAAAGGCCAGGGATGAGGCAACCATAATTTTTGAAAAGGGTAATCAGTATGCTAATAATCATTTCATTCTCTATATCCAGAGAAGTCAATAGAAAACCTGTCACAATGAAAGAGGACAAGTCAGAGGAACAAAGTGAGAAATGCTTTTATTACTGTTAATAGTTTATATTGTGTGGAATGGAGTAAATTTGTCCAAGAGATTTAAAGTAATAAATAATGTAATTATATATTTCATAGTTTGGATGCATAATGAATCTAGTAACATAATCTACCCAATTGATACAACACAAATCAGTTCTATAAATGACTTGTGTTTAATTTACAGATCTGTAAATCAAATACAGCACTACCAGAAGTGTTGTGACTTGCAATATTTGTATTGATTGAAAATAATTATCAACATAACTAGCACTAAAATATTCATTGTATCATTTTTATTGTACATTTTGTATTGCATTTTGCCACATAATAATATTATAGTTGTTTCATTTTCTGTTTTAGCTAAAGTTAAAATGAGAGATTGTTTAATTAACTAATGCTTGATGCAATTAAATGCATGATAATGAATGAGTAATGTTATATAAATACGTGTGATCAGTATTTACTTTAAGATATTTTGTTTGTTAATGGCTATATAGTTGTGTGTAATTAGTTGTGTAATTAACCAAAAGATATCACAATAGCCACGTTATACCTTTTCATTGATAATGGCTGACATGAAGTGGATCTCACTGACTAGACTCTTCACTGTCTCTGTTACAATGATCAGTATTAATAACTATTATATCTAAGGAATTTGTACATGCATGTAGCATTGGCTTGATAATAAAATGATGATCTACACATCATTGATAATTTACATAGTAGCCTTCAATCTTCCACTTTAATTGTGTAAAAAGAGGAATGATGAATAGATGCGTTAAAATTCATCATTCCTCTTTTTACACAATGAGGCTTGGTGTACTTTAACATATATGGTTAGTTGTACTTTACAAGACATATTTTAATTAGTCTTGGAATGAAAAGAACAATAATTTTATTTGTACTGAGGTTTTGATAGTGATAATGAGTTTCCTTACTGGTGCTAATAGTAATTTTCTTATCATCTTAAAAAAAAAATTTAGAAATGTGCAGGATTCCTGTATACTTCAGTATTTTATTGCACATTCTTTAAAACTTTCTTGTCAGGTTTCAAATTAGGGAACTTATGTATTTTTAGTGTTTATTTTTCATTAATATTGAAGCAAATAATGATATTAATATTTATTATTATAGATGACAGTGAAGATAAATCTAAGAAACCAACCAAAACAGTAAAAGGTAACTGGCTATTATGCATAGTTATTTATATTTGATTATGTAATTATTTATCCTGGTTATGAGCAGTTTGGAATAAATAGTTGTTTATAAAGCTTGTATGTTTGAATGCTTGAAGATTTATAATTTAAAGGAATTGAGAGTAGATGTCTCACTTTGTGGAAATTTTTTAAACTAATTTTCCAGTCCACATCCAATTATATCTATATATATACCTGTTCACCATGATAATTATTTCATAGTAATTGTGATGATGATGATGAATAAACTCCTTTACTAAGTTAATTTGGTGGGAATTGTGTACTAATGTTAATTATCAAATGACATGCAAAGCTCATTTTTCCTCCTCTTTACAGATATGAGCTCTAGTGACACCAAGAAACAGGACAAAACCCAGCAAGGTATACTGACTAGTGTACAATTTCAATGGCTTTATCATAAATATTTTAGCTGTAACAGGTCTTGTGTTGAGTTCCTCTGAATGTATAGAAACTTGATAGCCTCAGCTTTAAAAATACTTCTTGCAGTGAATTCATTGTGTAGCATAAATGGGAATTTTGTTATAGTTCATATTATATTTAATGTAATTAAATGACTAGGTATGCATAATGATAAAATATAAAGAGAGAGATACACATGTCCATAAAAAAATCTAAACCATCAGAGGTTTGAAACCAAGACCTTCTGATTGCTAGTCAGATGTTCTATCATTTGAGCTACTGGAGCCAGGTGCATTTCTCAGTTTATATTCTCTCATCATACCTAGTGATTTAATTACAAATTAGTCCATTTATGCATCTGAAAACATCTGTTCATTTGGTGATGATGCCGCCCCCACGATATGTTGCTTTATATGGGTCCAGTTCAAAGGAATTGGTCTTACCTGTCGACCTACAAGAAGTTCTGACAGCACATGCATAGTAGTTGTGGTAGTAGACTAGTGATACCGAGTAGAGAGAGACACATACAGCTGAATTTGCCTGACCTAAGTAGTAAACATTTGACTATGAAATGCTCTTCAGTAACTCAGATGATAGAGCATTTGTCCATCAATCAGAAGGTCTTGGGTTCCAACACCAACTGGATCAAATCTTTCCTGGACATGAATTTCTCTCTTCATATTTTTTCAGTTTCAATTTACTATTGTAAACTTATGTCATCTCCTCATATACTGTTAGCCTCATGTATCTGAGCTATTTCTAAAAGGAGGAAATATATGGGGAAAATGTGTCAGAATTTGTGAACGTCTGGAAGAATTTCTGTATAACCAACAAAATCAGTAGATCATGTCAATTTCACCACAAACATTTGATTACAGTGTAACTGACAATTAGAAAACTTTCTAACTCTGTCCTTAATATTTCTGCTAGAATGAACAATCATTCTGGTATTTGACTTTTTAGGATGTCTTCTATGCAATAAAGTAGGTTAGAATATTCAGCAATCAAATTGGAAGGATATAATATACATATAAAGTGTGATTACAAAATCCTGCTGCTGTAAACAAGTAAAAATGTTTAGTAATCCATCAATTAATTGAAAATTCTTGTATTCTTGTCACAAGTTCTATGACAGTTTTCTCAGTTGTGTCATACATTTAGCTATAATCAGTGAGACTATTTCTCTGTATATGCAGCATCGTAATATTTTCTTGATTATCTTATTAGTGAATTGCTATACTACTAATAATTATATATATTATGTATATCCTCACATTATTTACTGAGAGTAGCAGAATAGATAACTTTTTATTTCCCATTTCTTTACAGAATTTTTACAGATACTAGAAAAAGCAAGAAAGGAAGGTTTCGTGTCCATTAAGTGGACAACGTTTTCAATGTTTGGAGCATCTGGTGTCGGAAAAACTTCCTTGTTAAACCTCCTATTACGAAAAAAACCAGTGCTGGATCATCACAGCACTACTGTTGTCAAATCTCCTGCCGTATGTTTAGTGAGTGAAGTTGCAAATAATGATGATGAGGATGAGGGTACGTCTTCATCTGATGAAAGCCAGGACAGTGGTGATGCCACAGTCGCTGAATTCAGAAGGAATATTATCATTGCTGATGGAAATTGCTACTGGGTGTCCGCAGATGCAGAGGAAGTGAAGATCAAATTCCTCCAGGCCTTAAAACATGGTGTTCGAAGTCGAGTTAGTAAAGCTGAACCACCACCACAATTGATGGAAGACCAACTCCACATAAAGAAAAGAATTCCTGACATAGCATTAGTTAAACCATCACAACTTACTTCCATTTCGACACCAATGACCAAACCTCAACACTCTATTTCTACTTACGATGAATTTCTGGAATTGTTGTCTAAGGTAGAAAAGTCTGATGAGTTGTACAATGCTCATATGATGTATGGTCTGGACTCAGGAGGCCAGGCTGCTTTCCTTGATATCGCTCCAGCTCTATTGCGTTTTAATTCTCTCAACATGATTGTCCTAAGGCTTGACGAAAAGCTTGATGAAAAAGCAAATTTCTTTTTTTCGGTACGTGGGAGAAGAGTTGGCAAAGGTGAGAAAAGGCAGATGAGCACACTTCAGCTTACGAAAGGCTTTATTCGATGCAAATCACTGCTTCGTCCTCCTCATTTGCAAGGGGTTCAGAATGTTCAACAACAGGGAAAGCCAAATTATATAGTAGTTGGTACTTGTTATGATAAGTATAAAATGCTTCAACAAGGTAACCAGCTTGAAGAGAGTATTGATGAAAAAAATAATCGTCTTCGTAGTGAGCTCAAAATGTATGAAGATGTTCGAATTGATTACATTGAAGAAAAAGATGTAATCTTTCCTATTGACACGACAAGTAGAAAAAAGCATGAACTCCATATCGCAAGACGAATCCGTAAGATTACCAGCCAGTCTTACATTACAGCCGAAGTTCCAGCACGTTGGTTCTTCTTCCAATTAGAGCTCAAGTCAAAAGCAAAAGGTCGGAGAGTAATAAGCCTCGAAGAGTGCCTTGAAATTGGAAAATGTATTGGTATGCCAGAAAGTGAGGTAAAAGCTGCTTTGTGGTACTTCCATAATTTGACTTTATATCTCTACTTTGCCGATATTCTACCTAAAGTCGTGTTTCTTGACCCTCAAGTACTATTTGATATGCTCTCTCAGTTAATTGCTGTCTCATATGGAGGTGACCGCTACGATGTTGCCACAATTAAAAATCTCAAGTATAAGGGTATATTCAATCGAGAGTTACTAGATATCATAAATTTACAGGAAGATAGTTTCTCGTCTGACGATTTTCTCAAGCTAATGCAAGGCTTACTGATCATCTCGAAGATCCCTCCCGACACAAAGTATTTTATTCCATGTGTCCTGGATACAATTGATGATCCATTTGAAAATCATCCTGGTGAGAATGTCGAGCCTCTTTTTCTCACATGGGATGATCAGTTGATTCCAAATGGTCTTTTTACAGCACTTGTTGTGTTCCTTCTCGAGCTTGATTCTTCAACTAAATTTAAATTGGGAAGTGATATTTATCGCAACAAAGTGGTCTTGAGGTGTCAAGATTTCGGTGGTACTATGCATTTACTTGACAAAGTAGAATGGCTAGCTATACGCTACTTCGGTCCCTCTCATAACTGTTGCAGTGTTCGTCGTATCGTTCGTAATGGTATGAAATCGGTTGTAGGTCAATTTGGCTGGGATGAATCACTATCATCTGCACAAGAAATGTTTCAATGTAAAATTGTGAAATGCGCTAAGCCATCATTCCATCTCTGTGAGGTGGGTAAAACTAAATCAACACTTACTTGCTCTGGAGGTGATATTACCTGTTCAGCTGATGTGTCCCGTCATCTCTCCTGGTTTGATTCATCAGGTAATTTAAACAGTTCATCATAGTTTCAAAATAACTTTTGAGACATTCATTATGAATAGCTTAGTTTTACCTACACTTAAAAAATGTTTGAAAATGAGTGTTTCATAATTATACTTCATTTACAGATGTATGATACAACCTTTAATCTATCATAACATCATTTTTAACATTGTCTACTTTTATTATTATTAGAAAAACAAGAAACGCTTTTTACAGGAAGTCAATCTGTACAAGAATCTGATCAATCACAGATGAATAATGATGAACTAAAAGGTTTGAGATGGTTTACAAGAAGGGTATTTCAAATGGAGGTCTTATGTATTTACATGTCTGTAATGTAACTCATACTTGTATTGTATTGGGTCTAATATAAATATGAAGGTGTTATCTAACTAGTTCCACTGCATTTAGCGAGAACTATGTGCATTAGTATAATAATGATTGTAATGACACTCATTGTATGTAAATGTATGTCTATTAGCACTCGTAGAAAATAAAGACCAGTGTAAACTTCTATAAATGTGTTCTAAGAATATTGCTTCTGTATAGGATAACCAGAAATGAAAGATAAATTATTATCATTTTATATTACTATTTTGGAATGAACTCTACAGATACCAGACCTGCAAAGATAAGCTCCAACGTATTGAGGTCAAATCAGGCAGAACTATGCAAACTACTAAATATCAGTGATCCTACACTCTTATCATTAACAGTTGAGCTATATGCTAAAGCAGTCATTGATGTGAATGTAAAAATCGAGGTTCTCAAAAAAGGAGGATATGCTGGTGCTGATATTTTACTTACTCATGTACAAATGAAGATTGAGCAGAGTCCTGAATGCTTAGATATCGTTCAGAAATTAATGGAAAATGAACAATTTCTTCATGAAATCATCAAGAAGATGAAGAGGGAAAGCAGGAAGGAACACATTTAATGCATTAACTGTACTGATTGAACATTGTGACACTTTTTCATTTTTTTTTGTCATACTGTAGTATTACTTAGCATTATTAATAAATAATTATTATTTAGCTATACTTAAAGCTTTTTTGACAAACTTCATTTCCATGGAGGATCGCAAACAGTCTTATTATTTCTTGGAAATTACATAATTATATATCACATAGCTCTTGTACTTGTGTAGGAAATAGTCAGGCTTGTTTGCTAAAAGCTTACATCATAGAGGAAGAAGTGAAAAGTTCAAGCAAATTAGGAAAAGGAAAACACACAGTTGTTATAACACATACATGAATTTTATGTTCAGTGATTGTGAGACTACTGTTAAACAATGCAAGTTGTAACTTCAGTTTTTCAAAATATTGTCCATAAAATTATGGATTATTTGCTTTTCGTAAACCAAAACAGCAATTATAACTAGTAAACCAATACACCCAATAACCTATAGTGTAAACATTTGATGAATACACTTACAGCGTAAAACTCAGCACTTAACACTTAGAGGACTGATCTCAAAAACCTGTCACATTTGCCCCTATACACGCACTTGGGAGTGTGTTCCTAATCTTATAAAGCGCTCAAAATATTTGTAATTGGTTTCAAGGATTAATATTGGCTGCAAAAGTTTTGTTTAGCCACAGTTTGGCCTATATACGCAGTAAGATAGTAGCTGGTATGAACATGCAGTAGAGTCATTTTGTTTGCTCCAATTGCTGTCAAAGGTGGGAGAACATTGTATTAGTCTTATAAAGCTCTTGTAAAACATCCAGTAGCTACTGGTATGCAACATGCTGGAAGTAGTAATCTAATAGGAAAATGAATTAATAATTATAATTATAAATAAATGTGTATTATAACTATAATGATATACATATTATGTATAATATAAAAGAGGATAGATTACTACAAACAGACATTTAAGAATAGCTACAGACATTGACTCCATTACAAAATCAATGCTAACACACTATAAGACTACACAAAGAACATTCGCATAATAGTATGGATCAACTTTTTCATCATTTCCAAAGTGAGATCAGGATCATGCTGTTGTTATTCCAACTACTATTCTATCTCTGACCTGATCTCTGTATAGTCCCAGTTCTAGCTTGAGGTGATATAGATGTGGTATGAATAATTGTTTGGCTGATCGATTCTTCTTCATTATGATGTCTTCAGTTGAATCATGCTCTCTTGAATTTTATTTACTTTTGCACTCTGAAGAAGGCATCACGTTTTATATAGCTATGTTGTAGACCTTCTTTCTTCCGTAATAGTATTTCTTGATGTAAGAACTACTTCAGCTTCATCTCCAGAAGAGTAGCAAAAGAATGTATTTGTTTAGCCACACTTTGTTCAGCATATCCATATGGTATACAAACCGTTTGAATGCCTTTTTCCACCATCTTCATTTTTGAAGTTGAAGGGCTCTGGAGATTTCAGGTAAACTTGCAATTGAGCCATGACATTACTTTTCCCAACATCATGTTGTGTTAACAGTCTTCAATTAATAATTCGACTTCCAAGATTACACAATACTCGGTAATTATAATTGTGAAAAAAAGGATGAATTGTAATAACATAGACAATATGTATTATAAAATCAGGGCTAACAGACAATAAGATAATAACTTAGTAATGAATTGAAGTAATATATACTTTGCTAATCTCGTCCCACAGAAAATACAATTTACATTGTATTAAAGCTGTAAGAGGGAAGGGAAAAATGCTGGTAGTCACTGGGACTACCACCCAGGCTCACTGACTTAACCCACAGGTTCTCTCACCAGTGAACCATGACAATGAGACACCATCAGCACTTCACAATCCTCTTATATATTGTTAATATATTACTCTTCAGCTTTACATGGAATTGAGCATTAATTTTTGTGATGAAGTAACACAACTGGTATGCTATATAAACATTAAATCAACATCTCTATCTGAACTAGTACAAACTATAATAACAACAATAAAACCACAAATGCACACATAAATACCAAATAAAATTAATATTAGAACAAATACAGGGAGTGTTGCATTTTACTAGTGAACAAATTGCAGTTGTTTATACAAAAACTGAACTGACTCAACAGAGTTTGACTTATATATAAAAAGCTAAGGAATGTTCTAGAAATCAATAAAACATGTGGGATTATACAGGTTCTAACAAGCCGAGATTATACAAGTGTATAAAATATAAAAATAATTACAATTATAGAAATTATGACCAGTCTAATCAATACAATCAACTTCATCAATACTGCCGTGCTGTACGAAAAGTACAGTTCAACAAATTCACCCAATACAACTCTTATGGCTATTACAATTAGCAAAACCAACAGATCTAGAAATAGTGCAAGTAGAACCAATACAAATAATACCTCCAGTACAAATACCACAGAATATATCACTAATAACCAATACACTATAATTTATAGTTCATTCAACACTAGCAATACAAACAGCACAAATTAATATAAATGAACCCTACACTACCAATACTCCAACTACAATTTAACAAGTACAAACAATAAAACCAATACCACAACTCGTAATAAATCTTTTTAATGGTCAATATCTGAACAATATATCACTAAATGACTTGACATGTACAAAGTATGCATACGCATATACACCTAGCATGTATGCCTAGTATTTAAAAAATACACTAAAATTGACCCATCAAATACTGTCATTAAAACAAATGCAGATGCACATAATACAAAGCTATTGAGTATGAAGGCTATCTATTTAAGATGGCATGCATTAGAAATTTTCCTCCAATCCTCATTGCATATATTCTTGAACAGGTAATAAAAGCACACTCCCAAGTATTTTTACTCATGCACTTGTAGCTAAAATGCTGATTGGAGCAGAAAAAATAACAGTAAGATAAAAACCGGAAATTTGCACATTGCATACACTCAAGTATTTATCGTGTCACAAACTTTCAAAACAAAACGAATTATAATTCAATGTATGGGACGTTGTATTTGCATTTGATATATACAAGTGCTATTACTATCAGTACTATTGATATCAAACAAGTATTATATTCAAACAACACTTATGATTAATAATTCTTGGTTCAATCCTTTTACTCTACGACAGTAATAATGATAGAATAATTATTATTATATATATATATATATATATATATATATATATAAATATATAAATACAGGCAAATAGAATATACAACTCACAATGTAAAATCTGGCTACAAACAATCTAATGTGGTTGTTCTTTTAGACATGGTGCTTAGTTACATCTTGGATTAGATTGGGTTGTATGGATATTGTATCAATAAATGATTAATATTAATGTTATGATGTTCTTATAAGTATATGAATTGATAAATGGAAAACATGTAGTGTTCAGAGTTCAACTAAATTGTCTTTCTGACCTTCAATAACCTCAGCAGATCGAATGGCAGCCACAACTCCATTCTCTGGTATGCATCACGTTTGTATAAGTGATATCCTACCAATTAGTGTACTAAATACAACTGCTCATATTCCATGAATTTTTGTGGAATGGTATATACCTCATATTCTCCACTGTGAACCAGGTGATAGATGGATGAACAACATATGGAGTCAATAGTATTTTACATTCATCTACCAAACTGAAATGAACCTTTATTATGGTATTTTTTTGGATATATATTGGATATTGATAGATTGTACTTCCTGCTGGAACTATAGAATTGTAGAAACAATAGCCATTAGTGACAGTAATAATTTATCCTCCAAAAAGAGACAAATATTATAAATCATAGAGTCTAAGAAATCAAATTTGACGTTCCATAGGCTATCATACCAGTGATGATATCAGACAAAAAGTCAGTTATATATAAAATTTGTGGTGACCTTTAATCACTGACAGTCAATAGAGTCTTGGAACTGGTAAAACCAAAAATTGACAATCTTATTGCTAATCTGTCAGGTGGAACTACCCTTGTTCTCTACCAAGGACATAAGCAGTTAGAACTCTATGATGAATTCAAACAGTACACTGTCATTAACATCTGTTGGGGTTTGTTTTGATATAATCATCTTCTATTCCGTGATTCATCTGCTCTGGCAATATTTCAACATGCAATGGATAGTTTGTTCTCTGCGATTCAAAAAGTCATTGTTTGATATCCTCATAACTGATGTATCTGAAGAGGAACATTTGCACAATTTACAGATAGTATTACAACAATTGGACAGAATCTGAAAAGTGTGTAGGATATTGGTTACCAGTGTCTTATGTCTAGGTCATAAAATTTATGCTCAAATGTTACACCTTATACTTAACAGCTGTAGTCAATTGCCCTACTACAAAAGCAGTAACTGAGTTGAAAGCATTTCTAGCCCTCATGAACTGTTGTTAATTTCATATATACCTCAATTTGCATCCCCATTATCAAATGTTGAGTAATCTTGCCAAGACATTATTTGAACTCTCTAAACATGTTTTAATTCAATTTGATTCTCAGAAAGCTCTTGTTCTCTCATATGATGCCTCCTGTATATAGTATCAGAGCTGTTATATCTCATGGATTATCTGATGGATCCAAACAACTAATTGGATTTGCACCTCAAATGCTACAGCCTGAATAAAAATACACTCAGATTGAGAAGAAGCATATGTATTTGGAATGAAAATGTTTCATTTGTATATAATCTGTATGGTCATCATTTTGATGATCATAAGCCATTGCTCAGTTTACTCTATGAGCATCATGATGTCCTTTCTACATACTACTTCAATTTGAATTCAAAGATGAGTGCTCACACACTCTCTCATTGTATGCACAAATCTACTGATGAGTTGGCATGAAGATTACAACTTACTACATATGTGACCTTGCATGAATTAGAAAATTTCTTGCGCTCACGACTTTTTATTTGCATTTGACACAGTGCTATTAACCTCTGTATATTGATAACAAACACAAATACATTATTATATTTTTTATCATTTATAATACCTTGCATTTTGTTCAAGCATTATAATTATAACAGTAATAATGATGTAATATACAAGCAGATAGAATAGAGCTCACAATTTAAAACCTGACTATAAATAGTTTAATGTAGTTGTTGTGTTATACAGCATTGTACTTCAGTAGGTCTTGGATTGCTTAAATGATTAAGTAAGAAAATAGTACCAATGAATGGTTAACATATTATGATGTCCTGATAATTATATAACCTGACAAATGTGTTCAGAGTTCCACTAACTAGGTCCTTCTGGCCTTCATAACTCAACTGATCGTTACTACTGCAGCCACACCTCCACTCTCACTGCAACTTTCATCACGTGTTCATGAGTATATCCCATCAATTAGAGTATTAAATGATAATAACTACTGAGCATGTGTCATTTCAGTACTGTGAGTCAGGTGATGGATTGATGAAGAACAGATAGCAGATGACCAATTGGAGTGAAGATGTTTTTACATTCATTTACCTAATTGAAAAGACACTTAAGGTATTTCATTAGATAAGTATTAGCGGTTTCTTGTTTCATCTACACCTCAGTGTTTCTACACTGTACAGTTAACTGTTAGGGGTGAGGGTGGGTTTTGTATTTAAAAATTAAAATACTCAATCAATATGCTGCTGCTGGAACTATAAAATTATAGAAACAATAGCCATTAGTGACAGCATGGTTTCATACATGATTTATTCTGGGGGTGGGAAACATTGTATGGGTGTGTGTTGTCGGTTTTTGTATGCCCTTCCTAGGGAGGTCTAGGGGCATGCCCAGGAATATTTTGAAACTTAGGTGTTCAAAGATTGATTTTGGAGTGTTTCTGGCAGCTAGCAGGCTGTAGAGTATTAACAAGTGCTGAAGTGTTTTGATAGATATTTGGGTGCTATTCCCATCTTACATAACATGATAATTTCTGAAACATTCCGGGAAGGAAATCGCAACCACCCCCACCCCCCTCTGTATGAAACGCTGAACAGTGTGTAGTTTAAATGAGACAAATATTGAAGTACTTTAAGCGATAGAGTCTAGGAAACAAAATTGGATGATTTATAATGTACCAGTCTTGCGATTACCTATCAGGAATCATAGGGTCTAGTGATGGTTCTTACTAGGCTCCTGTACAAGGTGCTACACACTTGTATTAGCTGCTAGCACTCTTCTTAGCTTACCCATAATACCTTTCTTTAAATTTCTTTTATAAAGAAAATTGACAATGCCTGGATGATACTGATATAATCATAATATCTACCAAAATTAGAATCACACTGTCTTTCATCATCAGTTGTTTCTGATCTGCCACAATATTTGCCTTATTTTTAGGAGGCATTCTTATACACATGTATACAAATGCCTTGGCTACATAATTCATTAATTATCTGTAATGAATATTTAATTTAATTATTTTTACCCTTCTAGTTGAAAATCCTGGTAAATACCCTGAGTGTACCTTTAGGGTTCAAATCTGAAAACAATTGATGTAGTAATCCTATTCGTTATTTTATTTCCAAATTCTTCATGTGGCATTGTGAGTTCATTTCCTTAAGGTTATTAATGATATTGATTTGATCATGGCATTGATATTTATCATAATACGAAAGTTGTCTCCATTTGACTGATGAATAATATATGTCATTCCTGTCTTATGTAGAATGCTATGTATAGATTTCATAACAAATGAAACACTATTTTATTTCTAAAAACGTTAGCAATGACAACCTAATAAATTTGCTTTAAAATGGTATAAATATCAAAACTAAACAGTTGAAAGTTATAATTAAGTGATTAGTGATGCAGGATTACATAAAACTATTCTAGGGTTTATCATTATTGGAGTTGGGCGTGGTTTTTTATTTATAGAACGATTGTTGCTATTTATAGTAGCAATGGTTACATCAAGAAACTACGGTTATATTCACTCAAAAGAATTCAGATCTAAACAAAGTGGATGTGGCAGAAGCTTAAGGCTATGTGAAATGTCGTGTGCAGTCACGTATTACATGTGGAGATGGCAAAACCATTCTTTAGACAAAGAGGGGCATGACCACTAAATACGATTTTGTTGTATCAGATTGCCCTGCCTTCATAGATGTTAGGAAAGGCTTTAAGCTTGGTTTGAAGTAGGGCTGGGAAAAAGGTTCGAATATTCGAACCTTCGTTCGTTTACTGCGCATTCGAAGCTAAATTTCTCCCTTCGAAGCTTCGCTGCCACGCCCACTTCAATGTTTGCACATGCGCACTTTTGCAATCTAAACGTGTGGTTAAAATTGTGGGTGTATCCAAGAAAAGTTGAGGCTGAGTTGTTGGCTGTTTCTGCCTAAATTTCATTCAAGCGATGCTAAATCCAAGTAGAAATAGTGACAGGAACAAGACTAGTACTTATTATAAAGCAATAATCCAGTTTTGGAGGCATTATATTGCCAAACAAGGTAAGAGCAACATTGATAATAACACGTGCGAACCTTCGAAGGTTCGTTCATTTTTGCCGACGAAGCTTCGAAGGTTGTTTTTCTACCTTCGTCCCAGCCCTAGTTTGAAGTTAGTATAAGGACTGGTGAGTATGTAGACAACTCCACAAATAGAGTCTTACAAATATGAAGCTTCAGTGTTCTTGGTGAATACTTGATGGTCAATTTTTTTGGTTATAAAAATGGAAATTTAGCATTCTGCATACCATTCCTATGATCTATCAATGAATATTTAATTACCATTTCAATTGAATTTTATTATATGCATGTGCATTTTTTGATAAGCTCATATATAGAGCACCATTGACCCAAAGAGATTCGTATTTGGCACATTTCTCTGTTTGGTCCAGATGACTCAGTTAATTATGATTATACATCTACATTCATCCATTTATCTAATCATTCATCTATCTATTCATCCTTTCATCTATTCATTCATCATTGCATCCATTTGTCTATACATCTATTTGTCTATCTACATGTACCATTCATCCATCCATCCACACACACTTTTCATATTTATGTTAATAATCTGTTGTCTCAAATATATTGTAGAGTATGATGACGAATAGATGGAACAAAGAGCCATATGTCTTCATGAAAAGTATAAACAAGAAGTAGTGGGCATTACAATAAAGAGTTGTTGAGGGACAAAGAGTTGTTGAGGGACATCTTGAGATAATGAGAGAAATCTACTCAAGATTCTATCCACTGGTTAGCAAGAGATTATGTGTAGTAACATATTTGTATGTATGTCCGTCTGACGGTCCATGTATCTATCTATCTACATGTATCTATCTATCTATCTATCTATCTATTAGGGGTGGGTGGTATTGGCTAATATTGTACCACGGTATTTTGAAATAGAATATAGCAATACAACTAAATACCGACTAACCATGTGTTTCTATGATTGGTCACACCCACGAGCATTTTTAGTCAACAAACAATGTCTGAAACGTCACAAACAACGTGTTCAGACTTCTACAATACTAGATCTATATATAAAACATACATTTTTGACATAATATAGTATAAGCTCAACAAGAAGTCGCTTATATAAATTGACATGTGCTACCAAAATAAAAGTAACACTCCTCACCACACAAATTTAGCATCTTATGTTGAAGAATAGATGTCTAGCACTCTTTTGTAACTCGATCGCTACTTACAAAAGCCTAACAAACACTGCTAAAGCACTATTTCAGCGGGCCATGTGCTCGAAATTAATTATTTAATTAATCGTATATTTCAATATTTAGGTAAGCAAAAGTTTGCAATACCGTACCGCGGTATAGGAAAGAATATAGAATTTCAACTAAATACCCGGTATACCGCCCACCCCTACTACCTATCTATCTATTTATCTATCTACATGTATCACTCAGGTCTGAAACTGTTGAGTAGACGTTTGATTTTTGTTGTAATGGTGTCACATACACTGGCCAAGAGACCATCAAAACTCTACACATACTAGAAGTAAGTAATGTAGTTGTCTGTATGGCTGTCTGTCTGTTTGTCTGTGTGTCTATCTGTCTGAATATATATCTCTGTATGTTTACCATCCCTCCTCCTCCTCTTCATTCTTCTTCTCCTTCTCTTCATATCAGTTGATTCATTTGAGGTTAATGACATCAGTTGTGATGAGGGACACACTGTGTCACTTATTTCAAATTAATGTTGTGGTAGAATGAACCTCGAATTCTGATGTATCAATTACAAATGTTTTACTCTCACAAGAATAATAACTTAACAACTTAAGGTATGCATGTATGTAGGTATGTATGTACTGTATGTATGTATGTATGTATGTATGTATGTATGTATATATGTATGTATGTATATATGTATGTACTGTATGCATGTATGTATGTATGTATGTATGTATGTATGTATGTATGTATGTATGTATATATGTAAGTGCATGTACTATCTATGTAAAAGAGGGCAGAACGCCCTTCCTTGCTGCTCTGTGGAGAACACTGATGGTACATGTATCATTTATACATGTACCATATACATATAGTATTATACTAAACCATATGTATTGTCATGGTACATATATCAGTATGAACATTTATAAATGTACATGTACATGTAATATTGTATTATTATACTAAACTATATGTAATTTCATGGTACATGTAGTATTATACTAGTAATGTCATGTTACATGTATATGAATCATTGTGAACATTTATACATGTACATGTACATGTAATATTGTATTAGTATACTATAACTCTCCTGTTTTATGAAACTAGAGTTTCTAACTTACTTTGCTGGAAGGAAGAGTTGTTGAGAAAGCTATAGATGTAAAATTTATGCTTCGCTATTAGCAGGAAGATAGCAAGGCGAGTGCTTGAATATTTAGTAGTCGAAAGGCAACGCCCACACCTTTACTTACCTGTATAACTTCCACATTTTAAACAACAGAGACTTATAACTTACTTACTTAGACAGAGGAGCTTCTAACAAAGTCATAGATACCAAATACATGCTTCGTTAGTTGGAAGAAAGTAACAAGACGAGTGTTTGAAAGTTCATTGGTCAGTGCCAACACCTGTACTTAGCGTCTTTGGCAATTCGATCGCTTATAACTTTGGATTGGTTACTAGTATAGCTTCAAGTTTTGCAATGCTTAAAGTACATTTAGTGCACTATCATCAATTCAAAAATACAACCGTTAATACTCATGACGTCTGTAGACGTCATTCGCTTTTAACGGTTTAATGTTTATGACGTATGTACTCGTCATCCGCAGTTAAAGGGTTAAACCATATGTAATGTCATGGTACATGTATCATTAGGAACATTTATACATGTACATGTAGTATTATACTATAATGTCATGTACATGTAGAATTATACTAAACCATATGTAATTTCATGGTACATGTATTATTATGAACATTTATACATGTACATGTACATGTAGTATTACATGTGTATATTAAACCATATGTAATGTCATGGTACATCTATCATTATGAGCATTTATACATGTACAATGTACATGTACTTTGTAGTATTATCCACGGTCACATATAAACTGAAACATTGTAATCATTAAAAACATTTTGCTAATTTCTTTTTTCTTGTGTTAGATATTCAGAACTAGAAGTATACTTCGTCAAGAACTATTTTTCAAGGTTAGCTTTAGTAATAAGACATGAAGAGAGAGTGGGTGGCCTGACAGTAAATAGTAATGATTGAACATACCCACTGATAGTCCTATTGCATGTATACTATAAGAGGTAAAGAATTAATTACATTACTACTTGTGTGATGTCACTTCCAGTTGCTCTCTTCAGGATGAAAGAATTTGCTAAAATAGCTCTATCAATGTTATTATATTTATAAGAATGTAGTGTAAAACTAGAACCCAAGTACTTTATTGTGTTGTGATGAGTGTTTATATGATGTGGTGAGGATACACAAAGACTCAATAGAGTCCATCCTTGGCATGTTGTATATACTTACTCAACACCTTGTAAAATTATATGTAAATGGGATGAAACTGTCATGTGTGTTCAATAGCTACACTGACCTTGAAAACCACAAACCCTACAAATGTGTTAGTTGGTGTACATGTGTAATTTGAGGTGGTGAGTTCAAACCTTTTAGAAATTTTCAATTACAAGCTGCCATTTTGTAGTTACAATCAATTCTCTTCGTTTTGATCGAATTGACCTCTGAATCATTTCACCAATACAGTGAAATTTAATTATATGCAACACTTTTAACATGTCCTCACACATTTAATATGTATATACATGACAGAATTAGCCTTATATTACATCATATATACAAGAAAGTGTAATGCATGTAAAAATCACTAGAAGTATAATTAATATTATTACAAACAGGTTAATTATATTCAAAAGTCAATCTGTAACATTATGAAATATTGGCATCGATACACAAACAGCTTGAAAGAATGTAGCACACTTTAATTCAGGTACTAAAGAAACTGCAGCCTTACATATACTATTAATTGTTTATCAACAATCCTTAGCATATGAATAAATTTAATTGTGTACTTTTAAGTGTTCAGTTTCATATGTTTTCACCATCTTATAGTTAATTTACTATTGTGAAATGGGAATGTAGCGATACACTAAAATTCTATGTAGACATGTTGATTAAGTGTATATGTACATATTTTGACAATTTTAAAGTTATATCACCATTACCATTAGGCCCCTAAAAGTCAATTGGACCAAAAAAAAGATTCTGAGTGCAGAATGGCTGCTCGTAATTGAATAAATCCAAAAGATATGAACTCAGCACCTAAAAGTACACAAATACAACAACTAACACATTCATAGGGTTTGTGGATTTTAATTTATTCATGTTAAAGACATACAAACTCCATAATACACACTGTAATGATTAAATGACATTTGCAAAATCTGACAATAGCGATTTACCAACTATTCCATGTACATGTAGACATGTTTGTGGAGTGTATGTGTACATGTTTTGAGCATTTGTATATTATCATATCTATCAAATAACCAATAGGCCCCTAAATGTCAACTGGACCAAAACAAACATAAAAATGACAGTAACTAGAAAGTGGCTGCTCGTAATTGAAAAATTCTGAAAGGTTTGAACTCAGAAAAGCACTATTACTAAATTTTACCACAATTTCAAAGGTACTTTGTACTATCAAGATCATTATAGCTATTAAACATGATTCATCACATTGATAATATCAGGAGCGCATGAACCCCGCCGAAGGCTGGGAAGGAGCGTACAACTGCTATATGAAATGCTGTGTCAACCTTTGTCGAACGAATTGCACAAAATGCCCATATATGGGTAAACAAGGCAGAGGCGTTAAGTGGCTGACGATACACAAAATTAAAAATTTACTGACAAACTCCGCCCAATGCATGTGCAGTATAGTACTAGTATACCCTAGGATAGAGAAAGGCAGCTGTAGCGAGCCTATGTTCCATGAAGAGAAGCACATCAACATCGCTTGCTTCACTACTTCAAGAGGCAACGAAGAATATGGGAGTATATAAAAAAGTGGCAGCCCAAAAAGAAAAGGCTACAGGCCAAAACAATGACGGATAAACTTCACAAGAACTTCCAAGGAAGGTTAGTTGCTCATGAAATGAACAGCACCCACTTCTCTCACTCTACTTATAAGATACATCACCTCCTTCTTCAACAGCTTTCTAGTATATGGAACGTTTAGCAGCTTTTGTCGCCATTTTTATCACATGCAGCACACGGCGCTTGGCGTGTATGTTTACACTATAGCACTTCAAACACATTAAGAATATCATTATCTGAAGTACTTTCATTTGACAAAGGTTGACACAGCTTTCATATAGCTGTTGTACGCTTCTTGGGATTCATGCGCTCCTGATATTATAAATACTGTATATAATTTCACGAGGTGTTGAGTAAGTATATACAACATGCCAAGGACAGACCCTATTGAGTCTTTGTGTATCCTCACCACATCATATAAACACTCATCACAAGACAATAAAGTACTTGGGTTCTTGTTTTTCACTACATTCTGTTAAATGGAATAATATCACAGAGCAAGTTTCGTTCGTCCTTAAGATTGTAAGAAGAGATGTCACACAGTAGTAATGTAATTCATCAGCTCATACACGCAAAAGGACTATTGGTGGGTACATGTATGTTTGGCATTAATTGTTTCCTGTAACACTACCACCCTCTCTGTCTTCAAGTCTTATAAAGCTAACCTTAGAAAATAGTTCTCTAACAATGGATATTCTACCTATATGTACATCACATTCAATGATGACTCAACTCGTCAGGAAGATGTAAAAGGATCATGCTGATAGAACGGTATTTCATTAATATCCATACTACAGGATACACACAACTTATGGTGTATATGTAATATACATGAATATTAACAAGATGCCATTCTTTGAGCATGATCCAATGTAAAGACAAATGATTTATATATAATTATATATTGATGAGGGATTAGTTTGATAAGGTGACATAACAAGTCAACATACATGAAGTACACATACCTTAGTAGTAACCACCAAAAAGAATAATTTCAACCTTCAGCTTGGTTATCCCTCTATTACTTTAAATCAATCAAGCAACTTCAGTTCCACCATTCATATTCTATCAGTACATGATTGCCTGATCCAAACCGAGTATGAATTAACACCAGTTCATCAAGTCACAGTCCACACTGACTTTGGCACATATTTCTCTTGTACAAAATTTCATCACAATGTCTGGTAGGCTAGTGAGTTATTAAATTAATAACAGTATCACATGACATAATCAGGCAGGAGAACAGTCATTTTGAACCATCTAGAAAAGGTGGAAATGATGAAAGTTGCAACAGTGGTAAGTTCTTCATTTTATGTATATATATTTATTTACATGTAGGTCTATATTTTACTTAAGCACAAAGGAACCTGTAACTTGTAAAAGATGAGATAACCAAATAAGCATATTATTCTGTTAATGAAGTATGAAAAGTACTTGAGTTGAGAAGATGGTGAAAAGTACATGCTAGACAACAAGGCAGTGCACAAGGCCACAAGCATGTTAATTATGAGTGTAGAAAGATACGCTTACATACAAGAATGGCAGAGCTCGAGAGAGATGTTCTTAATAAAGCCAGGTACATGACTATACTCATATATGGTAAATCTTATTACCCTTGACTTCATTATACAAACATTTCCTCCTCTTCACAGATATTATAACAGGTACAGGTATATGTCACTTGTACAGTACATGTACATTGTATATGTATAATGTACATGTATATGTACAATGTACATGTATATGTCACTTGCACAGTACATCCACATGTACATTATGTAGTAGTAGTACTAGTAATATGTAGCAATAGTACTAGTAATAGTACTAGTAACTTGTAATATATAAACTAGACAGCACAGTACATGTAGTAGTAACAGTTTACACAGCAGGAGTAAAATAATTACCTGTACATGACATACTCTACTAGTAGCTATTGATAACAGTTGTCTAGTATAATTAAATTGTGTATGTGCATTTCATCTCATTACCACATAATGTTAATTAGTCTGGACATTGACTGAGAAAACTCATATTCATCCAGGCCCTATATTTCATTGTAGAGTACAGTTCTGTATTATACAGTGCATGTATATCACAGTTTTTGATAAGTCTTGAAGCATGGGCCAAATTGGTTCAAAAATGGTTAGTGTGTGCACCATTGGGAATACATCTTGACCAAATTAACAAAGAGGTAATGCTATTAGTGACAATAAAATCATAATTAACTGCGCCACTTGCTCAAAGAGAGAACTGTGCAGTGCCAAATAAGAAGCTCTTTGGGCCAATGGTGCACCATATAAGTTTTTCAAAAACACTGATGTATATGTACATGTACATGTAATAAATTACAAATGTACATGTACAATAGAAATTGTATAATTAAACAAAGGTAGTGTGACATAAATTACTTAATATACATGTATGACAAAGTGTATAGGAGCATGCATAGAGTATACACTGATCAAGTGATCAGGGACATGTAATGTATTGAGTATATAGTGATCGAGTGATCAGGGACATGTAATGTATTGAGTATACAGTGATCACGCTCCTAGTGATGTTGATGCACAAAGTGAAATCCAACTCTTCCTTGAGATTCTTTCACAGCTTTCTGGTGACATGCCACAAGTCCCGAAGTTTTGAGAAGCTTTGAAGTGGAAGATCACTGTAGGGTGCTTAGAACCAGTAACACAACTTGATAAATGAGCTGAATGCTGCACAGAAGGGATCTGTGATTGTGTGGTTGCTGCATTATCCATCATGGTTTGCAATGTGGTAACATAACTACTTAACACATCATGATTACATTGTAAATACAACATGTATTATTATAAAGGTCATGTACTTTTCGCAAGTGTGATGCTCTCCCTCTCTTTATATTATGTACTCTTGGTATAACTAATAGTCAACTCCTTGTTTACACACAACACAAAAAACATTGTGATGGGCAATACTACTGATGATTAATTAAAATACATGTATTCACTAATTGAGTATCTGATGATTACTTTGTGATTACTTTGCTAATGAGTACATGTATACAATATGTGACATAGTCATAATTCACATTGTATAAACAGATATTTAGAGCTGTATTCATTAGTACCTGTATAACATATTGTATTTATACTATGGAAGTAATGTAACAAGTAATTGAATTTTAAGACAAATGTAATCAGGAATCACAATTGATTATAATTCTACAGTATTACTCATCCCTAGTAATAATGAACGGGGTATTATCAGGCTTTCATTTAGAAAAATTGTAAAGGGGGGGCAAAAGTTGAATGTTGAGAACTTTGGGGGGGGGGGGGGGGCGATGTATAGCATTGGTGTGGTCTGCACACGAACTGCCTAGGGGGGTGTGGGGGCATGCTCCCCCAGGGATTTTTTTGGTGTTAGACTCTCTGAGGTCATTTCTGGCGCATTTTCAGACCACAATAATGTAACTGTTTGAGATACGTTGTACTATTAACATTAAAAATATTTTTGGGCAACCAAATTCCCAAGGGGGGGCAAGACTCTAGCAAAGGGAGGCGAATGCGCCCCCCCCCTAAATGAAACCCTGATTATGAAACAAAATATAACACTGCTTTATGTTATTGATTTCCTTATTGAGCAAACATTTCAAATTTCAATATTATAGCTTGTTTAATTGTCATAACTTGTTTCTTATAATCAGCCCACACAATTTCCTGTTAGTACATGTAACTACTATAGATGTCTACACAACAGCCTCTGTGTTTTATTATCTGTTCTGTGATCTATACAATGCCAGTAACAAGGAAACTCTCTTTTGACAATAATGTGTTTAGTACTCAGCTATTCATTTATTGTTTGTGTATGTGCAGATATATAACATGTGTACATTAATTAGCATTTGAATGACAAAATTGAGTATTTGTTTCAGCTCTTATTTTAAAATTCATTATTTTGTTTAAAGGTTTTTTTCAGGAACAAATACATGTATAATTATATTATCCTGAGAATGAATCAATGTTAATTTGTTTAGTAATATTTACAAGTATTATATTCTATATTGAATAGTACATGTCATAATAAACCATACAATGTACATTCATGTAGTATGTAAATACTATTATGTACAACATCTTATGTGTTATTACTTCATATAAGGAGTCACACAATAATGTTATATATGTGACCTAATGTTTCCTGCACGATTGTTATCATCAAACCCTTACATGTACCTTCAATCGCTCATCATTCCGCCATTTTGTACAGGAAGTCAATTGGTATCAAGGAAGGGGTATTATTAAGCTTGTTGGATACCAAATTTCATTTACTTCCTGTACAAAATGGCGGAATGACGAGTGATTGAATGTAAGCGTTTGATCATAATAATTTTGTGGGAAAAGGTCACTTTTCAAAAATTAAGTCAAATATAGTCTCATATGAAGTATGTTTTGTATATACATGTAAATGTCATTAGGATTATACCACAATTCATTCAAGCATGAAATTATTATTTCTGCCGCAAACCATAGGCACAAGGGTATGGTAATCATATTGTGTGTCTGTGTGTTTGCAAACATTTCTGAAAACTACCAAGATTAGCAGCTCAAACGAGCTACTGGCAGACTTCATTGTATTCTTATTATAGATGTTATAAATTGTAGGGCTGCAACAAATATTCACTCAGTTCGAATATTCATTCGTTGTTTTTGTATTCCAATGTATTTTTAGCATCCAGATATTTGCTAATGTTTGCACATGCACAGAAAGTGAACACGTGAAATTATACATGTAATTACAATAAAATGTGAGCGGAGAAGTTTCTTGCTCCATGTTACCGGCTTTCTATACCTGTAGAGTACTGAACAAATAGTTTTAAACAAGATATATAGAGAAAAAAGTATCCCTATGATTGCTTTGTGGGGTCCCCAGCATTCAGTAATCGTGGCTAACTTTATGAACCCTGAAATACATCAGCCTATTATAGTTATTATTTTGATTATCTACTCTGTTTACCTTTTAAAGAACCTTGTAGAACTTTAAATATATTTCAGGTAGAATAGCTAGCTATTAGTTCCAGTTTCTACGTAAGCTACACTGCTTTCTTTCTGCTTATCTGTAGATCTTGAGCGCGCGTACTTTTACGCGCCACGCCCATTAATTGACCGAGCCCCCCGGGAATGATGTAACTTCCTTAACTACGTATACAACGCATACTCGCGTAAGTGACACAAACATATATATATATATATATATATAGTTCGAACCCGTGGGAAAGCAATCATAGGGATGGCCCTACGGGCCATAAAAACTTTGCCTGTTGCTATAAACATCTATACCAGTTGGTTACAGCAAAATGGAGTAACCTTTGATATTTCACTAGAAATGATATTTCTCTGAAAGCAAACAAATATCAGGATATTTGTTCATTAAACTAAGCACATATCCAGACACGAAAAACTACTATTTGTTGCAGCCCTAATAAATTGTACATACTGTACTAATCACTCTGGAATGTGCTTATAATAACAAGAAATGAAGCGTCACAATAATAATATACCATAGGTTATACATAATTACTATAATATTATACATTATATACTATACTTTATTATATGACATGTACTTTATATACTATTCAAAATCAAAAGAAACTAGTATTTGTAAACATTACCTTATAGGGAAAAACAATTTGGCATATTTTACAATTAGAGTTATCCCACATTGAATGATGCCAAGACTTTTCATAACTTACTATTGTATGTTTACACCACATCCATTGACATGTATCTTGTGATGAGATATAAGACTGAAACGATTTGTTGTTTACAGGTACTGAGTGACTATTTTATAATGTAAAAGGGAATTTATAATACATTACATTTTATAGTGGAGATACACAACAACAGTTTATACGTATAATACTGTACTGCATATAATATTGTTATACAGAATTTCCAGTTTATATTATTATAATTTAAACATCAACTGATGTGGTGTAAACATACAATAGTAAGTTATGAAAAGTCTTGGCTTAATACAAAACATCATTATAAAAATGTATTACACTTATGTACACAAGTACATGTATGACTATATGTATGTACATGTGTATACTATACAATGTATAGTTATACACAGTACCTGTATCAAAATCTGGATAGTATTTTTCTGATGTGATATTCAAGTTTTCTATATACATGTACCTCTATATAAGTCTACAATTAATTGTGTCCACTAAATTTAGCGATTTTTAAATGCTCAGATTTAGCATATAGAATTTCTGACCCATCCCTAATATATAACATATCTAACATGTACACATTCATTAAATATATTTTTTTAACATGTACATTTATTACGTTAGTCACTAAAGTTGATAAAATTAGTAGATGTGATTAAAAGTGGACAATATAGACATACATGTGTATATAAACACAGGTATTGTACACATACATATACTTCTTTCTACATAATTATATATTTTCTAGTGTACATGTACATGTACATTTGTAATTTATTACATGTACATATACATCAGTGTTTTTGATAAACTCATATGGTGCATTATTGGCCCAAAGAGCTTCTTATTTGGCACTGCACAGTTCTCTCTTTGGGCCAGTGGCGCAATTAATTATGATTATATTGTCACTAACAGCATTACTTCTTTGTTAATTGGGTCAAGATGTATTTCCAATGGCACACACATCAACCATTTTTGACCCAATTTAGCCCATGCTTCAAAACATATCAAACACTCTGTTATACGCATATGTACTGTATAGTACAGAACTGTACTATATAGTATAGTACAATAAAATATAGGGCCTGGATGAATATGAGTTTTCTCTAGTCCAATGTCCAGACTAATTACCATCATGTGGTAATGAAGATGAAATGCACATACACAATATAATTATGACTAATAGTTGATATACAAGCTAGAACTGTTATCAATAGCTACTAGTAGAGTATGTCATGTACAGGTAATTATTTTACTCCTGCTGTGTAAACTGTTACTACTACATGTACTGTGCTGTCTAGTTTATATATTACAAGCTACTAGTACTATTGCTACATATTGTACATATTCATGTACTGTACAAGTGATATATACATATACAATGTACGTGTACATGTACTGTACAAGTGACATGTACATGTACATGTACCTGTTATAATATCTGTGAAGAGGAGGAAATGTTTGTATTGTGAAGTCAAGGGTAATAAAATTACCCTTGACTATTGAGTATAGTCATGTACTATTACAATGTAATTTATAAACTGTGTATTCTTCTAAATACAATGTACATAAAACTATTATGTATAGTAGTACATAGTTTCATACAGTAGGGGAGGGGAATAGACCAAATTTATGATCACTGTATACACAATACATTACGTGTCCCTGATCACATGATCACTGTATACACAATACATTACGTGTCCCTGATCACATGATCACTGTATACACAATACATTACGTGTCCCTGATCACTTGATCACTGTATACTCAATACATGTTCTTACACACACCGTCATACATGTATATTAAATAATTTATGTCACACATATTGTGTAAGAATACTGGTGGGAGTAATAATCAGTCTCTAACATTTACATGATACTATATGTACATTCTAGTTTGGTTCACACAAGACAGGTACATGTACATGTTTGTATGCTGTCATGATAGTATTGAACTTTAGAAATTTCATGTGTTGGGGGGTTTGGGTTTTTGAGGGGGAATATGGATGGATGTTGGAGGTTAGGCTACAAAACTGAATTATTGCTTTGGGTTCTACTTTATAACAGATACCATTCTTGTTGTATCTACTCAGAATGCACACAAATCCACAACTAAAATATAATTATACCATTTACTGTAAATCCCATAATTTTAACGACCATTATATTTAACGTTTTATGAATGTGTAAGGGTTTAACGAACATTTATGTTAACGATTTTCATTTTTTAATGATTTTCATTTTCAAACATTTCAGTAATGCCAATTTTTTCAAAAGGTTTCTTTAGAGTTTCTTTCTTGTCAGATAGTGTGGAGATAGCTGAAATCACCCAGTTAGTATGCAAGGGGTTTATCACCAAAGCTCTAAGATCCACCTTGATATCGCTCACAGACTTTCCTTCATCCATAGCTACTCTCACTTCATCTGTGTACCATCTTGAAAACGAAGCTTTCATCATTTATTTAAAGTCTCCATTGACTCCAACATCTAGGGGCTGCAGCTCTCCTGTGCAACTAGCAGGAACATACACTTGATGTATGCTGTTCTCCTGAAGTTTTGCCAAAACATTACTACAACGATGAGCAGCAAATACACTCGAAAATAGCTAACGCAGGATGGTCATCTGCTAGTTCCAGTTCCCTCCTTGTTTCCACAACATAAGGAATGATAACGTTATCGAAGTACTCAATCATTGTTTCTGCTGTACTCCAATGATTTTCACTGTGTGTAACATTCCCCTTAGTTGGAAATGTTATTTTAGGGTGCCAACCATTAGTCTTCCCCTGATATATCTACTGGGGAGGTAGGAGTGTTCCCGAAACTGTAACTGCCAATACAACTGTGATTTCCCTTTTGTCTTCCTTTCCTACCACTGAAACTTGTGTACAACCTTGTTCAGCCATAGTCCAGCAGCTCACAGGTACCAATTTGGAACCAGTTTGATCCCAATTTATCAGTAACTCAGAAGGTATGCTGTGAGTTACTACTTCATCTTGAATTCTTCTCAAGAAAGCCAGTTTCAGCTCAGGAAAGTCAACAGGGAGTTTTCTTGCTGCTTTAGTGGCTTTCCTCTTAACAAAGTTCCTACGGTGTAAGAATGACTGGGCCCATTTCTTGCCAAGATCCAGGTGGCCACCATACTCTTTCAGCAAACTGGGATTTTTATGTGATATGATACCTTTTGCTGCTGCTATGACGATGTTACAATTCACAACACCTCCTGCTTCACGAAGTTGGCGAACATACATGTAAGCAGCAACCTGATCATCAAATTCTCCGACAAGTAAAGGTCTGCCTAAGGTAGCATGAGGCAAACTAGTGATAGCATCAGCATCACTGAGAGTCTTCAACTTTGAGAGGTACATGTAAGTACGCTTGAAATTTCTCACAGTTCCTTCAGAGAGCTCATAACATAACTCCTTAGAGAACTTCTCAACTGTGGATTTGTTTCCATTTTCACAGGTGTACTTTGCAATTTTAAGTCGAAGTGTAGCATCATAATGATGATATTGATCTCTTTTTTTTCCCCTTTAGTGGCAGCAAGTACCTCTTCATTGGCAGCAGCAACCCCCCATCTCCACTGGGATCTGGCAAGAAAGATAGACTGGAGGACCTGGCTGGTGTCAACCAACGACGGATAGACATCTTTACTAGTTTACTTAGCTTAGACAACGTGTTTTTTATCTGCGCATGCGCAAACTTTACCTAAATTATAACGACCATTAATTTTAACGAAAATCAACTTTTCGTTAATTTCGTTAACATTAATGGACCGTTAACATTTATGGGATTTACAGTATTATTTATTGGGATAGTCTACCTGTAACTACATGTATGTATGTATACATAATTGTGTTTTACTCTTTTTCTGGATTAACATTAGTACATTTCCAGAAACTAAACATGTGAATCTATAATTACAACAAAATGTTGGCAACAATAATTTTTGTTGTGTTAAATACAGGCTTTCTATACTTGTAGAGTACTGAAAAAACACCAAGGATATAGGTTTAATCATACATAGTAGCTACGTACAGCAAAATGGTAGAAATGAATAAACAAATATATATTGGAGTCTTAATATATATATACATGTGTATTTGCCAACACTTTGGTACCAAACAGAAAATATAGACAATCAATTATTATAACTACATTTATGATACAATTCTACATGTTATAATTGTTTGGTATAATTCTTGTAGTATACTAAGTCACATGATAATAGTTTCCATAGTAATTATTATGATGATATAATAGGTGGATGTAAGTATCACATGTACATGTACTGTTAACAAATCCAATTTTGTCTCATTAGCACATTATATGTAATATGTTATATGAAAGCTGTTTAGAAGTGGTTAATTTATCTGCTGAGAGATGATTACTCTTGACCAGTATAGTTCAGTGTGGATAGAACACTGTGTACGTAATAATTACACAATTTGCACTTTTCATTAAAGTAATTCAGTTTCGCATAATTTTTTAAATGATGCTACTATGAAGTCATCACATATTGTTATTACATGATATTGATAAGAAGCCTAATGAAACATAAATAATTGTATTTACACATTTACACATAATTATTTGTGGGCTAATTAAATCACTTGTATATGTTCACATAGATTTGATACATAATTACACATACATACATTTATATACATACAAGCCCAGACTTATACACCTGCATATTGGACATGATGTGCATACTTTTGTACTTGATTGTACTTCAATACATGTAAATGTTTTTGAGTACTTCATTATATTTTGTGCTTCAAGATGTCAGTAATTACACTCATACTTAAGTACAAATACGGTGTACTTGTCCTATATGTATGATGTATATACATACGGTACATACATTTATTATGTACCTTGTTCAGAAGGACTTTTGATTCTATTGGTTCATTGGTGAAACAAGCAGAAGAAGATGAGGAGGAAGAGGATTAAATTAGGACTGTCAAGATTGAAATACATTAATCATCTGAAAAACTAAGTTTTTCCCAGTCAACTTCATGTTTCTCACTCAGTTTCTCCTACGAAAATAGAAATTGGTCCACATAGGTATACAAGATTATCTTCTAAAATGCAAAATTTGAAAGATGTTAGATTTATAACGTATACAAAACCATGATGTTTACATAGTATAATCACACAGTCTGGTCTATGATATATAATAATAAAACATTATAAAAGAAAATGAAAAATGCAATGAGATGGCAAAAAATACATACATAAATTCAAAATGAACTCACAAAACAATGCACAAACACTACATGTATTGGTTTGTGGTTCATTATATATATTGGGAATGAGTCTTAATACATGTAGTTCATTCGTGTATTGTGAATGGGTCTTAATATTTCATTACTTGCATTGCGAATAGGTACTAGAACATGTGTAGTTCATTACGTGTATTGGGAATGAGTACCAGTGATTCATTACATGCATTGGCAATGAGTCTTGGTATTTCATTAAAAGTATTGTGAATGAATCCTAATAATTCATTACATGTATTGGGAATAATTCATTACATGCATTGGGAATGAGTCCTAATAATTCATTACATGTATTGTGAATGAGTTTTGGTATTTCATTAAATGTACTGGAAATAAATGTTGATAGTTCATTACATATATTGGTAAAAAGTTCTTGTAGTTGATTACGTGTATCAGAAATGAGTACTGGAAGTTCATGTAATGAATTACTATATAGGACTTCACATTTATTGAACTACCAGGATTCTCATGTACATGTATTAGGAATGGGATGGAATTTCGTTCATAGATATAAGGTTTGTAACTTAGCGAACTAATAACATACCAACTATTTGTCTTCATACAATACACTTCTTATCTGTGGAAGAGGGAAAAAGATCTAAAGTTATATATATTACATGTATGTATAATAATGTATAATATTATTAGTAATCACATAAATTACTCTAGACATTTACATGGTGAGGTTTACAATACATGTATTCTCATCTTGTTTACATTTCTCTAGTCTGATAATTTTGTTGGTAATAGTGAAAAAGATACAGTAATATCAAGAAAGTACTTGACTGATCTAACAATAACGAGGACGCAACATAATCCAAAATCACCAAAAAATTGACTTCCAAGTTGAAAGCTTACTTCAAATTACAATTTGAAAATTAGGATTTATGTAAAAGAATGGCATTCCGATTGGGCATGGTAAAGGGTAGATTAAAAGCTTACTCTCCATAGACTCTAGGACTGAAGACACACTATCTTTAAATATTCAATGTCAATGCTGTTCTAGGAAACTAGAAACAAAAGGAAACAAATTAAAGTTTAATTAAGGTCAGGTTTAGTCTTGGTACCCACCGGTGACCCCATTAGCATAGAGTGGAGGGGTCTGGAATCACACGTATCATAGAGTTGTCTCAAATACTTAAGCACTGTGTACACACAATACGCATGCGGTTCAGTTCCCCAAGATTTCTGGGGAAAGGAGGCAACTCAATGGTGAGTGTAATACCAGACCCCTTCCTGTTTATGCAAAGGGGGCAGATACCCAGACTACATCAGGTTTGCAATGCACATGAGTATTGTAAAACCACATTAATAAATTTTACATTTGAATTTATTAGTAAATGTAATTTTGACTATGATACGCCATCGAGCTAGTTTCAGGACCCTTGAGGTATATATTATGCATTTGCCGAAAATATACATAATCATTTATTATCAAAGTTTATATCACTCACCCTTAAAATGTTGCCATTCTTCAGTACACCACCTCATGAAGTGCAGATCATATCGACACGCCCACTCAGGATGTGACATCGACATCACCTAAAATTATTTAGCTGTAGTGGAACTGTTTATGCCGAGCGAGGTATGTCTGAATATAGTATACTGTCTATAGATGTATATTTGGTTTAGTGGAGAGGATTGATAAACTATGCGACGTTGAGTTCATATAAAATGGTATTGAGGATAACTTTTACCCAAGACATTCGAAAAAGGGCTGCTCTTATTCATCACTGAGTACATTTTTGTACTTTGCTGAAGGCTGGTCTATAATTATTGAATCGGAATTTATCTTAATCTAGCTGTTGTGTAGGGGAAGATATACTCTACTCATCTCAATTTTGGAGAGTATCACCAAGTCCAGAATTACTAGAGACAGATTTTTTGACACTGACTACTTGTAGTGTTCATTCATAGTGTACTATTAAGTATGTGGAATTGAGTTTCTCTATTTCTATAATAATAATTATTAGACTGTTAGACTTTGAACATCATAAAGGTTTGACAGTAAATAGCTTTTTATCAGTTGAGAATGGAATGCCTTCCTTACATCTTATTATCAATGAAACAATAAATTCCATTACCTAATAGTGCACTGTCATAAATAATGTTATTATGCAGTTATAAAGTTATGTCTTTTGTTTAGGATTTTATATACCCCCTCCCCCCCCGTACAATATCATTACTATAGTTCCAATATAATACACATAGGACAATCAAAAATTTGTTGCAGTTGATCTGTTGTTCAGTATTTCTAACTGTCTCCTAACCCAAACTAGTTTGTAAATGATAATTATTATACAAACAGAATTACGTGTACATACTCAGAGTTTTTAACTGATTGTATCTAAACTGTATATCTACAGATATTAAATTAGAGTTATCTTTGAGGATTCATAGAACACATCTGTCCTTATAAAGGAGATCATCAGCTAAACCCACTGTTATCATATCGTATTCTTGGTACGTGTATGTTAGCATGTATTTCCAATTGTGATTTATAATAATAACAATAATAATAATATTATTATTATGATTATCAGTTTAATGTGTATATAGTAGTGCTGAAATGAATATTTGTTTATCTAGATAGTAAAAACACAGAAGTTGTTATATCATCATGTGCAGTAGTTACTTGCAGCTAATGATTATGCTAAGATTTAATTCACTAGTATTTTGCTAGAATCAAGTTGTCATAGATAAGATAACTCTGAATAATCATTTGATAAGGAGAGTGACTCTTCGTATATCAAAAAATAGTATTTGTTTTAGTTCTGTTGTACACAATATCAATAGTCAGGCTATGAAATTTAATGTTCTTATAGTATTCATGATTTCTATATGAAAATAATTATGTGTCCTTCAATGATATAATAATGATATATAGCAATTGTGACATATTAATTTGTAATCAATAATCATCTTATCAAGGGTTACTTTAACTTGCTTGTTAGGTTTCTACTTTTACAAATTGACGGTATTAAATGTCAATGGCATCCACAACTTTTTTGACAAATGAAGAGAAACGAAAACTCGTAAGTAAATTATAATGACTATAATTATTGATATTTTTATGGCTCGTAGGGCCATTTCTATGATTGCTTTAATTCCTACGGATTTGAACTATATAGGGCTGCAACGAACATTCGCTCTGTTTGGATATCCGCTCATTATTTTCGTATTCGAATGTATTTTTTAGTATCCGGATATTTGTTTAATGTTTGCACATGCGCAGAAATTGAACACATGAAATTATATATAACTGCAATAAAATGGCCGTGGAGAAGTTTCTTCTTACGTGTTACTGGCTTTCTACACCTGTAGAGTACTGAATGGATAGTTTAAACAACTTTGGCTGTTGTTATAAACATCTATAGCAACTGTTAACAGCAAAATGGTGAGCTAATATTTGATATCTCACTAGAAACGATTTATGACAAAGTTTTTCTGAAAGCATGAGAATATTGGGATATTCGTTCGTTAAACTAAGCGAATTTCCAGATACCAAAAACTACTATTCATCGCAGCCCTAATATATATTCTTGTGTCCACTTGCACGAGTATGCGTTCCATACGTAGTTTAGGCAGTGACGTAATTTTGGGGGCTCGGTCAAGGTGTGGCGCGTAAAAGAACTCACACTTGAGCTCTACAGACAAGCAGAAAGAAAGCGGCTTGTAGCTAAGTAGCTTACGTAGAAACTGGAACTGATAGCCAGCTATTTTCCCTGAAATATATTCCTAAAGTTCTACAAAGTACTTTAAAATGTAAGGAGAATAGATAATCAAAATAATAACTATAATAGGCTGCTGCGTTTCGGATAAAGACATCCATGATTACAAAGTTCTGGACACCACAAAGCAATCATAGGTATGCTTTTTTTATATATCTTCTTATGAATATAATTTTTTCCTCATCATTATATGCTGGCTATAGTTGTCTAAAGTAACAAATCATCCATGATACCTAAATTGCAATATTGTAATTCTGTTTTCAGCAAGCAAAATATTTTCTCCTCTACTATTTTGGTTATAGACATTGTACAAATATTAAAATAGCATTGATTAGACCACTCTGATTCTTAATACTTTACTATAACTATTAATCTTATTCAGTGTAATCTACATGACAGAGGGAAGAAGGGAAAATGTAGATGTAATTATAGATTAGAAGACATTTGATACTTCATGTTAAGTGTTTTACCACTCTCCAGTGATTTCACTCTAAAATTTAATTCAGATTATTGTTTCTATAAGTATTTTATAAATATTGTGTGACTTGTGTCATACATGCTTACTCACCTGATAAGCATATTAATTTTGTTTTTTTTTCGCTTCCCATCAATTGTCACACCTCCCATATGCAATTAGATTGTAGCTCATTGCAATCTGATTGGTCAATTAGAGGTTTCTAAATCCCGTAGTAAACCTACTTTTAATTAATTAGTAAACCTATAATCACTTAGTAAACCTGTTGCAATGTTGCTATAGGAATTTCACACAACAAACAGAAGCAAAGTTTTTTGTATGGCTGGATCTGATGATTTGTACAAGCGATAGACTGAGAAAGTCGCTAAAGTGTGGGCGTTGACCGCTGACTACTGCATTTGTAAAAAACACTCGTCTAGCTGCTTTCTACCAACAAATGAAGAATGGTTTTAATATCCACGGCCTTCATAAAAGGTCTACTGTCCAACTAAATAAGCTAAAATCTTCAGCTTTTTGAAATCCAAAAGTTACACAGCTGACAAAAGATAGACACTCGCGCTACCTTGCTGTCTTTCTACAACTAAAGAAGAGTACCACATGGCTTTCTTGTTATTTCTTCTATGATTCTATCCAACAAAATAATAACTATAATCTAAAAAGCTTAGATACTGTATTCTTGGTTTCCACGCGCAATAGAACTACCTTGGAAACATTAATTACTTCGGGCTCCGCCCTCAGTAATTAAACTGTTTCCGCGGTAGTTCTATTGCTCGTAGAAACCTCGAATACAGTATCTAACCTATATTTATGCTAGTGAATTTCTCATAATTCAACTTTACAGCACTGTCTCAATTTTCATGTTTAGCAAAATCGTAATAAATTTTGTTATTGTGATAATGCATTTTTATTATAGTCTGATACATATTTCTGTTCAATGGTAGCATGGTGTACATGATATTTAGAATAAGGATATGTGAGCAGGGTTCTATCTAGAAATTTTAGTTTGGGTGAGAACATATATAATGTCACAGCATGCATGTTACTGTATCAGTAGTGTACAGACGGTATAACGTGTAACTTAGAGCAGTAGTTAATTTTATAATGAACTTTTTCTTTTTTTAATTGTCCTATAATTGTCTAAATTTTGTTCTAATATTTCATCTGTGAGATGATCGGGGCCTTCAATTCATATTCTCATGGTGTGTTGTAATGTATCGTCTCCCATTCTACTTCTCAGTCTTGTTTTTATCAATTTTATACTGCTGAATGTTCGTGCAACTGTAGCTATGGTTACAGGCAATATTTCCAGAATAGCTGCTGACATACATTCATTTGGAAAACCTGCTACAATATCTTCATTTCCTGTCAATGTTAAAAGGACTTGTTGCAAAGAGCTATCCTTATACTGCTTAAAAATGATTCTTCTAAACAGTTTCCATTCTCATTCAGTTTCCTCAACATCAAAATCAGGTTGGGAAACAGCTTCTTTTCCGTCCTTTTGTGGTGTACCTTAAAAGCTAGTAAGCACTCTTAGTTTTTCCATACTGTAGTTGGATAGTTCTCTTTCTGAACTTGGAAGATGACGAGGATCAAATATGGACATAGAAGAGATAAAATCAGTGGATTTCGTTCTTGTTGTCAATCACATTTTGCAAGTATGGGCAATAGAAAATTTTTGGGGGGAAGCTGGAGAGTTTAGGGGAGAGCCATTCCACGAATATTTAACTAACAAAACTTTATTGCCATCATTGGAGTTTGAGCAATATCGATCGAAAAACAAAATTTTGACCCATGACAATTAGACCGCACAAAAATAACCTGCTATGAATTATCTTCCAAATATTCAAATAATTCTGCATTTATACAGAGTACATAACTTGCAACGACCCTTCTTATAATCTTAAAAAAATTGTAGCTCGACATTCTTTTAAACTTGAATCCTTAACACTCTAGATTGACAGACCTTAGTCATAACAGTATAATCATGTTTTAGGTGTGGCTTTGCAACAGTGGTGGTCATTGCCTGTACCCAATATTTGAATTAGGCTTTTTTATATTTTATTATGTGATTTTTAATGAATATTTGAAAAAATACAATAAATGTTAATGTTAATGTGAAACATGATGTTAATGTTAATGTGATACATGAAGTTGATGTCCTTTAAGACCCAACCAGAATGGCTTCGTCATCAAAACTGGACGGCATTGTACATACCTACAGTAGATGTTCAATGTTGAAAGCCAATTCACACAATACAGCTAGTATAGTATGTACATTGTCCTGACTCATCTTACTAAGAAACAAAGAATGTAATGTAAGATACTGCAGTTAATAGCAGTCTTTGGAGTATACTGAACATAAAATTGCACTTGAACTCTAGCTTTCTTAAACTACCAAAGACACAGCAACTCAGCTGATAAAGATATGCCAAAACAACCAGTTAGACATAGGTGAAAGAACATATTGTAGAGTGTAGTTTACCAGCTTATTAATTATGCATCAGAGGCATGGTCAATTATATACATGTTCACTAATTGATAATAAACTACATCAATTATTATGAGACATCTCCAGACTACACATTATAACTATAGTACTGATGTTGCCTACCTGGAAGATTGCACTTCTTGTGCACTTTGAAGATATCCACAACTCAAAAAGACTTAGCATTACTTAATTGTTATCAGAGAGTACGGTAGTATTCTCTATGTAGGGATGGCACGGAAAAAAAATGGCCGCCCATACATTTCAATTGCAAGTGATGAGCTGAAATCTCTGGTAATATACAGAAACAAGTTTTACAACACACATACCTTTTCATATCTAGTGGTTTTATGACTACCAAAACTTTCAAGATGGCCGAAGATCATCGTTAACATACAGAACCGCCAAGTAGCAAAACTGGCAAAATGTTCATCATAATATTATTATACTTATTATTTTCCAGACACATCATTTTTTTGTTTGTTGAACTATCACAATGATTCTATCACCATTCCAATCGCATTCGTTGTAAAATTCTGATGTACAAGTATCGAGATGATATCATCAAGTACTATGAAAGAAGAGAGTTTCGAGGACTACAGGGACAATATCTCAAATTGGACGCCATTTGTATCACATGGTTTTATTAATGCGCATGCGCACTCATGATTTAAGCTGCTCTGTGAAAGTTTATGTTGAACATCGAAGTGCTGGAATCATAATAAAATTTGTGAGGAAATACATTCTTATAATAAAACTTATTAATATTAAAGCCATTCTATAATATAATTATATACTATGATAAACATTGGAATAGTGAATTGTTGACACAGTGACTGACACTACTTCTTGTAGGACTGCTGACAGTTCTGTAATTAAAATAGAAAATAGACATCATCTGTAAATGAAAAAGAATGACAATCAATTCTTAAATAATTGATATTTACCTTCATTGATGAACAAACTTCAATGCATTTATGATTGAATTCTTTCATATTATATATAACTTACACCAGTATTTCTGCAATCTACAAAAAATATTCAGACCATTCTGCAAAAAAAAACAATGGAAACAAGAATAATAAAAAACATTTCCAATAAAATGAAAGAAGATGTAGGGATGTCAAAACCCAAAAAGCATGCGAACAAGGTTGGAAGGTTAACGTAGGACCTAAGATTAAACAAACCACTTCCATATAACCCTACATAAGTACAGCTCTTTGTATTTTGCTTTATAGCAGTGTAAATACTTATGTAGGGTTATATGAAAGTGGTTTGTTTAATTTTAGGTCCTACGTTAACCTTCCAACCTTGTTCGCATGCTTTTTGGGTTTTGACATACCTACATCTTCTTTCATTTTATTGGAAATGTTTTTTATTATTCTAATAAATATGTTGGGGGGAGGGGTGGATGGACTATGCATTTAGCGCTGGAGGCAGTGCAAAGGTTTCAAGGTTTTTGCCTTTGTATCATTTGACAAATTTTTAAAATTATTTTGTGGTATTAACTTTTTACTACTTTTCCTGTTGATTATGTCATGTAAATTATTTCATGTAAATGCACCTTACACACGACATATTCTGTGCTTGCAGCTGCATGCTCTCTATCATTAGAAGCGGACATAGTCTCAGAGATAGATAGTCTTGCAGCTAGATTATTACTCAGTGACCTATGGCTTCTCATCTTGGAAATAAGAGGGGTGCCAGTAACTTCATGTCAGATTCTGACAATTGTATTAGTACTTTTGGTACTTTTCTAAAGCAAACTGTGTAGTTAACTGAAGATTGGTTTACATTATTGTTTGCAATAATATACTGCATGCATCAATTGTGTGTATGTGGTTTAGGTTATGGTCTAATGTGTGTGGCTTTGAACTTCACATTGATTTATTGCTTCCTCTGGGCCTGCAGTTAGGAACTTATATAGTACTGGGAATGTGGCAAATAACGCATTCTTAAAAAGATGTAACATCATATTAATTTAATAATAGTTATATAAAGAGATTCTATTACTGGGATATAGGTAGAAAGTGAAAATGTTCTTGACTATCACCAAATGACAATACAACATACTCTAGTCCATTGGTCTACTATTTTATCTTCTTTTAGCTGCTGAAATTGAAGCATTAACTAGACTTCCTAAACATCGACAACTTTATAAACATCACTATTAGATTTTACTAAACATTGATGGAATATTATATAATATTATTGCTTTCAATCTGTATTATGAGAAATACATATGGCACTCCATAAGCAAAAAAAAACATCATCTGCTTTACTTCCATGCAATGTCATGTCTGTGATTCAGAATTTGGGAACACCTACCATATCATATGGTAGGTGTTCCCAAATTCCCGTGGACTAGAGTATGTTCATATACGTGCACTTATTAACAATGTGTTTTATATGGTGGTTTAGCAGTTTTGGCTCTAAACCATCAAATTAAATTTCGTCAACTAGTTCACAAACGTTCTACACATTTCCCCTAAGCAATAATAGAACAATAAGGTGATATCCGCCTTGGAATGTGTCCAACAACAAGTAGTGGTCTCCATTTCTCAGTTCTCATCTTCTACTACTAAATACTTTCAGTTATAAAATTAAAATGAAACAACTATCTACAGTTCCCTGGCATAAAACGCACATGCCACAAAATGCTAATTGTCAAAATTTAATTCATCAATACTCTGTGAACTGAAAACCATCAATATTTTCCACATGTACAGTATTTCTATTTATGACAGACCTACATGTAGCTACTTGGACAAACATATTTCATCACAAAACTATTATCATTGATTCTAGTCACTAAATGTTATCCATAGTCTATTTAATCACACTATTACTAGATTATTAGGTATATAGGTAGACTTTTGTATCCGAGTACTTGTTTAATATTTGTGCATGTGTTGAAACCAAACATGTGGAATCGAAACTGCAATAAAACGGCAGTTGATAAATGACGTGCTCCATGTAACCAGCTTTTTTGGCTTGTTTAGTGTTAATTAATATTTTTAATTATAATAGCAGTGTAGAACCACTGAAAACTAGGTGCGTAATAGTCAATCAAACTCGTGATTGAATGTTGGTTTTGTATAGTAAAACAATTTTAAATTTGTATACCTAAAGATCATTTATTAGGCTTTTCTGATACAACGAATTTCATTTGTTTCCTCATCAAATAGTGAACATAACACATTAATTTCATTGCATTGATATTGCAGTTCTAATGTGTACATATATATGTCTCATAAGTGAGTTTGAAATGAGTGTTTAATTTCCATCAATGTTTATCAAAATCTATGAATTGATGTTTACAATTTTAAGATTTTTGTAGTGAATATTTTAAATTTGCAAATGTTTATCTAGTCTAGTAGTCAATGTTAACAGAGAGGTCAATGTTTATCAAGTCTAGATACAATGTTACAGTTGAGATTCTTTTGAATGCTATATAGCAACCCTAAATTAAAAGCATTTCCTGAAGGAGTGTACCACAGCTCTCCCATAGCAGCAGTGTGTGCTTTCTATGATTAATTTCTTCCCTCCCTGACAAAAATCTTGTATGGAATAAATTAATATTTTGATGTATCATGACGATGGGACCAATAAATGTCAATATTACATAATACATGAGTGAAGGAACCATTATGTATTCATAAGAATCATAACCTTCATTGTTCCTAACTGAATGCAACATAAAAACTAAAATTCTACACTCGATAGAAGTTCAATACTGAAAGGCAGTTAACAGGTTTCTTATTAATACAATTGTCTTATACACCTATCTGTATGGTATGTACATGTACATTGTCCTCATTACAAAGGAACAAAAATGTTAACATAATAATGGCTGATACTGTAAGCTAAAAGCGGACTATATTAAGTGTGAAATTGCATTTGAACTTCAGCTGTCTACAACCATCATGGACACTGTGACTCACCAGATATCATAATTAACCAGTTAGAAGCATCAATACTGAACTAGGACAGTAGAAATGTTACAAGGGATGCTTCAATAATCTCATGATTTTGTAGGATTGAGTAACCAGATATAATATGAATCATATGAAGAGATCCCAATACATGGATATACTATAATATATGATAGAAAATGAACATTTAGCATTACCACAAATATATTGTTGCAATACATCAAAATCCTAATTATCCATATTGGTCTTCTATCATATGAATATATTACATTGTATACCATACATGTTTATGTGTTACCATTATAATTATGATAGAAATGTGACTATGCTTGCAGAACCAATTGCAGGAGGAAAATAACCAACTACTTGTTCCTAAAATTCTTATTGATTTAATAATTTCATTGATTATATCCGTTTACTCATACTATTACACAATAGTTAGTAAATATCATGCCCATTTGGTGGATTTAGGAGAGTTTCCTTGCCACTAATGCCTATTCTTGAAAACCTCTTTTGATTATCAAAAATTATTAGATTTCTAATCTAACATGTATTATGGATGAATGTATAAAAATAATTTCATATTGTATAATTTTGTAATATGCAATTTAATATGTACACGTGTATGTAGCTACAGGATTATCCTCATTACATGTACAATTATGATTTGAATCATCACAACACAAAGTATAAGATTTCTACTGATTGAGTTTTTATGTGTTATCTTTTTTCTTGTTTATGTTTTATGCTACAGAATAGCAGACTGAGGATTGCACATGGCTCCAGGAATATGAAGCTAGTTGAGGACATTATAGAACAATGTACTGATAAGAGCTATGCTCTAGTAAGTGTTTATATACATCAAAACACTTGATACTGTTGCTTGTTATTATCATAAATGAATAAAAATTATCTGCTATACATAATTCAAACTCAATATTATTTTGAGGTGGCTACTGACTGCTTACAAATGTATAGTCTTGGAATTTATACCATGGTGCAATGGGCAATGGTGACCTTTGATGTATCGGGGGTGATATATGCCCATAAAATACCCGTAGACAGGGAGATTTAGAGTTTTTACAACCAAAATTGACAATAATGATAATTATTATAGTAATATGGCTCCTGCTTGACAGTAATGACATCAAGTGTGATGAATTGTTTTGTTACCATGGTATGAAGTACATAAAGCCTGTTGGGAGGTGGTTATAGTCATCTAACACCCTTGAGATAATTGGTCTCAGACTATGCCCTTGCAGTGTTTCCCATAGAAATATTTGAAAGAGCTCAATTTTTACCTACACTAATTAATAATGAGGCCACACCCACTTACTTTCTGCACCCATGGAATTGGATGAGACCAAGGTCGAGTGAAAGATTATCAATAAAATCTCCAAAGTAAGTTTATTGCTTGCCATTACAAACTAGAGCAAACTTGCTTTCGCTACTTTTCTATTGCACTATATCTATGTGAGTACTTGAGGTTCACATTGTCGGTATCTCTCAAGAAACAGATGGTTTCATTTTAAGTGCTTACTCTCGAAATATAAAGCATTCTTTGTCTCTGATGATAGTCAAACCTGTGTGCATCAAATAGAAACTACTAGTTTGGCATGTACTTTTTGAAGGTGGGCATCGGCCATCATTGAGATTGATAATCTTCTTCCAGCATTCGTATATGCATGAACCCTTTAACTAGCTTTGTGGTCTCTCAGAGTATTTTTGAGGTTAGTAGCAAGGCTTCAAACATGGCTACCCCATTTCCAAATGTTTGAGAAAGCAGTGAAAACTTTTGTTGCCGTAGACTATATACTCTTATCAGAGAGTACGGTAGTACTCTCTACGTAGGGATGGCACGGAAAAAAATCATTTCAATTGCAAGTGATGACCTGAAATCTCTGGTAATATATACAGATAAGTTTTAATACACACCTACCTATTCATATCTAGCGTTTTTATGACTACCAACACCTTCTAGATGGCCAAAGATTGTCGTTAAGGTAGAGAACCGGCGAGTGGCAAAACTAGCAAAATCTTCATCATATTATTATTATTATTTTTATTTTTCAGACAAATCATTTTTTTGTTTGTTGAAATATCACAATGATTCCAGCACCATTCCAGTCGCATTTATAGTAAAGTTCTGGTTTACAAGTATCAAGATGATATCTACAGATACTATGAACGAAGACAGTTTCAACGACTACAAAGATTTGATCTCGAATTGGACGCCATTTTCCTAAGAGGAATTTAATTACGCATGTGCATTCGTGTACTCGGCACATTGTAGCTGAAAAGGTGCAAGTGCTTGTTGCATAAGCATAGTGATAACATTTGTGAGCAAGTACATTTTTATAATAATGAATATAATAATTATTAATAATAAAGCCATTGTATAATAATATTGTATACTATGATAAGCATTGGAATACTGAACGGTTGACACAGTGGCTGACACTACTTCTTGTAGGATGGCAGACAGTGCTGTAAGTGAAATAGAGAATATACATCATCTGTAAGTGAAAGAGAATGATAATGAATACATAAAATTTAATACAAAAGACTGACTTTTATTGATGAACAAATTTTAATGCATTTATGATTTTACGATTTCATAATGATATATATCAATCTACAAAAACACCATTCAGAAAAAAAAACAATGGAAACAAGAATAATAAAAACGTTTTCAATAAAAATGAAAGGATGTCAAAACCCAAAAAGCATGCAAACAAGGTTGGGAAGCTAACATAGGACCCAAAATCACTTCCATATAACCCTACATAAGTACAGGTCTTTGTATTCTGTTTTGTAGCAGTGTAAGTACTTAAGTAGGGTTATATGGAAGTGATTTTGGGTCCTATGTTAGCTTCCCAACCTTGTTTGCATGCTTTTTGGGTTTTGACATCCCTACATATTCTTTCATTTCTATTGAAAACGTTTTTTATTATTCTTTATTAATTAATGGTGTGTTTTCCGCTTTGCTCTTTAAAGTACATTGTATAATGTGCTTAATACATTTTGTGGGAAACACTACTCCCTTGAGCAATTATCTCACAGGTGTTATGTGCCATCAAACAGGACTGTATCCTATACCAACATAGTAATGAAACATTTTAGTTAGAAACAAACACCTTTACAATGAATTTTGTTGAAGAATAGTTTGACTACCTTTAGTTTTATTGATTGAGTAATTAATAATTATCAATTATTAAGTGGAAATAACCTTAGGAAATTAGAATGAATGTCATTCTTAAACATGAAGGGACCTTGTGATAATTGTATATGTTATTTCATTATTATTATTTATTTCCTGTAAACCTTACAAGTGTTATGTTATAAATAGTTCAGTCATTTTTAATTATAGTCAGTTGTATGGTCAGTTTCTGTTCAGTTCTGTTTTGTTCTGTTCTGTAATTCACTTTTACTGTTGATCAATAATAGTTCTGAGATTGTGTGATACTGTTTTGGGTTGCTGTTCAGTTGTTGTTTACAGTATAACGCGTGTTCGGTCACAACATTGGCGACGAGGATAAAGTCATGGCAGTCCACGGGAAGATTTCTTACTTTAATTCAAACCAAGAGTCATGGTCCTCCTATACGGAACGATTAGGTTACTACTTTACTGCAAATGATGTCCAAGACGACGATAAGAAGAAAGCAATCCTATTAACTGTGTGCGGTCCTGCAACATTTGAACTGCTAAAAGTTTGCTACAACCGAGCACCACAAATGACAAGACTTACTCGGAAATTATATAAGTACTCAGTGATCACTTCAGTCCTGCTCCTTCAGTGATAATGCAACGTTACAAGTTCAATACCCGTACGAGGAAAGACAGTGAATCAGTAGCTACTTACGTAGCAGAACTCAAACATTTGGGTGAACATTGTCAATTTGGAGACAAACTACATGAAATGGTTAGGGATCGTCTCGTATGTGGAGTGAATGATATTCGTATTCAAAACCGCCTATTGCAAGAATCATCGAGTTTAACCTATTAAAAGGCATTTGAAATTTCTCAATCAATAGAATTGGCTGCTAAGGATGCTGCAGCTCTTCACAGACAAGTTCCTGTACCTGCATTACCAATACAACAGTTAAAGGCACGTCAAAAACGTTTCACCTTCACATGTTATAGATGCGGTGGTAATCACCTTGCAAACTCTTGCAGTTTTCAAAAAGCAGAGTGCAGAGCTTGTGGTAAAATTGGTCACATAGCCAAAGTTTGTAAAAGCAAACAGCCGTCTAGACAACCACAAGGTGGAACTCTAAAATCATCAAAGAAGCCTAGTGTACACGCACTGACCTCAAAACCCACCTCCAATTAACCCCTGTACCCTCACCCCCTCCCAAAGGGCTGGATAATAATTATACCCTGTTTACTCTTCCTGGAAAACCGAAATCTTTAATTATGTGAATGGAACTGATATTTCAATGGAGTTGGACACAGGAGCATCATTATCAGTTATAAGTGAGCAAACATTCCATTCTATTGCAAGTCCAACAGATAAGTTACAACCAACTGATATTACACTTACTACTTACACGGGTCACAGTCTCAGTATTCTAGGTACTTATGATGTACAAGTGTGCTACCAGTCCCAAGTACACACCCTGCCATTAGTCGTAGTGCAAGGTCAAGGTCCAAGCTTATTTGGTAGAAATTGGTTGGAAAAGATCAAACTAGATTGGAACTCAATTCACACCCTTCAGAACATATCAGTATCACCATTACTGGATAAATATGCACCTTTGTTTGCTGACAAATTGGGATTACTTCAAAGTGCCACTAAGTTATATGTTGACCTTCAAGCTACCCCAAAATATTTCAGAGCTAGACCAGTACCATATCGTCTCAAAGAAAAAGTAGAAATCGAACTTGATCGACTAAAAAATTTAGGTATCATTTCTCCTGTTCAACACGCTGAGTGGGCTACTCCTATTGTTCCTATTATGAAAAGAGATGGCAACATACGCCTCTGTGGCGATTATAAAGTTACAGTTAATCAATCCCTCACTCTTCATTCATTGTTATGTAAAGGTACAAAGTGGACATGGACAGATCCACAACAAACTGCCTTTGATGAAGTTAAACAACTGTTGCAATCATCTTCACTATTAGTACATTACGACAGTGAGAAACCCCTCTTTTTGTATTGTGATGCCTCTCCATACGGAGTTGGAGCCGTTTTAACTCACAAAATGCCAGATAACACAGAAAAACCAATATCTTTTGCCTCTCGTACCCTCTCACCAGCAGAACGTAATTACTCTCAATTAGAAAAAGAAGCACTAGCAATCATTTTTGGCATTAAACGTTTCCACCAATATTTATATAGTACTCTTTATTCAGATCATAAGCCCCTGGAACGTATTTTCAGTGAATCTCATGCAACACCATCTATGGCTTCAGCAAAAATTCAACGCTGGGCCTTAACATTAGCTGCTTGCCAGTACACAGTCAAATATAAGCCAGGTAAAAATATGTCAACTGCAGATGCTCTCAGCAGACTTCCACTTAAACATTCCTTTTCCAATTCTGAAGTTCCGATGCCAGGCGATCTTATTCACCTCCTAAATCATTTAGAAGAGTCCATTGTTACTGCTGCACAAATAAAAGATTGGACAGACAAAGATCCTTTCTTATCTCGTGTAAGAAAACTAGTAGAAAATGGATGGAATATTACTGAGCCTACACTAGACCTCACTCCTTTTCACAACAGGTATACTGAACTTAGTGTTTTAGACGGATGCTTATTGTTAGGTTGTCGAGTCATAATACCCACTGCTGCTCGTAACACCATTCTAGATCAACTTCACCAAACTCACCCTGGAATTACGAAAATGAAAATGTTAGCCCGTTCATATGTGTGGTGGCCTGGTATTGATTCTGATATTCAAAGAAAAGTACAACATTGTAACACCTGCCAGCTAAACTACAGCAAATATTTTCAACTCACGGACTTCCAGAGCAACTAGTTTCTGACAATGGTACTGCATTTACCAGTCACGAATTTCAATCATTTATGAAACAATGTGGTATACAACATATTCGTACCTCACCTTATCACCCCAGCTCAAATGGTCTAGCAGAAATAGCTGTACAAACATTTAAGTCAGCACTAAAGAAATTGGAAGGAAATGTTAGTTCTCGTTTGATACAGTTTTTTGCTCGTTACCGTGTAACACCACATTCAACCACTGAAGCATCACCTGCTGAATTACTAATGGGAAGAAAATTACGAACCATATTAGACCTCATTCATCCTGATATGTCTCGTAAAGTATCCAGTAAACAAACTGATTTTAAGTCTGCTAAACCACTACGTCAATTCAGTATTGGACAAAAAGTTTTTGCTCGTAATTACAGAGGAACTTCCACTTGGATTCCAGCACAAGTAGCCACCAAATTTAATTTTACACCGACACATTGATCAATTACGTGTTTGTTACAGTGAAGATAATACTACTGATACTCAACAAGATGTTGATAATATTGATAATTGGAACTTTCCAATTACTACTAATAGTAACACTGTTAATACTCCAACATGCACTACTCAAATCAACCCTACACCTAATCCTGCAATTACAGTACGTCGTTCTACTAGACCACGTAGACCTGTAGATAAATATGGACCCTTTGTCTCTAATATTTCTTAGGTAGGTGAGGGAGAGTGTGATAATTGTATATGTTATTTCATTATTATTGTTTATTTCCTGTAAACCTTACAAGTGTTATGTTATAAATAGTTCCGTCATTTTTAATTATAGTCAGTTGTATGGTCAGTTTCTGTTCAGTTCTGTTCTGTTCTGTTCTGTTCTGTAATTCACTTTTACTGTTGATCAATAATAGTTCTGAGATTGTGTGATACTGTTTCGGGTTGCTGTTCAGTTGTTTACAGTATAACGCGTGTTCGATCACAACAGACCTCAATTATTGAATTCAGTAGCTCTCCACCTCCAAGGTGTCAATCATTTTTGAATATGTATCAAAGTGCAACAAGTGAAATACACTGACTGAATCACTGCACACATAATATCAGTACTGATTACATACTACCTGAAGCCTTGGTAATATTGGGGTAGTACTTACACATATTATAAAGCACAACAATTACCAAACAGTAACTACACACATCATACAATAATAGTTACACCTTTAATTTACAAGTTACATTAATCACATTGTTGATAATTATTATGTGTAGAGTTTGTTTGGCTTAGTCTTACATATTCAGTCCCTCTCAGCCACGACCCTCTTAACTAGGGAGAGGGTCTGGTGTGTAGTTATATAGAACACAATATCATGACCAACATCTGTTTCTGGTTTAGAACAAAATCAGGATATCTGAGTAGCTGTACAGAACAGAGATCACTTGATCTAAACGAGTCATATTGTTTAAACTACCTATTTTTCAGAGAAGTGAAACTGAAAGTTTACAATAGTGTCATGTTCACCTCAGAAATGTAGGAAATTAAAACGTTAATTAGTGTATGTGCAAACAGTTGAATCCAGGCATTTTTGTCTGCTATCTAAATGATCCTTGGCATGAGCCTATACCAGATGAGACCCTGGCCAGGGGAAAATGTTTACCCAGTGAAAAGTGAATTTCATTCATTTGCTTCTGGAATTGTTCTTAAAAAATTATAAATATATTAAAACATTGTTGAAATAAATATACATGTATATACTTACCAACTTTCCAATCACTAGTAGAATAGTGCTTATTGAACCATTGATTAATTGAGTGACATTTAATATGATCACACTCCTCATTAATAATGAATGTCGGAACATTTTAAGCTGCACCAAATTTTTGCCCGAGCAACTGTCCTAGGCCACTAAATTTGTGTTAGCGCTCTCTCATTTAGGGGGTAGGGGCTGTATACACTAGACTACATTTTAACAGTTGTAGGAATGATAAGTTATAATAGAACATGGACTATGCAAACATTTAGGCAAAATTAATTATTCATAGTGAGTGTGATGAATGATCTGCAATAAACTGATTCTATGAGATAAAATTAATTACATTTCATTGATATCATAAATTTTTTTTATATTCTATGTATTAGGGCTGGGACGAAGGTAGAAAAACAACCTTTGAAGCTTCGTCAGCAAAAATGAACCGACTCATTTAACTCCATGGTCCATAAAAATAATGGTACTATATGCTTACCAAAGTTTGGTCCCAATTAAGGACCAAGTCAGGTGGGATCTCTTCCTGATCAATAATGGCTTTGATGTCAATCAGGAACTGCTCATGTACTTCTTGGAAATTAGTGATAGTCATTTTAGCTATTCAATTTTTTTAGGTGGAGGTGGGGACTCACCATCAGTAGCTGAAGCAAATGCAGCCTTCAGAAATCTCTCAATGTTTGTCACTTACTGGAACTTCACATTTCCAGTAAAAGTCAACACACAGTTGATCTCTAGCCCATGTTAATGAAGGTGTCGCGAATAGCATCTTGAACCAATAACTCTAAGATAAATAGATCCTTCACAAAGCAGAAAGATAGAACATACAGATGAAATCTTCTTTGGAATATGGCCCACAATCACATCATTTTTCATTAGTGCCACTGAGAATGGATCATGAAAGTTTCCCAATTCTCTGTGGAAATGTAACCCTTCTCCTATCAGAGCAACCCATATACTGTGGTAGCCGCTCACCATAGCTTCCATGCTGAAGCTTACCATCTTCTCCAATTTACAGAATTTTATACCTGCCACACGGTGGGCATATACAATATATGGGTGTGGTACATGTATGTACATGTATGTACTGTAACGTAATTACATAAACCGTGAAAATAAATTTTGCAAATCTTGTTTATGGAAACAAATCACAAAAGTTTGTACTTGCATAAGTTTCCCGCTATATAGTATTATATTAATTTCACTAATTATATGCGTAATTTATTATTTTTATAAATACAAATTGTAAAAGACATTTCATTATAGTCATAATTGTAAAAATGATATAATATAGTAGTAATAAATGCTAGTATTCATTATCATAATTTAGTGTGATTAGCTTTTCAAATGTCTCATAAATTATCTTGTATTGAGTGAACAGTCATTTGACTAGCATACAATACAAAAAATGGCCAGAATAACATGAAATAGTCTCAAAATGTCCAGCGAGAGTAGATTTTGAATTTGTGTTAATCTATTGTTTAAACATTTAATTGATATTGTTTTGAGCGATAAGTAAATGTTATTTTATCATTTTGTGTGTTAAACTTAAAAAAAAAAACAATTTCACAAACTGCTGTGTTTCATTCCTAGATGGAGGGGTGGATCCAAAGTCAGGCAAATGGGGATACTAAAATTGCACATATTAGTAAAATTGCTTATTAGTTATTCATGAGGGTGTGGTGTGTAACAATTATATTCTTAGATATGTGTTATGCATTTACATTACACGATACATGTATCTATTATCTCATGATAATGACCATTACTGATTAATAGCATACAATTTATTAATATTTCTTGTTTGTTTTACATGTAGCATAATAGTGTGTTCTGGGCTGCTTCATATGGTAATATGGAATATTTGAACCAAACGTTGTCAACTAATCAAATTGATGTTTCATGGAAGAATCCTACGATGGTAAGTTGCTTTCATATTGAGATAGTTTTGTTTGATATAGTATTTTTTAAAGACACTGATTATATAATAATAGTATTATTTAAACAGCTTTATGCCAAAACTGACAGTAATAATTATTACAAAGTGTCTTACATATTTATGTCAATGCATCTATGAAACTTCTCAGGCTTTCTGTTCATTATATATAGTATGGTATAGCCACACCTTTTTATAGGATCTAGTGAAATATGTTTTAGGGAAGTTATGCTGTTGCATTATTACTCATTTATGTAGTCATGATTAGCATTCCTAACATTCCCAGATACAGCATAATAATGATGTATCTCAACAGACTGAAAAGCTGAAAATTGTTCATATAGGATGTGTCCATTTGACATACTTCCAACATTATCTCTGTTCATGCCAAATATTAAAATTGATGTTATAATAACATTGCTAATAGTAGAAGAATACAGGTTTTAAACATAACTATGAATATATTTCAATCAAATGATTAATTACATTCCACTTACCTAGTAGTGCCAACAGATCCTTCCTCCTTCAAATGAAGGTGTAGTTATACTACACACTCTGGTTCATGTAACCGGGTAACTACATAGGTGAAAATATTTTAGAAAGACGTTTAGAAATTTAAACAAGTGTTTTATGTATACATGACCCATATTATAAATGTAACTGATATAATACATTTACTTGTGTATGTATTGATTATAAATAGGTTTAATGTCCACTATTATCCCATTATAATTATCATTATGTAGTTGTCACTTCATGTAAGGATAGATATAATCACTACCATTTAAAAATAGTGTAATACTTATACAGAATACAATAATTTCATGCTTGAGTGAGAATAAATACATTTTGATATGATCCAAACAATACCTATTCACCTAACATACTACTTATACTATATCAGACAATATAAATATAACATTATTTCATGACTCCTTACATGATATAACAACCCATTCCACTAATTATTATAGTGTAATTGTCTATCTTTGTCTCTTCTATTGTATATACCCATTTCTATTCCTAAAATGTCTGATAATAGTTGATATTATAACTTCTCATGTCACTTTTCTTTATTTCACTAACAGAAAAGTCTTCAAATGTTACATAAATGCTATTATCACTTTTAATTCTAGTGTATGAAACCTTTCCATTCTAGTTCATTATTAGTCTGATATGTCCACACCTTCCATTTAACATACAAACTTTCGTGCAATAGTATGAGTCTTTGTATCTTGAATGGAAGAAATGAAGCTATATATAAGAAATGAAGCTATATATAAGAAATGAAGCTATTATAAGAAATGAAGCTATATAGAAGCTATATATATAATAGAAGAAATGAAGCTGTATTTGGCAAAACATTCCTATTACAACGAGTGCTGTCGTTGCGAGACCTTCGCCAATGTGGTAAAGTAATACCACATTGCTTGTTTGTATGGTCATATAATAATGAAAGCATTTACTTCAAACATTT